>JAACJT020000016.1:2562137-2600098 GCA_009936485.2 Gymnarchus niloticus | reverse complement strand
AAAACTTTGTACTGGAAAATAAAATCCTTTTATTTTGTAACTTGGAACCCAGGGGGGGATTTACATTTTTTGTTTTTTTGAAGGTATGGCTGTATCCCCCCCCCCCCCCCCCCCCCCCCATCATGGTGCTAACCCTCCGGCATCTCTCGCTCCTCTCTCCCCCACCCTCTCCACCCTTCCCTGTGTGCTCCTGCTTTGGCCTTCTCTTGATCCCACCTAGTGCAAGAGGCCAACCAGGAGGAGGAGGATGAGGAAGAGAACGCAGAACCGGAGCCTCCTCAGGCCCCTCGCTCACTCAAAAAAACCAAGGGTGCCTCGTCCACCCCTCAAAGCGGCAGCACCAAGAAGGAGAAACGTGGGAAGCGCAAAGGTTCGCCACGTCTTCAGCATGGCTGGCCTCGCGGCTCCTGGCAGCCATGATGGTTTCCCAGCATACACCAGTGTGTGCCTGGAGAGTTTTGGTTGGGAGTACTACGGCTTAAGTTCTGCCGGTCCCAGTTGGCGTTCTGAGGGAAATTGACTTAAGCCAGCTGGGTAGGAACCTGAGGCTAGCTGCAGAGATTATATGTCTGCATGATCGGGGATGACCTTGTCTGTGAGGAGTAACTGAATTGCTGAACTGACTTTCAGCTGTGTTCCAGTAGGAATTTCTGCTCATTAGTACATGCATTTCTTGTTTTTTTTCCATGAACACAACAGGGGGTAGGGGGGAGCTAGTTTGTTCAAAGGGGGTGTCTTGTGCATTCGTGCTCTAGTTTTCCTTACTAATTGGGGGATGAGTGTGTGAAAACAGCAAACAATCAAAGGTCTCCTTTAATTATAGCTAGACAGACTGTTCATGCCAGATGAAGCTTGGAGACCTCCAACTGTTAGCTGTATGTCAGGTACCTTTTTCTGCTCTCCTTTTCCTTCATACTTCACATCTCCTGACTGGAGTTTGCTAAAAGACATTCAGCGGGCTGATCTCTTCCGCTGGGGAAGCCTGTGATCTCCTGGCTATAGTACAGGGGTGCTCATCCTTCTCAACCTCTAGGCCGTCTCTTTATCATTATGGCTGCTCTGAGTATAGATCTGTGGAGCAGTAGAGGGCCCAGCATTTAAGACACTGCTTTAATAACCAACACACCTCTAATTACAGATGTACGGGAGTCCATGTGTGGACACAGTTATCTCACGCTGTCATATTCTGCCCCTAATTGGACGAAAAAGAGAGGGGGTCTAAGGGCTGAGGCCCAATACCGAATGGAGGCGGAAAGGGAAACAACACTTTATGTGGGAGGCTGCAGAGGAGTGGATTTCTCCAGCCAAAGCCTCCTGGGTCTTAAAGGAAGCCTGGTTTCCTCTGTTGACATCTCATTTGTTTTGATTTGGATGCCATGTTGGTTTATGCAAATGGAGGACATTACTAACAGGGAGGCTGATGGGAAATGAAGTACTGTATGTGTTTAAAAAGGGGTATATTGACTATTAGTCTCCGAGTTAGCGTGGTGTCTGTGCTTGTGCATATATTAAAATGCCCCTGTATATGTGCAGAACTTCATGCGTGGACATGGCAGAATTTGCATTTGCGTAAATGTGTCCATCGACGTGCAGGAGTGTGTGCGACGTGCTTGGGAGTAGCTTGTGAACCCACAATGTCATGTTCTGGCAGGAAGCGACGGCCCTGTGGGTCTCCAGGATGAACCGCAGGACCCCAGTGGTCAGGTGCAGATCTTGACTGTTGCAGAGGAGACCGAGGGCGACCGTGTCAGCAGTGAGGAGCAGCAGAGCAAACAGGACCTCAGGGTCCGCATGGTGAAGAAAGGTACCTCTAGCCAGGGTTCTGCGTGTGTGTTTATGGATAACTGTACGGTCATTTCAGTCCAGAGTCCCCGAAGGTGGAGAGGTAGTGGCACCACCAAACTGTTCTGAAGATGCCAGACATTCTGAGACTAAGCCAACTGCTCTCTAGTGACCGGTATTGGCATAATGCTTGGGCAAATCAGGATCAAAGGTTGTCCAGGACACCCCCCCCAGCTCAGCACAGGCTTGAGTGATGCCCAGCCACCTGTGATTCTGTCTTCCTCCCTGCCACTTGGGAGCGACAGTTTGTCTGGGTTGGGACTTGGTCTTTGCCCATCAGCCTCCAGGTGGTCGTTGAAGTCCTCAGCAAAACCTGCTGTTGCAGTTTTTCAGTGAGCTGCACCTCTTAACTCAAAAACGATCAAGGTGTATCAATAAAAATAGCAAGTTCTTTCGGTTAGAAGCATCACGGCAATTTAGTGTACCTGAAGGGGAGACGGCACACTTGTCATTTATGTCCTGTACAGTGTACTGTGGTTCTACCTTCTCATTGTATTTAGCATTTGTAATTTGATGCTATTCCTGTACTATTCTAAATATGATCAATAACAACATGTCTTGTAAAGGCATTTCGAGTAGCATGAACTTTGATGAAGAGGATGACGAAGAGGAAGAAGACAGTTCCAGTTCCTGCCAGCTCAACAGCAACACGAGACCTGGCTCGACAACGAGCAAGAAGTCGAGCAAGGTACGGCACGGTCCGTCACCACAGCGCCTGTGGGGGAAATACCTGTGCTCCCACTGTACCTTCTCCAGCCCAGCCTTTCCACATGTAGGCCAAGCATCGTGCCGTGTCTGTTTTTATCTCCATGGTTACACTCGCCACACCCACTGGGATCACACACGGATGTGCCTCCGATCTGGGAGTGACGTTAGCTTGGACCCAACCTGATGACATCATCGGTTCACTGACATTTGCCCTGCACTGACTGCGAGGAACACAGTGTATAACTCAAATGACCAAGTATAAGGCAGCGGTAAAACTCAAATGGGATCCAAAGAGGCCCCTCTGTTGTGATGTGATCGTAAAATGTCACATTAATCACTGACATTACTGTCTTTTACTGGGATTGGCTTTGGAACACTGGGACCCTAAAAGGAGTGTGGAGCCTACGTAAACTGTCCTGTGTTAAAATAGTGCCCCACCCCATCATCTCATCCAGGAAACGGCATCTGCTCCCACCCCAGCGGCCAGCGAGCCTGCCATCGACGTGGACGACCTGGAGGAGTTCACTCTGAGGCCCGCGCCCCAGGGGGTGACAGTTAAATGTAGGATCACGCGTGACAAGAAGGGCATGGACCGCGGGATGTACCCCACCTACTACCTCCACCTGGAAAGAGAAGACGGCAAGAAGGTTGTCGATGTGGCCAAGTTCATTCTTGCCCAGTAGCGCAAGACCCAGTACCGTCTTATCTCCATTCATTAAGCAGGGGAGGAAACAATATAATTTCAGAATACCACCAGCATGTTTGTTCATAGTACCTTTAGAGGTTAAATCATTTTCACATCACACGTTTTTGTTCAAAGCGATATACAAGTGAGGACATCTTGGGGTTAGAGGACAGGGGCAGTCAGCAGTCCTGGAGCAGTCGGGGATAAGGGTCTTGTCCAATGGTGACATGGCCAAGGGATTCAAACCCAAGACCTTCTGGACAGAGGCAGAGACTCATGAGCTTGAGCTACACACAGCTCTGAGTCACTCACCTACCCTTGGCATCTGGCTCTCAGTTAATTCTCTAATGCTCTGGGGTGGAAAGTGACACTGAGCTCTGTGTTACTGTTATTGACTATGAGGTTCTGTTTTGCTCAGGTATTCCTACTGGCTGGAAGGAAGAGGAAGAAGAGCAAAACCTCAAATTACCTCATCTCCATTGACCCGACCGATCTGTCTCGAGGTGGAGAGAGCTTTGTTGGGAAACTGAGGTGAGCCTCAAATTCCTCCATCTGTTATGGAATCGGTGTTTTATTTTCTCAGTGGTGTAACCAGGACCTGACATCCCATCCAGGGTGTATGTTGGCCTTGCCCTCACTACCTGGGATAGGCTCTAGATCATAGACATAAATTTATGCAGGGATGCATCCTAACCAACTTTCAGGAAAGTTGACGATATCCCTATCATCTCTGAAACATGCATAACTGAAGCAATTGTTTTGGCCCCTATCAACTTTCAAGCCAAATCCACAGTCTTAGAGCATTGACCAGTCATTAGAAGCTGGATGGATGGAAGTAGTATTATTGTTTGATGGATAGGTGATGTTTGTATTGTTGTTGTTCCTGAAATGAGTGTTTTCAGTGATTTCAAGAGCTTATCATCTGTGGAAGATGGAATTGGCAGATTTTGCAGGGGAATATGAAATGAAGTATATGTCTTCAATACCTAGCAGCATTAGCGAACGTATAATACCCGCCCAGATTTTTGTCACCATGGAGATTATTTCCAACCAGAAATGAATGTCATTTAATGAGATGGCGCACTCTAGAGAACTGTGATTTCCTGAATGGCTCGATTTCCATTTAGGCAGTAGCCTACTTTGAGGTTAATAAATAGCTCCAGCGTAGAATATTGGATGGCCTACAAACAAATGGAGGTCATTATTGTTTTCTGATTATTGAATAATTTGTGGCTGTACTGTAAGTGTATTCTTTTGCCATGCCAGTTAATCTACCCCCTCTGCAGGTCATAACAGTAGGGTGGAGGGAGGGGTTTGTAAGCTGATTAAGGGTGATCGATGGCCTCTTTTCATTCATGACTGCTGATGTCTTATCTCCCGATGGACATGAGCAATCACGGCACCGGGCCTGTTTATGCTGCAGGTCAAACCTAATGGGAACCAAGTTTACGGTCTACGACAACGGATTGAATCCCACAAAGACCACTTCCTGCTTAGAGGCCAGCAACCTGCGGCAGGAATTAGCGGCTATCTGCTACGTGAGTGCCCTTTACCTCTGTCAGGCATTGAGGAGCACAATTAGTTTAATGCCAGCTGGACGGCTGTGTGGTGTGTCACACACTAATGCGAGGGCAAATAAAGGAATTACAATCACCCAGACATATGGTTCTTGTAAAATTTGCCCCTGGAAATATAGAGTAGATTAGATTTTACTTTAAAAATAGAATAATCAAAATTGGGGCCAGTGAGACACCTAGTGCTCACAGAAAGTATAACAATATCGGACTGATGGAGATAAGATGCTATGTTTAATACACCATGGTTATTGGCATTCATTGAGTGGAAGACTGTATTTTATGTTTAACAATGAATATATTCAATGTAGCTGGCTCAAAGGAAATGTCTATAATGTGTATCAGTCTGTACTTTTACCTTAATATTAAGCATCTATCAAATACATCATAGACAATATAAGTGTATTTGGCCGTCTTATAAAGAAACGAGGATGAGTTGGTGTAGCCTAAACAGAAATCAAAGCATCACAGCTGAAGACTTGCAGGACACACTGGGATTGTTGTGTCTTGAAACGAAGGGGAATGACAGGAACCCGGTGCCACGTGGCTGTCACTGGACATTCACAGAGAACAATTCTATCAAACTATCATAGCCAACAAAGTGCTGGGAGTTTGCTAAAGTAGCACTGGAATTTCGATTTAGAAGCCAGCGCGGATGTCGGGTGAGATGGAAATAGGCTGGATGTGCAGAAAATGTCACGTGCTGTGACGTGGATGATCATCTGGTGGATATTGGATGTTCTGGGGCTATTTGGCTTTCACTGGTCCTGGGCTCTTGCTTAGCCCTGGAGCTTCATGGGATTCTACCAAGTACCAGGACCTTTATCCAAATATCTGCCTCTCTCTGTGAGATCTCACAGACATGGCGATCACAAGTACACATGAAAATCCACAAACAAGTGATCATGACGTTAGTGTTTTGGAAACAGCCTGGTTTTAGTTTGAAGTGGACAGTCCATGAACACAAAGCACCAGATCTTCGCCATCTGGAGGAAGGATGGAAGATCAATGGTCTCCAGCCTGATAAAGCACTACAGAAAAAGGACTAGAGCTGTTATCCTAGAAGTGGAAGTGCTCAAAATACTGAATACAGGGGTGCCAGTAACTGTGGCACTTTGCTTGTGAAAATAAATTTCTTGATTCTGAGATGTCGTTTTTAGTGGTTCCACTGAATCAATGAAATGTTTCATGATGTATCTTAATACTGGGGTTATGGAGTTAAAACAGAATTTTATAGACACCGATCAAAGGAATCCTAAACCTCACGTGAATTAAAATTTGATGAAGTGCGATTTAGTTCTGATCGTGTTATGTAATCTGGTTTTCTTTCAGGAAACCAATGTTTTAGGGTTCAAAGGACCTCGTAAAATGAGCGTCATTATTCCTGGAATGAACATGGAAAATGAGAGGGTGTCCATAAGACCCCGGAATGTGAGTATGGCTGGCATTGTTTTCCCGAGACCAATGGGGCGTATTGCTTGCTGTCTTCTGGAGGGTTCCAAGCTTTCGGATTCTTGTCCCGTTCACCAGGACCATGAATCCCTGCTGGCCCGGTGGCAGAGCAAGAATACGGAAAGCATAATCGAGCTTCACAACAAGACCCCCGTGTGGAACGACGACACACAGTCCTACGTTCTCAACTTCCACGGCAGGGTCACTCAGGCCTCTGTCAAAAATTTCCAGATCATCCATGACAACGACCGTGAGTGTCAGCGTGCACGAATATCTACAACTGTAAAGGGTGAATGAGTCAGCTGATTACTCAAAGGATGGCTGACAATGGTTCCTGATCCCTGCTGTCCTTGACTGACCCATTTTGTTCCCAACCAGCGGACTACATCGTGATGCAGTTTGGCCGAGTGGCGGAAGATGTCTTCACCATGGACTACAACTACCCAATGTGTGCCCTCCAGGCCTTCGCCATCGCCCTCTCCAGCTTTGACAGTAAACTGGCCTGCGAATAAGGTCCATCTCCGGGGAACTCGACGTTGGCCATCTCCATGACCCGCTCCTGCAACCACCAACCCAGGGCTGTGGTGACCTAGCTTGCTCTCTGCAAGCTCCATGCAGCTGAAACTACCGCCAGCTTCACAAGCCCCTGGATCTCCTGAAGGATGCGAGGTCTGTTAAGAAGTCAGGTACAGGTTATTTTCCATCTCCCCGTACTGAGTTCTCCAGTTTCTGCACTGACATCTGCCACAGAGGCCGGGATGTTCGAATTGGCCGCAGCAAAAAGCACAGCGAGCTATCGAACGCCAAACTGAAGGCTTTTTATTGTTGACGATGTGTCAAGCGAAATTGTGACAATGAAAGAGAACGATTGCTGTTGTTTGTAGGTATGTTGAGTGTATCGATTTACCCACAAAAAGCTTTTGTGTGAATGGAAAGTGTGTTGCTAGTTAGAACTAACCATGTGAAGTTTTTTTGACATTTGAGATTCTTGAGTTCAGGAAAGGCCATGTGACCATTTTAGCTTTCTCACGTAATAACTACTTGATCATTGTTAGATTAATACTACTTGTACTGAAACTGTGAAGATGTGATCTGAATATTAAAACACTTAATATTTTCTAATTCTAATAACTTCAGTAACAATGACATTAAATGTACAGTGCTGTAATGAACCAGGCCTGAAATTTCACTTGACACAAACTGCATTTTATTACTGACTTTTCTCATGTTTACTTTTAAGTTACATTCAAAAGGCATGTAACAGTTATTCCATGACTGTAATTGGAAGCAGTCACTGAGGACTGATGTTTTGACCTTGCACTTTGTCTGACCTAAAAATACAACGCGGAAACTTTCCATGCAGCAGAAAGAAGAGCACAGGAGTACGACAGACACCTGTAAATACTGTGCCTTTGAAGTCAAAAACACCATTGCAATGCTTTACCTGGTGACATGAAAGGGATTTCTGTGGTAGCTGCTCATCTCAAATTCACTTCCTCTAAGATTCCTTAACAGCAGCTTTGGAAAACAGAACGCCATACTTATCAATACTTCTACATTAGTCGTTTTCTCATTGGTTTCCTGTATTTTTCAAAATCTTTGGACATGCAGTCCTGATAGCAGTCTGTCTTGTTCTCGCAGGGTTCAAACAGGCTGATGCTGATCTCGGAGCTATGCTATCAACCACTGTGTAACACAAAAAGTTTTCGGTAACACACAATGTTCTTGTACCAAATGAGAACTCTCTCTGCAGCAGGCTGAGGTCTTCTGTCTCCAAGCAGATGATGACCTGGACTACTTCATCCTATGTACATATTTCTTTAACTTTTCTTATACAAGTTGTCATTCGTAGATTTTCTAAGGTTTTGTACTCCTGTGAGATGTCTGCCGATCTGCAGTATTTTTGGTGAGGTTTACGGTGCACTTTCATCTAGTTGTAAATCACAGCACCAGAGAAACACGTGTGGGGTCCCAGCTTATCATACTGCTTCTGTGCCGGCCACACCAGCATCTTTGACCCTCTCTAACGTCGCTCATCCCTGAAACATGCTGGACCACCTTCACTTACATTTCCTTCACTGTGCCATCTACTTTGTACACTAACCAACATCTTTCATTCCGTTGGGTGACAGCAAACAAGATGCTTTGAATCACTGCATATTTTTTCTACTGAATTCTTTACATATTTTTATGCAAAGTTATTTAAAAATGTTTAATTTCAGGCCCACTCACTGTTTACTGAACATAAAGGAAATGCCTAATTTTAAAAGCATGAGAATAGGAAAACTCTGTACAGCTAATAGTTTTTAATTCTACTCTTGCACTAAAATGTCTTGTTTGAGTAAGGTGTTTACATAACTTCGTGTGTTTAAGATGAACTTTGAGAAACTATTACTGTGCTTTCGATATCAGATTTTCTGACCAACACCTTAAAAGTATTTCAATAATCACGGTATGATATTGTAATTATCAAATGTATGTTGTTCTGTATACAGTGTTTGTTTACACAGATTACGATAATATAAAAATAAAATTTTATTCTAATGAAATATCAACCTTCTAGGTGCTAATTCTACGACAAAGGAACAGGAAAACATCACTACCAACAGCATTAAACAATCAGACAAAACCAAAGTTTCAGAATTATGACTTAGGTAAGGATAAATATTCTGTTTGTTTCAGCAGCAAAGGTTTAAAACAACCAACCATACATGTATAGAATGAGGTATGACCTTTGTAACAGTTTTAGTAAAACTAATGCTGAATACTGAATGTAAATATACATTTGCGAGGTATCTAACTCACAAAAGGCTAAGACTACAGCTGTGAGAAACTGATTTAACGTGGAGAAACTTCCATTTGTAAAGCTGGGTATTAGTATGGGGCATCTTCTGGGATAGGACCACGACACCACTGCAGAGTCAGGATGGATGTGGCATCCCACCTATACCTTTGGGCAGTTTTCCAAATCTTTAGCCAAAAAGCTAGCTATTTCTCTTAATTCCTCAATTAATCAACTAATTCCACACTGACCATAACTGCACAGGCTGGTGTCAGGCAATGGACTCTTCGGTGATCGCTGAAATAACCAGATGCAAGATAAACTGCTGTCAGATGTGACTGTGTTTACACAACTTCCTAATTTGGTTTTCAGATGAGGCAGTGCTCCTAGTTTGGCTTGACTTGGACAATTCCTCCCTATCGGTCTGTGACAAAGGGGGAGGAGGGCTGGTCTACTCTTCAGGAAGGTGGAGGCTGTTGAAGTCCAGTGAGGGATGATGGGAGGCTGGAGGCAGGTCTACTCTGGTTCACGCCTCTTTCGTTTCCTGAGTGTGCCCAGACCCTGCGCTTTTGCTCTCTTTGATTCTAAGACACTTCCTTCCTCCTCAGAATCAGTTATGTGGAAGAATGCGGCATCCCCCTGCTCCTCCACCTGTTTCTCTAGATCACTGTAGGCTTTGCTGTTAAACTCCAGGTTCTCTGCCATGATGACAGGGTCCTCCTCTTCATCCTCATCTTCATCCGTCTCCTGGATGCTGTTGGAGTCAGTGGAGCTTTCTACTGCGTAGCAGAAAACCTCCTTGATGTTGTTGAAGCTGATCTGTTTCCCTTCTTTCTGTCCACATGGTGCCCTCACTGGCAGCTCCTCCTCATCTCTTCCTCTCATGGGGCTCCAAGCTCGAATTAATACACAGGAATGTGCCACCCTCTTCTTGCCCTCCCTCTTATCCACTCTACCAGTATCCTCATTCACACCCACTCTGTCTACTCCATCCAGGTCCTCTTCCTCATCCCTTTCCTCCTCTTCTCCCTCACCTACTCCTTCAAGGTCCTCTTCTTCATTCACTACTCCACATAAGTCCTCTTCCTCTGCCATTTCCTCCTCTTCCTCATCATCTACTCCATCAAAGTCCTCTTCTTCTTCAACTACTCCACACAACTCCTCTTCCTCATTTACTCCAATGTCCTCTTCCTCATCATCTACTCCATGCAGGTCCTCCTCTTCCCCCATCCCATTGTCCACACTATCCTTGTTGTCCTCCACCCCTGTTCCTCTAGTCATATACTCCTCCCCCATCTCCATCTGCTCAGCCTGCTCTTCTGCAGTGGGCAGTAAGGCGCTTGGTTCTTCGAGGATGACTACGTCGCTCAACCAGCCACCGTGAGGCAGGTCATACTCTGGGTAGGCCTCCTTGGGGTCGCCTGTGTGGTGACAGGACAGACATGGCACATCCTCCTAACCTTAGTCCAGACAGAACCAGATCAAATTATCTCTCCATGAAAACCTTCTCAATGTAAACTTTAATACTGATATTTTTCCATATTCTTCTCTCAAAAGTATATAGATAAATAGAACATTGTCTAGAATACAAATTAAACGATCTCAGGCTAATTCTATTCCCTAAGAGCCATTAAATTAAATTACCTGTGTCAAGCAGGGAAAATAAGGATATAAGAGTAAGGAGAGAAGAACAGTGTTAGAAAGCAACTCCTGCTCTTACAAGGCCATGCAGATGTACCTCCCCAGGCTTCGACATAATGTGTGTGCTCCGCCTCCACCTCAGGGGACACGCCCCCTGTCAGGTGCCTCTCCTGCATCACGCCCCTAACCTCCTTCAGCCGCTGAAGTAACCTCTCCTCATTCGACAGGGTGACGGTTCTGATCCTACGTTGGGGGGCAGGAGCACAGAGAGGTGAGTAGCAGCTAGATGGACCTGAAGGGGGCACTGTCCTCACCATACCAGCCAGGCTTCTGAAGCTCATTCCACAGAGGGCCATACATTGGGTCAATTGCAACCAAAACTGTTCCAATTTGACCTAATAATATTTCCTTATATTTCACAACTCTACCCCTAACTTGAGAAAAACAATCATGCAATAATTTTGAAATGTCCTGGGAAATTTCAGCAACTGAGCAGGAAAGCTTGCCCTCTGTGGACAGAGTCACACCTTAAAAACATTACATTCTCCCTGGAGGAACCTTTAAAGTGACATATAGCAATTACTACAACTGACAAAGCAGTCAAAGTTTAAACGTTGGTGTAGGTGAAGCAAGCAGGTCGTGTTAGCGGGAATCATGCAGGATGCGTCTCATGCTGTAGTTAATGGTTAATGGGCTCATTCTGTATTCACCTGCACAGACCTCAGGTACCTTTCTCAGCCCCTGTGTAAACATCATGGAGAAAAAGCACAACTTTTAAACCAGTCATCCTGTTTCCCTTTAACAGAAGGCCCTTGATACCTAACCCATTTAAAGGAGATGAATACTGTAGTAAATGTTTATGAAACCCAATAAATGACTGAAAATTATTACTGTGTAGAGAGGCCAATGACAGCTGAGTTCATTCTACTGAATCTGGTCTATAACTGTGAAGCTGGCTGCCCTTGCTTTACTATGATTTCTCCATATCTTGGTCTTAGCAGAAGGAAGCCGTGTGTAAAGGACTACATGGGCCGCTTACCTCCTGCGATTGCGGTCGGCTTTCCGTACGATCTGCCCCAAGGCTTGCTCCGTCTCCCTCAGTTTCTCCTGAAGCTTTGTCAGCTCATGTTCAGCTGGGAGGTGGAGATGAGAAGTTTCAGACCTGCACAGTACCTGCTTCTCTTCCCGTACTGTACTCACCATATGCTTACAGCTGAACATTATGTCCATGCCATCCAGAGAAACATCCCATACTCCTTCAGTACGTCATGTGCTGAGGTGAAAATGAGCAACATTGACACTACTGTGCTGACATCAGCACAGATGTTAAGGTGGGAACTCCCTTAAATATAGTGCCAGCATTGATTGGTTATTTCAGGATACTCCCACCCACCATGGGTTTTGAAACCTCATTTAGTGCCAGCATTGATTGGTTGGTTCAGGATACTCCCACCCACTACGGGATTTGCAGCCTCATTTAGCACCAGCTTTGACTGGTTGGTTTAGCATACTCCAGCCCACCATGGCTTTGGATGCCTTATTTTACCTGCAATGCCTTAAAATTTCCATATGGAGTGTCAATAACTCTAAGCGGAATCACCTCTGATGTGACATTCATCCTGATTTTTCCCTGTCTTATGCTCTTTCCCCTCTATCTGATGAACGGAACTGAACCTCTTAGTACCGAAGAACAGACACATGGCTAATTGGTATTAGGTGCTGCTGGGCTGATACGACATTACTTAGTTAATCCAGATCTAACAAAAACAGAGATTAATTGTCTGGAGAGCCAGATGTGAGCTTTAGCCAGCTTATCTAAAACAACCCAAATCAGAGCTGTAAACATGCACAGTGGAAAAGGAGAGGAAATCATAACAGAAATATGAGAGGGGCTTTTGTCTTCAAGCAGTTTATCCTGGACTGCAAAATATGCAATTGAAGCGTACGTTACAGGCACTGCGGCAGCACTGCAGGAGTGAGCATACAGTAGCACTTACATATATTTCGAATGAGGCTCTTTGAATTCATTGTAGGGCACCTGTGATCTGCTTTAGAATGTTTCCCCTTTGAGGTGATCTGTGAATGAGAAACAGACATTCTGGTAATGACACAATAGCCACACCCACCTACCCATAAAAAATAAAATCTGAAAATATTGAAACTACCAAGCAGTAAAGTGTATCTTAAAAAGGTCTTCCCTTTATCATAAATCTGCACAGGTGGCAGAGGCTCACCTTGAAGAGGATGTACAGAATGTAGAGGAGAATCCCAAAGGCGTAGATGGGAATGATCTGCCCCATGAGGCCTGCCTTCCATTTGCCCCCAGTGCTTACAGCCCCTGCCTTAGCCTTGGCATAGGCCTCCGGGCTATGAGCCTTTGAGTAGGGCTTCTCAGCTCCCTGATGTGCTTGGCCCTCTGCCTTGTTCTGCCTTTGCATCATGGGAGGAAGATGCCCAGGCCCAACTACCAGTAGAAATAATAGTTACGTTCAAAAACAATCATATGAGGATTGACAATTTTAATCTAATTTTTAGTATGAAAGCATACAACTCTGCAAATGCATTCCTTGATTTCAAGCAATCCTATTAACAATACTGAGTGGTAGAGAATATCTGGAGTGCGGTTATTTAATGACTTGCTAATGCCTAAAGGTATAAAGAAACATCAATAAAAATGCAACTTGACAGTTAACTGATATTGGAATTTGAGTATGGAGGCGTTGTAAGATGAGGTGAGAAATATATACAACTACAAAGTGGAAGACATTTCATTAATATGCAATGACAACGCATCACTTAAAAGAAGGAAAAACCTGAAAGCAAATGAATGTACTTTGAGATTGATGACTTTATCGTATACACACTCCAGAAACGTGATTTGCGTTAAATTCTTTTCACATTGCCTTGCGGTTTCAAATGTGAGACACTGAAGATGACTACGTGCGTTTATGATACATCGATTTAAATGTTAAAAGTTATTCACGAGACGAAACATCATCAATTTAAGTGTAATAAAGATGCACGTTTGAATTAAGGCTTACCCTCTGACTGCCTCCATTCTTTAACCCCCCTGGATAAGAGCATTTTAGCAAGCAGCAAAGACACAAAAAGAAACAAGCAGGATATAAGTGTGACTTTATTAAATGTTAACATTACCATCGTTAACCTAAAACCGAAACACTAAAAACATTAAAATGGTGCACAGAAATGACAACTAACTCCAATTTCCTGTTTTTCCCGGAAGCGAATGTGACGTCAGGGGACGTCACTGCATACGTGCTTGACCGAGGTTCACCTGCGACGTTGGTTAGTGTATCACGTCTGCTCTGGGTATTAGATGGTTGGTGTATTATTTATAACTATGTATTATATTTGCGCATTCAGCAGTGACATTGTCTGTAGTCATATAAGCATTTTACTAATGAGCCAATGTAGAGGACACAAAACTGTTTTACAAAAGAAATTTGCTGTTTTCTCACAAAGTACACTACTTTGTGTCAGATTTGTATTTATCCGTGTCGTTTATTATTGCCCCTCAAAATGGCTGGTGGAATAGTTTGAACAACTCTGGGCGACAGCCATCATTTGAGTGTGCTCATTTAGAGAAATATCCGGGTAATTACCTCTAAATTATGAAATTAATTGACCCGTTATGTGTTGCTACACCCAGCAGATGGCAGTGCGGAGCTTTCCCGGGCCATATAGTGAACTGATGATGTCAGTACAAATTTCAGCCACCAGGTGGCGCTGTGCTCCTCGAAGATCATCGAATGGCGGAATTTCACGTAAGAGCCACTGAAGTAGTACTTGACTTGGAGAAGTAAAATTAAATTTAACTGGAGCTCCTTCAGTTCTAAGTTAGAATTTTCCTAGTGTTGACAAAGTGGGATGTTTTATTTTTACAATAGGAAATTCTAGGCAGTTGCTCGTTGCATACATATTTTAAGTGTACTGTTGTTTAGTCTTCACTAAATGTTTTACTGAGTTTGCATGAATCTCCGCGTCGTTTTATATAATTTTCGAAGTTTATGTGTTTTATTAGGTACCTTTTTATGACCTTGGAGGTAAGGGTGAGGTACACTTTATAGATACAATTGTACTAGTAATAGTTTAGAAAGGAGCAGAATTGTTTTTGAGTGCTTCCTCACGTTATACATGTGGTGGTATGTTAAATTTCCGAATTACCGATTCCTTAAGAGTACCTCGTTGTACTGCAGGTGCCCCCTTTAGTACCTGCGGGTACTAAACAGTATTATTACCGCCCTAGCGAATCGAAGGTGCGGGGAGGGAGCCGCCTGTGCCTCTTCCTCTTCCTCCTCCCACCCCCACCCGCTGGGTGGGGTTGATCCGTCGGTGCTGGGAATGGGCGACCGACGGAAAGCTTGCAAGCTGAAATCAGAGAAAACAAAAACATCGATATACTAATAATAACGACCCCTGACTAATATGATTGACTTTTCTTAATAAGCAATGTTTTAATACAAAATATCAACCTTGATTTATAGAATAGAGCTCTATATTTCGGTAGTATCAGCTCCACACAAGTGTTGGAGTGCAGTATGAAGTGTGTGTATGTTCAAAACTACTTTACTTTGCTCGTGAAAACTGAAATAGTGACTGTGAACTTATGTGAACGATCAGTGCAGTGTAAGACTCATTGTACGACCATATGTAATCGGTTAATTTCCTGTATAATTTATCCTCGTACTTCGGCCAACTCTCGTGCCCGTGGTGTGATTATTTCTCTGTTCTGTGAAGTACTTTGATCAGAAATACAGCAGCTCATGTGAGCTTCCCTTCTAGGGTTTCTGCCTCTTGTTCTTGCCCCTTAAATGCCCCTGCCCTTAGGATAAACAGCCTAAATGTAGAAATGTCACTCTGGGTCTTGACCTTGATGATCAAGGCCATAGAGTGCGAAGCAATAAAAAGTGAACAGACGTAAACGGGAGCTTCCTAGGCTCTGAATACTGCAGCCAGATGTGGAGCTAGTGTCATGGTTTTCATCGTGTTGGGTTCTGCCCTTTCTGCCGTGGGTGCCCAGAAACAGCCCACCGCCCTGCCAGACTGTTTTATGCTCCTGGTGTACATGGCAAGCTGGACTGAGAGTCGGGTTTCCCATTTCTCTCCATGTTCTCCCTAATCATGGGTTTCTTCGGAAAATGCTTTCATCGTTCTTATGAAAACATTCAAACACGTAGTACCCGGTCATGCCGAAATTTAAGCGTACAACGCGACATCGAAGTGGCGAAAAGACCACAGCATGGTCTATTTTAAAGGTCCAACAGAGGAACGCTGTTACGTTCAGAACCTGACCATATTCACGTAAATATGTGCAGCCTAAGCTAAATCCTGAACGAAGATTGGTATGCCCAAGATGTCTGTGTTGGGAATGGAGCATTTCCAAGGAGGGTGGTGTGGGGATGTTAACGGCAAGGCCTCTTTGCCTTTGTGTACAGGGCCTCCCATCTGTGATCACTTTTCAAAATGATTTTTAATGCCATAGATTTAATTAATGATATACGTCCGCACAGGTCAGGAACTGTGTGTAGTTTTCTTAATAGTTTTTTTTTGTGGGTACGAGCCCCCTTTGCCCAGTGAGAAATGCGTCAGGTGTGTGAGGTGGTTAGACTCCCTCTCGTCATTGGTGGATTCAAGATTGATGCACCCTCTACTAAACTGCTTTCAGAAGTGGCAGTTCTCTTTGTCTGCATGCCTGGAGTTTATTTTGTTGCTATGTCATTTCATACTGTGGTAGCAAACCAAGAAAACATCCACTGACTGCCTTATTTTCTCTGTTTAAATGTGTTAGTCCTTTCTTGTTCTGTTTTGCAGTATTGAATCGTGCACCTCGTGGAATGTTTTTTTTTTTTTTTTTTGCTGCTGATATTGATGACTAACTGGAAGTTAATACCTGGAAAGGCGATCCTTACCAACTGCCAAGTCTGTGTACTTGAAGAACTATTGAGTTGTGAAATACGAATAAGATGGAATAATTTAGGAAACTCTGTGAGATACACCTTTCGGAATGCAGTAAATGTGTCGTGGGGAATCGCTATTCCTTTGACATGGCAGAATAGTGGTGTAACCATTTGCAGGTACACTGGCATCCCCATGCTTTTTTTTTTTACTTCTACCAACCGTGTGAGACGCTCTATGGCCTATGGTTCAGGCGGTGCACAGTGCTCATTTACTGCCGTTAAAATGGCAGTTTAGGAGATTCTTTAGTCTGCGGGGCTCTCAACTGGTGTTCCTGTAATGTCATTCTGGGCCTGTTGGAGATACTACTGGTCTGTCGATGTTGTACCGTGTCGCTCTGCAGTGAAGACTCCACTGTGATGAACGAGTGGGGAAAAAATGTTTTAAAAAATTCTTTCAAACAATCCCAAAGATTGCGTAATCTTTTTACAAGGAAAACCATTCATGTATTCCCCCATTTTTTTGGACTATATATAGTTTCTTTTTTTTGCTTTAGATTTCTTTTCAAAGCCTGCATGTTCCTTTAGATGGTTTTGCTTTGGTGATATTAAATCCTAGCTGAGAAAGGCCATGAATCACTGTTAATTTCACAGGGAGGTGACTACGGCTCCCGACATCACTTTAAAGGTAGCCTATTGGCGGCAGAGATCTCCTTGAATGTGTGGACAATTGATTTGCTCTGTTTGCCACATCGATTTATCCTGCCGCGATTACCATTTCCGGGCTGTTCTGCGCAGGACGTGGGCCGCTGGGAGTTTCTTCATGTACATCACTGAGATGTCGTCACTCAGAGCCTAGTGTTGGTGCCTAGGTGCCAAGTAACTCCTGCAGAGGGTCTGAGAGAGGCATAGTCAGACAGTGGGTTTTAACGAGTGTAACTGGACCTCGTGTGTGAGGATGGAACCACCTGCTTCTGATTGGGCCACTTGCTTACTGTACACCCTTAGTAATGAGCAACAAGCACCTACCCACCGGGGGGAGCCCAGAAGCCAAGCTCCACCCCAGACGCGAGGGAGGCTGAGCCCACAGTCACGGTTTGCTGCCCCAGCTTCCGCTGCTTTGGGTTCGATGCCCGCGGTGCCTGTTATCGCTTGGCATCTCTGTGGCGGTCCTGCACACCTTGCCTAATTGGCGTAGCCTTGTAATGTCAAAACACACAGTGCGCAGCGACTTTGCCGGGGGATGGGCTACGGTTCGAATAATGATACCGCACATTGAAGTGTGTCAATGTCCTACGTGTGTCTGGGCTCCCTCTGTCCTTTTTGGTACCATTAAAGTTGTTGCACTAATAAATCTGAAATTGGAACACTGCGCTGATGGATGTTCTGTTGAATGTTAGGTATTTGACGTTACAAATAACAGTACATTCAACTCAAAGTCTGTTTGAAGGAGTTGTCTGGTGGTTGCTGGGTGTCATATGTAATAAATGCAAAAAGAGTACAGCGGTCTCATCAGTCTTTGGGATTACTAGTGAGACGTCATCAGAAATTTAACCACCATGGCTCACTTCTCATGCCTGTGTGTGCATGATATCTGTATCGGGCAGCAGGGGGCATAGTGGTTATTGGAACAAGTGTTTTTACTTCTGGAAGATCCCTGCTGTACTATCCTCGAGCAGTGAACTCAACTTGAATTTGATGCAGCTGTACAAGGGGGTAAATTGCTTAGTTGACCCATACAAATTACAATGTGTGTAAACATGGCATACTGGGAGAGAAGCTCATGTATGCTTTACACCCTCCCGGTGACAAACTGCTGTTTAAGTGTGCCTGTGCATTGAGCAGTTTTCTAGATGAGCTGGTAAGACCCCACGTTTGGTTGCCGGCAGGGAAACCAGGAGGGTCTACCTCCTGAGAGACGGATTGCAGACCGACCCATGCCAAAGTCGCTCTCCTGAAAGAGCACGGAGTACGTTCAGAATGTTCGCCGATGGAGTCTGTGAGATTCGGAAGCAGAGGACGAGTGGCCAAGGGACTCAGGCACGTCCCCCTATCCTCTCTACCTTGAGGGGTCACCTTGAACGCCCTCAGCCGGCGCCAAAGTGATTACGATTAACATGCTGCAGAAATGGGGGGGGGTTCTTTCCGAATGAACAAGTTAACTTTGTAGTGGAAGCACTTTATCTCCAGGGACAAACATCCCTGGATGTTTGCGGAATATAATTAAGCGGAGGCATCTTTTAAATGTCACTGCGGCCCTGCCACGTTTCAAATTCTCGTGCATCGACGGAATTTAACGAGATGGCGGAGGAATTCGTTTCCTGCAAGCGTGTGATAAGCCCCAAGTACAGTGGAGCACTTTCATTGATTGCCAAAATAAAGTGTTTTGTATGCAAATCGCAGGACGGGGTAGCTAAGCTGCTGCAGCCTCATGGACACCAAATAATGGCCTTTGCAATTAATACTTTTGCATGGCGTCCATTGAAAATTCTAGCTCCTATTTAATGGTTATAAAACGTTTACACTTGGTGGGAGAATAGGCAGCAAAACATGAGGCTCGAATGGATAAATGCAGACATAAACAAGCCCACCCTAGTTCAAAAAAAACTTTCCTGCATTCCCCACTTAGGTTTTTTTTTTTTTTTTTTTTTTTTGACCTGCAACAAGCCGTCCCCCTCAAAGTGATCTTTATTATTTGGTTATAGGGTTATGCTTGAGAGGCCTTTGTGTGGTGTGTAGGCAAGGATCCAGGGTGTCTGAATGTGGCTGTCCAGCAGCAGGGGATCACAGCATGGTGCCCGTGGTCATCCATACGTGCCAGCAGTGTAGAGAAAGCCTGTTCCTTTTAAAAGACTCTGGTGGGGGGCGCTATTAAGTGACCTCGCCCCATTTTATGGTCGATGTGTTCTAACCTGGTTTTCAGTTGCCATTAATTGCGAATCAGTAAGAACAGCTTGGAAAGGAAAGTGGTCACCTCTGTTTTTGTTTACGTCCCCAAGCACCTGTGGCTTTCATGGACGGTAAGCCGCCTTATTGTCTGGGTCAGACCTTCTCAGAGAGACTGTATCCACCTTCAGGGTTTGGGCTGGGTGTGTGTAATGCTGGGTGGAAGCTGAGCTCGGGTTTGGAGCGGGATCCACTGCGTCGTGAGGCAGGCGTCGGCACTGAGAGCATGCTCAGCTCTCGGGCGTTTCTTATCACACGTTATGAAGTGGGCCTCATAGGACAGCTGCCTACCTGTCCTTCTACATGTCAGGATAGTTTGATGCATTTGTATATTCGTGAATTCATTTGTTCATGGCTCCATTTAAGGTTTTTCTCAGATGTTGCTATGCCGTGCCATACGTGTTTGTCGCCAAATTGCTGATGGGCTAGTTGCCATTGAAAGACACATGCTCATGGAATTTTGGGTAGATCGTGGGATCAGTGTCTCTGAACCAATATATAATGGATTTTTGTGGTAAGGATGTGTGGCATGCTTGCTCGTTGGCTACCCCGCTCGGCTTGTGTGACCATGCAAGAAAGGCCAGCCGCTCTCCCTCAGGCAGAGCTGAGATGAAAGGAATCCCACTGGCTGCTGGGGCTGCTGCTAAAATAGTGGAGCAACTGGTTAATCTGCTGCTTCTGTCATTGAGAATATTATGGAGTGCTCAGTTTAGTTGGACCCTCATAATTGGACATGGACTTAACAATGGGACTTCAAGCCTCAATGTCCCGCCTTTCTTCCTGTGACCCTGTATGCGCTAATCTCCGTTTTTCTAAGCAGATACATGCCAGTACACCTCCGTGGCTCTCAAGTGCCAGTGCCCACTCAAATGCCGTGCTTATTGTTTCGTGCTCATTCTCAAATGTCAAGTGAAGGAAGTAATCGAATGTCCTTCAGTCCCCGGGAATAAAGTCGACGTGCAAGATGAAATTGTCCTGGCTTCGGAAACAAGATGGTTTCGTGTATGGGTGAACATAGAGGGCTTTTGGGTTTTTATTGCAGTAGCACAGGGGAAATATCCTGCATTCTGGTAGAAAAGTGGCACTGAGCCGCAACTTTGACCAGCAAGTCTGTCACCAAGCATTGTCTTGGGAGATGCTTAAGTGTCTGGGGTGTATAGTATTTAAAGGATTTTTTTTGGGGAGGAAAATATTGTGGTGCAAATTTAGTGTACAGTAACCCCGAGGTATTGCTGTACTCCTTTGGAGAGTCCGTCCTGTTTCTGGTTCTACTCTCTCTCTTGTGCTTGGATATTAGGCCTGCTCCTTATTTTCCAGCAGGCCTATTTAGACATGAGGAAGTGCCCCCTCATCTTTACCCCGTTAGGCTGATGCCAGGGTGAACTTCAAGCTAGAGCTGGGGTGTAATGTTTTACAGGTGACACCTTCAACCCCTGACATTGAAACCATCAGCTTCGGGTTTGGCCACAGGAGCATGGCTGGTACTAACTGAGACCTGTGGGGGTCCGTTAGGGGGCTCTGGAGGATTTGTTCTGTGTATGCCATTGATAGTGAATTTCTGACCGGAGGCTCAGGGAGGACTGCGAGAATCTTCCCATGTGCTGTCCAGACAGGAATGTTGTGCTTGAGTAGAGTGTTTAACCTTTCAAAATCTCAGGTGGTCTCAGCGGGGTGCTCCAAACCCCCTCAGTTCACCCTTTGGATGCAGATGGGTCAATGTGTTAGTCCTGCCTTCTCTTGGGCCAAGCCCCAAAGTAAGGCGTGACGTTGATGACATTCTCCCCCTAAAGGGGTTTGTTTTACACACATTCTTGACAGGGGCTGGCGGTCTCTTTGTTGTGCTGATGACACAGCGCGTTGTTCCACAGGCGCTACCCTTTAGGAGATTGTTGTCCACCAAAGGTCAGATGTGGAGCTTTCTGTGAATGAAGCGATGAGAAGTCAATGAGAATCTATAATAGTTATTCTTTTAAAATGCAATAAGATTTTTAATCTGAATGATGCCAGTAATAGCGATATTGCTTTTACAGCAGTACTGCTGCAGATTGACTGAAAAAGACCACCAGTGATTGTTAGTGTCTTTAGCAGTGACCTTTGAAAGTATAAGGTCTCCCGCTTGGCTTAAATGTAATAATCACTTTGAGTGCATTTCCTGAGCGATGGGACCAAGACTGAATGTAGCGTCTGTGTTGAGGAGGGTTTTTTCTAGCCCACCCCTGGCTGAATATCTTCATATGCCACCTTGATCTTCTGCTGACTGTTACCATGGAACCTTGTCCTGCAAGCTGAATCCTTATTGTGTTCTTGCTAAGCCGCTTGACCGGGATGATGAGAAATCTCCAAATTCTTCATCTGCAGCATAACTGTCCTGGATACTGTATATATTTTCTCAAAGTATAATTGAATTTTTACAACCAACCAAGAAGATAATGTGATTTGAAATAATCTTGCCGCGTGCGCCAAACGATGTCAATAAACAGACGTGTTGATCACAAACAGTGCTGCTTTTCTTTTTTGGGTGGTGGTCCGGGGGTCTCTTCCTCAAGCAGAGCACCAACCTGTTGCATCTTCACCTTTTATGCTTCTAGTCCTCCTCTTGACATGCTGAGCTTGCGAAAGGAATGAACACTCTGCAGTGACATTTAGGCAATTCTCTTTAAGTGGTGTAGTAATAACATGAATTAACAGACAATGTCTAAAATAGAAGCTGAAACTGTGCAACCTGGCTGTATTACTCCTCGATGGAAAGACATCCTTAATTTATCACATGAAGGAAATTGCAATGCTACAGCAACCAGACAGTCCTCACTATACAGTACAATATACAGTTAAGTGAAGATATACCAGTAAGTACAGGCAGAAAGTAATCAGATTGATAAACATACAGGAAACAAAACAAGTTTTCTTTGCATGAAAACCAAAAATGGTGGTGTACTTTCTTTGTATACATCATGGTTTAATTCAGCTGGTTTGACATCCATGCCAAAAGTAATGATCCCTGGATGTTTGAGCCTCTTTTGTTCTCTATGTGTGAATGTGTGAATCTGAATTCCGTGCTTTTATTTTGGTATCAGTTGGCTTTATTATTAATGCTGTGCGTCAGTGTTTTCCTAGTAGACCACGGGAAAACATTCATCCAACATGTAAGGCTCGAATTAGCAATGTGCAGGCTGATGTCATCACTGACCTTCTGCATGGATTCATGGGAAACTAACATAGTGGCACTTTCAGTTGCCTTTGAAACAATAGACTATGGTCCCAAATCTGGACCTTGGATTTGGTGCCTCCAGCTCTGATCAGCTGAGCTCTGAAAACAAACTTCTTTATGATGTTCCTTCCTCAGTCACGAGTCATGACTTTTCAGGGAATAATGTGACAAGCAGCTTTACAGAAGGACATCGCGTCTGCAGCCCTGTATTAGAACGTGTACCGCTGAATGCCAGTAGATTATCATTCTTCACTTCGGACGAGCTCCTAGACAAGCTCTCATGTTATGGTGCATTTTTTTTTTTTTTTTTGTGAATTTTGCATTAGTGCAGCAAATGCGTGAGGTTGACACTGGGGCGTGACAAGTTTCCTGGCCGCACCCTCTGAATAATGCATCTTCCTCCGAGCCAGTGGTAACGCCAGGCGGAGATGAAAAACACGCTCCTCTTCGCAGTTTCTGGGACCTTTAATCCTCGTCTCTCTCTGTCCACTGGCACAGACCCCGTGCCGACAAGCTATCCGTGACCCGTCAATGGGACTGAAATGGTGGCTGTTGAAAATCAATCCTGCCCTCTCCTATCGCCTTGGATACCAGAAGCGAAAACAAACGGGCTCGAACAATGTGATGTGTACCACGTATCAATTACACTAATTGCAGAGTATCTATACCTCAGCGTCCTGTGATGCTCTGCAGCATGGTGATAATGTGCCTCAATTGTTTTCTCCCATCTGCTGCTTAGATAAGACCTGCCTGTACACAGCTGATATGAGAAAACCTCTCCCTTCAAAATTTCTTTGGCCCTGGAAAAAAGCTTCCATTAAGTCCATTGACCCCCTGTTTGAATATTAATGAGGTAATTAACAGATTTATTGTTGTGCACTGTTTCTTCGGGCACATTTTTTAATGTTTTTTTTATAATGACTTTTTTTTTGCATTTTATTATAATTGAATCTTTGTAGTAGCCAGTGCCGATTGTGTACCATAGCAACAGAGAAAAATCTCCAGGTTTGTGTATATATATTTTTTTTGTTTCATAAGAAGTGGGCTGCATCGTTATTCAGGATGTCAGCAGATTGAGGGCCGCGTTTTGCCATGTTTGAGACCTTTAGCAGAAGTCTTCCTTTATGCTTGGGCCCTAAGCACACTGTGGAAGGCATGTGGGTTGTCGTATTGCGATCAGTGATGGGCTGAAATGCCGCGTTCGGCTGATGAAGCTTTGGTGGAGCAGCTTAGACTCAAACATCAGTTCATGCAATGTCTCGTAGACTGTGTCATTGGTCGATGAAGAGGTGGGACAGCTACGACATGCCCAATGGTACGAATACCCAGAATGAAAAGGTTACATTTCTGACCTCGAGGAGATAAATACCTCATGTAGTATATATTTTGCTTTCTGTGTTGTTCTGTTTTGCTGTCTATGTAGTTAAGCAGTTATGTCAGGTCATGTCTAATAAAATGGAGGTGTGTTGTTGGGAGGGGGTGGGGTGGGGTGAGTTTCAACAAAGCCTGGGAGATTTGCCGCATTCAGTGTGTTTATTTGTGGGTGCGGTTTTTCCATTAGCAGAGCCTGGTTAAGAATCCTAAAGGGAAAAACAGCTTCTACAGCCGCTCCATAGAATGTGACCTTCCAGGACTTTACACTCTTTCCCCATTACCAGACTCCATTAACACGGTGAAGCTTTGGCCATTTTCACCTTAATTTGTAAGAAATGACTTTAGCAGCAAGCTATGACATGCATAGTGAGGATACACGGTATACACGAAGACAGCCTAGTTTCCTGTTCTTTGTATAGCCCTCCATGAAACACTGGGAATAGTAGATGAGATGCCAGTGGGTAACAGCAGTAATTACGGCAACATACTATAACAGACACTGCCTCAGAATTGTCTTGGCGCAGTTGTTAGGCTGTCTTTCTTACCACTGCAGTATCGATTTGACCATCAGTCTTAATAATCTGTTGTTGAATGTTGCCTTCAGAAAACATCCTGGGAGTCCTTCCCATGTGTTTGTGCCTTAAACAGTCTTGGGTTAAACAGATAAATTGTGGTTCCGTGTCGAAGCTCATTGGTGAAATTTGGCCTGTGAAAATTAATCAAAGTGCTGCTCTGTCGGGAAAAGGAGAGTGGTTTAATGCTCTGCATTTCTCACGGCCTCTTTACCTTGTCTTGAACTGTAGGCTTTCGAAATCGCAGTGAATGCTCCATCTCGGTACCAGAAAATGGGTCCGCAGAACCTCCACCAAGCACATGCTTAAGTGATTATGAAGTGATTGTGTCAAGCTAGGTTTTGTCCTAATAGACAGTGTCCTTCCACTCATATCTGCTGGAATGGGGCATTGGAGAGAGATGTATTTGAGACTCTGGCCAGTAATGTGACCTTAAATGAGAGCACAGCTCTCCTCGGGCATGGAGGAAAATAGCCAGCTGGCTTCGTGGATGACATACGCATCTTCAAGCTACTGCAGGGGTCCCATTTCTGCTGTTTATAGCTGAAGTTTAAGTTCAGTTTGGTGGACGTTCTCTGCTGGACGAGAGACTCGGGAACTCAAAGCAGGCCCCACAACCTCCTCGATAAGGAAAATGTCATTATTATTTCATTACGCTATCTGCAAGTTATTTACTTAATTTTGTTTATGTCTGAAATTCAATTCTTTCCAAATAAAAGCCTACATTTCTCGTGGTTACTTCACCAACATAACTTAGAGAAATGAACTCATTCTGCTGTTGTATGGAAATTTTGGTTCATTACAATAATTTTGTCTGTTATGGCAGCCAGACAATATTAACAGCAGGACCCTAAGGCCCCAGTCTGGGATATTATGCTATACATCACCAAGTGCGTCCGCCTCATAAAACCTGTCACCTAAAGGTTCCAAAGTTTTCGCCACGTGGCCCACTGGGTTCATATATTTCTCCTGAAGAAGGCGTGACAGCAGCTTGTAGGGAACCCATTCCCTGACCGTTAGTGTTTTTTCTGACCCTTCCCCCCACAATTTTAAACATCTTGTTTTCCAGCCAGCGTCAACAAGCTTGTGATGCCTCTCATTAAATGTTAAAATTTCTGCAGCACGATTTTAGTTTTTTGGGTGATATTTGTCAAGATTTGCGATGGAACAAAAACAAATCCAACTGTGGTCGTGTGAACTCGTTACTAGGGTTTTTAAAAGTTGTTTTTTAAAACCCCCCTCCTGTGAAACACCATTTGTCAAGAAGTTACTTGAATTTAAACTTAATTCTAAGGAAATATTTCACCTCATCTGGTACTCTGACAGAACCTTGCAGTAATTAGCTTGTTTGCATGTTTGATAGTTTCCCAGCCATACATATATTAACTTGTAAATTAAGGTGTAATTATCTATCTTGGCTTTCACATTTTTGGTTAATTATCTTATAAATTTGCCTTTTAGTGTTCCGAAAACAAATTTAGATTCCCACGAGTTTCTTTTTCCAGCTGTCCTAATATTTTGATGCAATTAAAAATAAAACTTATTATAATAATGCTCGATGAATAATGTTAAGCAAATAATTCTGGAGTTTGAGCTCAAAAACAGATGCCGGCCGTCAAATGAAGCATTAAGCAGTATTATTTTTAATTGCTTTATTTCCATGTAGCGAGCTGCACTCAGCATGACGGTTTGTTTCGGTTCTTCGGGGAACTTGTCGTACATCTGCTTTCTGACGTGAGATCCCATGAAGGAAGAGTCAAATCTTCATCCGTAATTGCCAGAGGAGGCAGCCTGTGGAAAGGACTTGGGTTCACTGTGGTGGGGGCAGCTGTATTATGGATGCTACCTGTCGGCTCTGGACACAAAGCATCAGATCGCGCGAAATTGTTTTGCATGTGAGGTGTTGGCGTGAATTGCGATCCTGAAAGCCATCATGCCTAGCATGGGACTTTTTAGCTGTCAGTCGCTACTCCTGAAATCACGCCATGCTTCTCAGGTACAATAATCTCTGGTTACAATCAATTACGCCACTTTCTGCCTTTGCTTGGGACTCTTACAGTTCCACCTCAGCGTGCAATGGCAAGAACACGCTGGAAAATGTTCCTCGTGTTTTCCTGTTGAAGTTACTACATCGTGCATGAGCGAACGCAGAATTGCACCGTGATAGGGGCCTTTGTATCAAAGTCAGAGTGGCTGGGAGTTGCTCTCTTAGGGCAACGAGGATGGAGTAAAGTCCGCGCCGCTCGTTCCCCACACTGAATTCCCGTCTAGCGCTCAGTCGCTCCATCTGTTTCGATTTAGGTTATGGCTGACAATCCTGTGATCTTTCACTGTTTAAATGACCAGCGGCTGATTGCACGGCTATGCAGGTTGAACGTTTGGGCTCTACCCAGAATGCCTCACTCTGGAGAGTCTAGGTGGTAATTCTGG
The DNA here is from genome assembly GCA_009936485.2 of Gymnarchus niloticus. NCBI lineage: Eukaryota > Metazoa > Chordata > Actinopteri > Osteoglossiformes > Gymnarchidae > Gymnarchus > Gymnarchus niloticus. The sequence continues at coordinate 2,572,969 of JAACJT020000016.1, read as the reverse complement.
TATGCTACCATCTATACCAGCTGCTCTGCTGATGTAACGGTCCTAATTTTTTTTTTTTTTTTTGACCCTCAGAATGTCTTGAAACCCTGTGCCTAGGGCCACATTGTCCCCCAAAAAGCTGGACCTCCCTGAGAGATAAAAAATAATAATAATAAAAAAAATCACTTTGTGACCAAATGCCAAAGTTAGGGGTGTTCGAATGTCACAGTGCTCTCGGAAGATTCGTATTACAAGATGGCTTCCTGCCAAACCCCGTGACTCACTGCCTTCCCAGCACCTTTGCCTTTCTTTTTAACCCCCCCCGACAAGGGGGGCGACAGAAGCGAACACACATCTGCTGCTGGAAGGCTGTGGATTTCGTTTACGTTCCACAACCTCTAGAGATTTTGCACGGATTTGCCTGACCTGATTATAATTGTCCATAATGTTTTTTTAATATTCAGGTTCTTTAGGAGTTGGTTGGGTTTAAGCTTCTGAGAGACTACTAAATACTGTTCGAATACTTTTGCATGAATAAAGCATCCATCTATCTGTCATCCATGCATTTTCCTGAATTGCTCATCCAGTGCAGGTTTTTAGTGAGTCTTTATAAAAGGCAGTCATTGTGGGACGTGTTTAAATGCATGTGATGACTTTGGAATACAATTGTCAGGTCTATGGTTGTAATAGAGTGAGTTTGCCAAACGAATGTAATTGCTCTGTAATAATTTTAATTGAATATATGCCTCATTTCCATACCCTATATGCCAAAACTGACAAAATTAACGTGCTGTATCCTGGAGAAGTTTTCAGCCGTCGTTTTCAGTTAAATGCAGCCGTCCGCACTTCCTGCCCTCTTTCTGTGAAATGCTGACAGCAGGTTGGATGCCTCATTCTTCTTTAAGGCCACCTTTTAAATGTCACTGGTCCAGAGTGCTGGTGGGATGGTGCAGGTGAGCAACTTCAGCGGGTGGAGCCACCCCACTCTTTCCATGAGGAACCCAGGTGGATGGTCTGCAGGCACCTCGATTATTGCAGTGCAGTGCTCTGGCATTCGGCGGCAGAAGTGGCAGAAGGCATTCAATCTCATTACATCCCTGACCTTTCAGAGGCCCTTTGCCATGACAAATCTCATGTGAGAATTTGCCACAGTCTCCATTCCCTCCACCCCCCCAATTGGCGGACCAAGTTGAACCATCTACTTCCTGCAAAAAAAAAAAATAAAGCAGAAAGTTCCGGATCCGCAGGCCGTCAAGAGGCAGGATGTTAAATCCTCCAGTTTACCTTGTGTCCTCTGCTTTCAAATTAGAGACTTTGAAATAGGGGGCCAAGGGAGAGAGAGGCGTATTGAGCTTAATCAAGGCACAAATCCATAGTCTGAGCGTTCCCCAAAGGTTCACATCAAAAGGTGTGTTCTTCTTTGTCTGCTTATTAGTCTGTTGAAACACAGATGGCTGACTGCCTATTAATCATATATAACACATCTTGGTGCTAGTTAATAAAAGTGCACTAGTGTGAGGGAGATCAAATTTTGCCAGTGTTGTAATTAGTGACCACTAAAAAGTAGGATGTAGATTAATCTGATGGTGCGGTGAATTGCCCAGCTCAGAGTGTGAAGAACTGGTGAACTTTTCACTGTTTGACTGACAAATTCCTGTTTGACTTCACACTCATTGAATATGCACACCTGAGAGTTGCTGATACTAATTATGGGGATACGGGTTGAATCTCATTTCAGGCTCTTAATTGGGCACCTGAGGGACATAAAACACGGTAACAGAGAGATGCATATTGTGTGTATGTGTCTATAAAAATGAGAGGGGCCTTCTGCCGTGAATTAGAATGACTTTATAATTAGGCTTTTATTTCCCTGACAGCGAAGACATCAGTGCAAGGCGTCTGTCATCAGAGTTTGTTGTTAAGGATTGTGGAAAGCTAAAGAGGTAGACTTTTGCAATAAAATTTACAAATAAGGATTTCGATGACCCTTTTGCCTTGAAGACACATAGTTATGTTTGTAGGCTGCGCTACGTCAGTATGTTTCCCTGAAATGACGATAACGGTGCTGTAGATGTTCATTGCCCCAGTATCAAAGTGAAATGCTCGCTGCCTAGCCATGGGAGCATGTATAGTTTGTGTAATCAGGCACCTTTAGAAAATGAGGCGAGGACAGATGAAGATGTAAATGTGTGCATATCGGTCTTCTTGTGGAAAGGAGAGCTCGAGAGCGATGTGACCAAGACGAATCATGTTGTCAGGCAGTTACGTATCTGAAAAGACTCTCCGTCTCATTCAGGCGTGGTGCTGAGATACTTGTCTTTGGTGGGGTCTTCGGTGAGTTTTTGAGCACTGACAAAGCCGGCAGGCCTTTACAGTGTACGCCCAACGACTACACGTCTGAAATAGTGGTTTGTGCCTTTTAGATGCTGAGCAGATCCCTTTGACACGGGGCTCCTCGGATAGTTTCCAACTTCACTCTTCATGCTGCTTGGTAATTTTAGTGGTTTGCACAAAGTGCCATGCTTAAGCAACGGCAGGGCTGCTCATGGGGTTTCAAGGACAGGTCCGGGTCCTTTAACACCCTACTGCTTGCTGCCCCTTTAAAAGAAACTAGCTTTATGGTTTGTTGTATGAGCACTCGCGTCCATATTTACAACTCGGCCAGAGTGAAAATCATTTACTTTGAGGAAACTGTTTTATGAAAGTCTGAGTCATTGTCTTGGGTTAGGGATTTATGGGTGGAGTTGGCTGAGGGTGACCATTATCGGCCATAGCATTGTCAGAAATGAAGACAGTCAAGGGGAGAATTCCCTGAATGAGCGGCACTCTGGATGTCGGTGTCCTCAGTGGGCTGCGATGGGATTGAGTACATCGCTTGTCCATTAGTTAAGTACGGCTGCAATGGAATGGAGATCGCATTCACAGCTGGCTATCCGCCATGAAGGAGACATACACCCCCACGGACACGTGGGCCAAGTTCACGCACCCTCTCACCCCCCACTGGTCCTCAGTCAGAGCTGTGTCCCAATCCAGATCCCAGGTGGGATATTATGCAGAAATGCATATGGGCTGCCGCTTATGGACTCTCACTCAACACAGTCATGTGATGCTCTCGTTCTTCTCGTTCTTTAGGAGAAGAGAAAATTGCACATCTAATGAAATCCAATTTTAAATTTCATTCCAAGCGTCACAATAAAAGACGGCAAGCTGTAAATAAGCTTTTCAAAAAGCTGATTACAGAGGCAATTTATTGCCTGGTCCAGGGCCATGGCAGAGTAGATGGGTGCTGGGGGGGGGGGCAGGGGGCTTTTTTTCTGCCCCCTGCTGTTTGCCTGCTGTCTTATGGTGTCATATGAAGCCAATCTGATTGACTTATTTTAACACCATAAAAACTTGTCATCCTCAGAAAATGGCAAAGCACATTTTTATGATTAAGGTCACACCCCCCCATCCCCAGGTCCTATTCGTTAAATCTGACAAATGAAATGGACCTGCAGGCTCTTCATAGCTTTCACTGGATGAGCGAGAATGCTTGTGGCAGCGAGACTCAACAGTGGGAACTCTGAGTTTGCCCATCCCGGGATCTCCTCTTATGCAGGCAGCACCACGGAGCCCGCCCGTCCCCGGCTCTCCTCTTACGTGGGCAGCTTGGAGTTCGCCTGTCCCTGAGACGTTTATTTACATTTAAATTTGTTAGCATTTTTTTGTTGTATACTAATAGGAAAAGAATATTTTGGGTTTCGTATTAAAGGCCTTTGGGGTAGTTTGGTGGGTTTTGAAATTCTTGGAGGGGCTGTAAATAGAAGTCCTGTCAGGAATGATCATCGTAAGAGTTGGCCTCAAACTTCCCCTAAGCTTCAGAAAGATCTTTGGGGCGGTGGGTTGGCATACAGGGTGTGGCTCAACCGCAGCGCTATGAAGCGGATATGAAAATCAGCGCTTTCTCGTTTTCCGTCATATATCCGTCGTCGTAAAAGCTTGTGTATTTCATTGCCTTAGAGCATACATTTCAAAGCGGCATATAAAAAATGGATAAACTTCAAAATTAGCACTTCAAAGTCAAACTGCCTGTGTCTGTGAAATTGGTTAGAGGGGCTGCCTGTGGAGGGGGGGGGGCAAAAATGTACAGAGCAGTGCATATATATCTTAAAACCAATTTCTAGGCAAATTGGTTTAATTTAAGAATGAGACTATTGAATAAACAAACCTATTTTAGGGAAGACTGAGTTTGGAAATGGATTTTTCCACAGTATGTATGTGTATATGAGGACTGTGTACTTTAAGTACTGTGACACAAGGATATATTTAAAAAAAAAAAGATCTTAAGCTATTTGGCTGCTGTTAGACTATAAATGCGTGTTGTGGAACCTAAGTTTATAACACAAATATGAGTTTTACACAAGTGGACACACACACGCTTGTGTGGGCGGGAGTCAACAGGCTTGCCCTTCTAAGCCGGGGGGTTTGTATTGATTCTGGGCTCAGTCCTGAAACGTGTCCAGGTTCCGCTCGCATACATTCGTCCTATCTAATGGGTGGCGCCAGTGGCGGTTTTGATGGGAAGTCACAGCCCAGTGTGCCTCACCTGCTGGGTGGGGGGGCGGTATCATGCAGACCCGTGCACCATCCACACCCTGCACCCCAGCTGATGAGGGTGAGCATCCTGCCTCTCCTCTGCAGCCTCTGAATCAGTCCTGCTTCAGGTCTACCCGGGGTTGCATGCAGTCCTTGCCATGAAACTGATGGAATTCTAATTATTCAGTGTGAACAATCTCTTTAGTTAATGAATCCGGTAGCCATAGCAAAGATAATTATACAGAGATGGATCTAGGAAGGCTTTTCAAGGAGTGGGGCAGATAAATGGAGGAGGCGGACTCGCGCTCTTGCCTAGGAAGGCCCTGTTTCGTCCTGGCTTGAGCTGAGGAGGTTCTACCATGTGGGTGCCACCTGCCCAGGAGAGAGATGGGCCCTTTGGGGGACAGGAGGGAGAGGGGCTTTTTCAGGACAGGAGGGAGAGGGGCTTTTGAGGACAGGCCTATTGAGGACAGGAGGGAGACAGGAGGGAGATGGGCCTTTTGAGGACAGGCAGGAGGCTGGAGGGAGACGGGCCTTTTGAGGACAGGAGGGAGACAGGAGGGAGACGGGCCTTTTGAGGACAGGAGGGAGACAGGAGGGAGACAGGCCTTTTGAGGACAGGCAGGAGGCTGGAGGGAGACGGGGCTTTTGAGGACAGGTGGGAGACAGGAGGCAGACAAGCCAATTGAGGACAGGTGGAAGACAGGCCCTTGGGACCATGTGGACTGTATAAGTTAGATGTTTTTATTTTTCAGTATAGCAAACAAGAAAACTGATGATTCTAAAAAAGATCTTTGTATGTCTATGAATCGAAGAAGCTCAAAATAGGACAGTTGTTCAGATTCCATCTGGCGAAGGGCATTTTCACAAGCAAGTCGTTGCAATCACTTTTGCAGGGTTATATATCTGAGGAGATTGAAAAATTTTAACAATTCCCCCATCAAACAAAATCGTTTGAATAGGACGTGTTCAGTATTTGAAATGTCCCAAAACATATCTCATAGTACAAATTGCTTAACTGTGGACTATAGGTGAGTGAGTGTTCTTGTACTGGTGGTCCAGTTGTTGGTCAGTGGGGAAAACCGTGCCTCTACAGTGGATCCTACCAGCCAAACGATCTGTTTTGTAAACACTGAATAGCTCGGTTCCATCCATCCATCCATCCATCCATCCATCCATCCATCCATCTTCTTTAGCCACTTATCCATAAGGGTCGCGGGGAAGCTGGAGCTGATCCCAGCTGACTTCGGGTGAAGGGCGGGGTACACCCTGGGCAGGTCGCCAATCCACTGCAGGGCCAACACAAAGATGAACACCCTGATGAACATGAAGATGGCTATGTCATGAAATGATTGGCGATATCTGAGAAGACCTTGGACAAGCGGAAGCAAAATACGGCATGGAACTATTAATGTGGGTAATCCTGAGCAAAGATGGGGACACGGGTTCGAAAAAAACGCTGTGGTGATCAGGATCCATCCTTGGTTCTGTAGCATAAGCCACAAGACATGCTTAAGGTGTGAGTAGTAGTCTGCACTTCAATGGAGACGACATGCTTAAAAGTGAAACATGAGCGGTTGATTATTCCATAAAGAGGTGACATGCATGAGCGAGTCCTGTGCTGTCAGGTGAACGAAACAGCGGCGGAGCGAGAGGGAGAATCAGAGCCCTGTGATACGCTGGTGCTACTCTATTTAAAGCTGTAATGGTGAAAAGTGCATTTCTGCTTTGGCTCTTGTTCTACTCTGCTATTTCTTGACAGGGAGTCAGTATAGGGAGATGAGTACAACTGATGCATCTGTGTAGTTTCCTTCTGCTAAGAACTCTTTCAGCCGTGTTCTTCACTACATGGATTATGGAGAGAGAGTGAGAGCTGATTGGCTGAGATGGAATTACTTCTGTGGGAATCATTGCGGCTGAGGACAGGGACACCCACGGAGAAGCCTGCGAAGAGATGTTAGTGGCTGAACTGGAGTCCTGTACACGTTTATGGTTATTTTTACACGTTTTGGTCCATGAAGACAGATGCCGGAGTGCGTATGAGCAGTGTGGGCCTGCAGGGCCGGAACCAGGACCTGTGGTGGGGAGTGGGAGCTTTTTGCACCCCCCCCCCCCCAAAAAGAAAAGACGTTGGATGTCCGGTACGGAAACCCTGATTGTCTGCCTGTATAAATCAGTCTAAGAGCTGCAATTAAAAGGCACTCTTACAAGGCATAATTGCCGCCTCGCTTTATTAATTTAATCCTTTATTTGCACACCTGCTGGTGAGCCTGAATTTTTAATGACTTTTTAATTAATGCACATTGCAGACTTGATTTATTTGTTAGCAAATTGCATCGCCGGTCCATATTCTGCTGAAACAAGCAGTTGCAGAATGTCATACTGCGACCAGAGAACTTGGATACTCAGGCAATATATAGGGAACGTGAGGCCGAGTGAGGCCAGTCTAAGTCACCTCGATTCTTCACACAGACTAATACCCAAGGTGTGCATGCCATCTCGACGCCACTGTAAACATTGCCGAGAAATAGATGGTGTGATGTGCACCCAGTCCATTTGTAGCTACCCCGTGATTTATAAAAAGCCGTATTCACTTACCCCAAGGAGAACACACTGCACTTGTACACACGCATCACAATCCTTTTTTGTTGTGTTGTTATTACCCATACCTCAGGCATCATTGTTGACTCGAACACACATTCAGTTCAGCTTTGAATGAACAGGAAACCTGGACAGATCTGACAGCTATTAGAAGACAGGAACAGGATAGGCTGACACTGCTGCCAAGATGGCTGACGACCACACCCACAGCAAGAGTTTTGGGGTATGACAACAGCTTCTCTACAACAAAAGTGAAATTGCTGAAAATGCGGCGATCTCTCCAGGAAGCAGACTCCAAATCTTCCTCCAGTCCACATGGAATCTGTTTCAGCTCAGCTGTAGTTCTGAGGTTTAAATTCGGATCTGGATTTTCATCTGAATGTTACTCTAAGTCTGGGAATTTGTGGGGAGGTAGATACTGGAATACTTACAAAGAATCAAATGTTGGTTCTTTATAATTACTTTCCCCCCTTCGTTTCTGAGAGGTTTATTTAAGAGTTTTTTAATAACAGGAAAAGTTTCTGCAGCAAATTATACAAAAAAGTCTTCATTTAGAAAGAGTCTTTGGAGAAGCATTCATTATATGTTTGGTTTGTTAGCTAAGTGTTGGACATTCTTGCCTGAAATTTCAATATGCTCGAAGACCCCAGCTGGTTTCCCACAAAATTTCCCTGGCAATGAATGAAGCTAATTGCTCTAAATGGCAGAAAACTCTGCAAAGCAAGACTCCCGTGGTTCCGAGCCCATAGAAGCAGGAATTACCACCTACAGATCAAAAGTAGTGGGAACAATTCTGTTAATTGCATGTCCTTTTTATATAAAACCTATTCAAATCTGATGCATTAGCAAAGGACTTTAACTCTTTTGATGCCCAAATGCGTGGCTACATTTTCTCTTTCTTTGCCAGGCACGAAACAGGCTTTCAAGCCCGCACTTTCATATTTAATCCATCTGTCTATTCACTTGTGGTCCCCGTAGTTCTTAAAGCTCACCATGTTGGCACACCACATGTACGAATTGCAGGAATTGTTGCAGTATTGCCTTTAATACATCACTTAGCAGTTCTCTTTAATCATATTGAAGAATCCTCCATTAAAAAATGTTCTCATACTGAAGCGTTTCCATGTTGGACTTCGCGAATACACGTATTTGCAATAGCAACACGTTATTCCCTCTTTTTTATTATATGTTTGACAAAATTCAGGCATGAGTGGAGAGCAAAGGGTTAACGAGTCCGGTTGAAAGGAAGCCTTGCTAAACTATGAGACAGATTCATTTGACATCATTTCTTAGCCAAATCACACTCTGGTAAGATGGCAACATTGGAAACTATCTGACAACTGAAAGAAAAAAAAATGAAGAACACTAAAGTGCGTCTAATCTAGAACTGGACTGGCGTGAGAAGGGTCTGGCTCATTCACTGCAGCACAATAGGAAGGAACAATTATTCTAAATAGAAGCTCATTTGTTCAAACTGTACATTTGCATATTCACATCTGACAATTACAAACAGTACTTGGTTTGGCAGAGTTATGGAAAATAGTTCTTGTCATTTTATTCATAAAACTAATTCTACTGAACATCATCTCCTTCTGACAAATTCAGATAACACCAAAAACATTTAAGAATCTTTAATTCACACTAGTAATAAAATTGCATTACATTTTCATAAAATAAATGTTCCGGTTTATATATACAGAAACAGACTGTACAGACCCTCCAGGGAGTCATTCTGAAAAGGGGGCGGGGGGAACTAATCACAAACATACAGGCAATAGAGTGCGCAGCGAAGCCGGCCCAACTGTACATCATAAAACATGTAACTGCTCACTGTTTGGGGGGGGGGGGGGCATTAAAAAGTATTGCAGGCAAGCAGACGGTGCAGTTCAACGTCCATCCTGCGTGAGAGTCAGAGCACCCCCCTGCTACTGCACTGCGGCCTCGAAGGTCCCATTCAGCTGCCCTTCCTCATAGTCCATCTGACACAGAATCATGTTGTTCTTCAGGAAAAACTTGTCGCCGACGCAAAACCTAGAGGCAGGAAGCACACACAGACAGAAAAGCCTTTTCTTTAATTAAGCTGGCTGGGGGGGGGGGGGGGTTGAATCAGTCAGCACAATGAGCACCATCTTTAAAGAGGGCAGCTGATGCCATTAGACAGGACTCACTAAAAGCGATCATTGTGCTGATGAGAAAGGCTGCCATTTACAATCGCAATTAAAGCCTATTTATTTCCGGCGGACCACGGTCTCTCTGGGTGGCGGAGTGGTAAATTGGCATTTGGTGCACAATGATTGCCCTAATTTGGCTCTGCCGTCCGTCCCCCACCGGGTAGGGCATCACTTTGGCCGCGCGGGCAGGAAAGGTGCGTCTTTAAATACATATGAATTGCTTTCTGAGATTACGACATGTTGTGGCGGCCTATAGCAGGACCCGGCACCCGATGACATGTGGCTCGTGTGTCACGCCAATTTCCAAGGAAACCCTGGCTGTACGCTACCCTTCCGGACAGCACTGGAGAAAGGTGTTAAGCTGATCCCCTCTGATGGACAGTGAGGGATTGAACCGTGTGCAGAGTTATGTGGGAGAAGCAGGAGTGAAGGTTGGATGTGTACATTCATTCAGGATCCCTCCAGAAGCTTGGGCCAGTAATGGCCTGACAGCCTACACAGCCTGGCCCAGCAGGTACTCGGCACTGTAGCCCCTGTACCTGTCAGCAGAGGGTAATGGGAACGAGAGCTCAACACAGCGCACTGTGCATCAGAGCTGCAGGTGCCAGAGAGACCCAGTGGAACAGTCCAAGCTTACAGCTGGTGTAGGTGCCAGACTGCCTCCTGGGGCACGTTTACTTAAATTTGGTATGAGATTTTGTTATTTTTATTGATGAAGTACAGATTAGCTTTCTCCACCCGTCAGGATGAGATGTGCCTTTATGAATTTAAAGGGTTTGCATTAGGACAGCGGTTTGACATCTGTCTCCACCCCCTTTAATGATTGTGGAATTTTTAAAGGGACATCCCCGGGAACCCCCCCCCCAGTTCCTCTACTGCAACACCTTACGTTGTCAAAGAGGAGCCAGTTAACGGTCACGTATACATAGGGCTCATTTTCCCACCATAGCAGAGTCACATACCGTGTGACAAAGCTGCAGTGTCAGCCACATCTTTTCTGAAACGCCGTTGGGAATGAAAAGCAGTTATATACCAAGTACTGTTAGGGTAAAAAAAAAAAAAAAAACACCTGTGTACACACCTCAACCAAGCACCAAAAACTCAATGCATCAGAGGATTAGCAAAAAACCAGGCCATAGTAGACGACAGCTTGATCACAAAAGAGCAGACGAAGCAGCCACGGCATATAGGAGAGTGTGTCCATGAGGCGAGCATGTCAGCAGGGAGGTACACCCCACAGGAAGACCATCTTTTAGCACATTCCTCCTCCAACTTACCTCTGGTTACAGAGCTGACAGGCGAAACAGTCCAAATGGTAAACATTATCTCTGGCTCTCATCACCATTTCAAAGGCAGGGATCAGCTTACTGCAGGCTGCACAGTTCCCCGTCGTACCAAAGAGCCTGCAGAAGAACAGAAGCAGTGAGGGACTGGGAGAGGCCCCAGAGGTGCAGGAGCTACCGGCCAGGGGCAGTGAGGGACTGGGAGAGGCCCCAGAGGTGCAGG
>JAACJT020000016.1:2538151-2562037 GCA_009936485.2 Gymnarchus niloticus | reverse complement strand
AGCTACCGGCCAGGGGCAGTGAGGGACGGGGAGAGGCCCCGAAGGTGCAGGAGCTACCGGCCAGGGGCAGTGAGGGACGGGGAGAGGCCCCGAAGGTGCAGGAGCTACCGGCCAGGGGCAGTGAGGGATGGGGAGAAGCAATAAGCTGAAAACAAACACTGCAGTTGCCCTGAACCCCATACGTAGATCTAGAAGTCAATTTTTTTTAATGAGGGTACAAACCTAGATGTTAATTTTTTGCTAATGATCTAATTAAAATGATCACATGGTTTTAATCCCCCTCTTCAAAGCGTTTCTCCTAGCATACTGGAAGGGGAAAGGGAGGCAGGAAAAAAAAAAAAAAACGGTCCGAAGCAAGTAGTTGGATTGTTGAAAAGTCCCTCTTTCAAACAAATGTCACTAATGAGACTAAGCCCCAGGGAAACCCAGCTGGATTTGACACGCGGGCTCCATTCCGTAACAGAGTCCCATGTCAGGGGGGCCGGCGGAGGCTGCGTACTGCCAACACAATGGGAAATTTCTCAGCACTCTTTGATTAAGCATATGACATAGGGGCTGGGAAAAGTGGTCAAGATTACCAGTAGGTGCCAACACAGAGCCGCTCACGGGGGGAATCGGGCCCCCGTGCCCTGTCGGATTTACATTCCCATTTTCCAAGCGCCTGACCCCGTGTTTAATTTGGAGATTTTTGAATCACAGATGGATTCCGGCAAGCCTTGCTAGATGGAATGGGACGACAGCGGACCGGCCTCTCTGACAGCACGTTAAATGCTTTGCTGACGTTGGGCTGAGGAGACGAGTCGCGAGTTTGCGGTTACGGCACCATATTAGTCTCCCTCCGCTGCTCCCTTATTGTCACTGGGAACATCTATGCAGGGCCAGCCTCTTAAATTAGGGCGAACGCCAAGCTGAGCCAAGACTTAGGGTGCAGGCTGGGTGTTACGAGACACAGGGTGTGAGGCTCAGGTTGTCGTTAAGATGCATGCAATTATTGGAGAAGTGGTTATTTATAGAGCTGACAGAGTGCGGCCTCCAGAGGTTAAAGTTTAAAAAGACCAAAGTTTGGTTTTAAGGAAGAATAGGATGCACTGTGATTGTTAGGATAAGCTCACAGATATCCATTATCCAGTTCATATCTGCAGAAGAGCAAATGACGAGCTATTGTGGCTGAAGGTGAAAGACGCTGAAGATGACTGGTCAGTGAATGCAGAAGTAGGGTATAGGGATTCACCCGCTATGAAGTTAGTGTGCTTCTGGGAGAGGAGCGGAGTGTCGGGTGGAGGGAGGCCGTCTGTGGGAGAGGAGCGGAGTGTCGGGTGGAGGGAGGCCGTCTGTGGGAGAGGAGCTGAGTGTCGGGTGGAGGGAGGCCGTCTGTGGGAGAGGAGCTGAGTGTCGGGTGGAGGGAAGCCGTCTGTGGGAGAGGAGCTGAGGGTCGGGTGGAGGAAGGCCATCTCTGGGCACACATGACAGAAGACCAAGCCTCCAATACAGTAACCACAGTCTGAAGCGAACGAGTTAGCGGCTGCAAGCGTGATGCCAAGTATGGCTTTGACGCGCTCGATGTTGACTCTGAATAAGAGCATGGACACGGTGTAGAGGCGTTTACATAAATGAAAGCACCTGTCAGTGGGCCCAGATCCCCCCTTAAATCATAACACCTGCCAGATTTTACCCAGCAGCTGTGAAACTTGTGCAGTTCAAAAGCAAATGGACAAACCCAGGCAATGCATTATGAGGTCCAGCCAGCATGATGCCTTGAGCCCTCAACTGGGTCAAACCAGGGAGGACTCTCATCTTCATCCATTTTTGAATCTTTCCATGCATTCTGCCAAAACTTTTCAATATAGTTCCAAAACAGCCTTGGTTTGATTTTGGTGACAGGAACACATCGAATTTCAGTTATGGCTTGTTCATGTTTTGTGTTCCATTGTATTGTCAGCTTCAATGCTAATATTTTGAGAGCATTTTGAGTTGGGGAAAAAAAAAAAAAAAAAAAAAAAATCGATAATCAAGCACCCTACAGCAACCAAGGCTAAACATGCTAGTTTCTACCCATATGCTAATTCATATGGAAATACTGACTCTTCTGGAAGGGTGAATGAAGGAAATGGTCTAGCAATGGAGTGGTTTTTAAATTAACTGACAACATTGTGCCCCCAAAAAAAAGAAATGAAACAGGCTGCTTGATGGAACCTGACTGGTTAAAAGAAAAAGTGACACAATACTTAAATGAGTGCCTGGGTGCTTAACGGTTAAATTCAAGAGGTATTAGAAGGTTGTGAGTACTCAATAGGAAGGTCACCTGCAAACTTAAAAATGCAATAGCATGAATTTTGAGTCCTTTTGTACTTGAACTACTTGAGATAAATGAAAACTAGCCATTATAATTGCAAGGCCATTCAAAGTATGATTTCTGGTTAATGAGTGTTAAAAGTCTTTCAGGTTTTGAATGGGTCCTGTGCCAGGGCTGTGTAATGTCTTAAATAAAAGCAGATGTATTAAGAATCTTCATGCTCCATTATGGCATTTTTGCAGGTGTGAAATGTACAGTTTTATACAACTAGTGATGGGAATTACTTGATGGCCTTCAGTAATTGCCCAAACACTTAAGTACTCAACAATGGGATGCAGTGTGTTGAAAATGTGAGCACTTCGTAAAGTTTAGTCCTTGTTTGTCCAGTGTACTCTGACAAGAAGCAGTTGTATGAGCTGGAGGAAGGGGAAGGCCTGCCTTAACTGTACCTAGGACACAACTTGTGGTAATAATAATTAAATTACAGCCAAGCCACTCTGGCAGTGTCCTTTCCCGCTCTGAGGCCCCATTACCATTGGGGATCATTTCCAGAGGTGTATGAACTGCGAGGGACTAATGTCTGAGCCCAGTCTATACGTATTTACGGTAGATGCTTAGTGAAAGCGGGCCGAACCGGAGCTGACCTGCAGGTTGAAATGGTGATATTTGGTTAGGACCTTCTGTTTGACTAACAGTTAGTAACATCCCAAAAGGTGTGACCAGGCTGCTTAGAAATTTCTTCCGGTGTGTCCCTTGGAACCATGGGCCAGAGGGGTCTGCTGAACCACCCAGTATGGCGTAACCAACATTACCTTGAGGGAGGGTGTGAAATTTCAGGGCCCATTAGGGCCTCGTATGTGGCCAGTTAATTTAGAACCCGTTTCTCACTTCACAGATGTGTGCTTGGGGGCATACAAAAGCTCTCAGCCTTTAATGGATAGACCAGCCCTACTGATCAGGATCACAGCCTCGTTAGCCATAAGCAATGGCGTTTGCAGGAGGTTAGGAGAACGTATTTTAATTTTAACTAATGTTCTGCTTTGATAAGAGTGACTAATCCATTTCCCTTAATATTTTTAATAGCTTTCAGATAAGGCTGCTAGCATTGGGGTTCGGCCACCAGAAACCATGCTGGTTTGTCAACCTTGTACAGTGAGGCTGACTAATTAATCAATTTATGCGTCGTATTTTGATCCTGTGGCAATAACTGCTAGTACACCTGTTGTGTGTTTTTTTTTTTTTTTTTTTTATTATACTGATGCCGCAACCTGAATGTCAGATTGATTCCAGAGATTTGGATGTGGTTTTTAGGGAACCTTCTCGTCAGGTCAAATGAAAAGCACATCTTAACAACGGGATGAATGTCGCCTTGTAATTAGTATGTGTGTGGTGCCACGCCAGCTCGGCATAAGGAACGCCCTTGATCCATCGTTCCCAACTATAATGAAGCTGCATTGTGCCGAAGAGCCTGGGCTGGGACAGATCACCCATGGGATTGCTCCCTGCCCCACCTTAAAACCTATCCCAAGAGCGACTGAGAAAGCTGTTCATTTGATTCATGGCAGAATTCGTCTCGCATGTCTTCAGCCTCTAAGTGGCACGCGTTTGTCTCCAAGGAGCCCCTGAGAGCCGGCTGGATTTCATTAGGCTATTAGACCAGGGAGAGCCCATCTTTGCTTACTGTGGCCCACCTCGACCCATCTCCTCTTCTGTATACATGTAGTTTTCAGCAAACTGCCTCCCTCGAATCAGTCAGGTTCTTCCATGGTCACATGACCTCATGCCCCCCTTTTCGCCTTCCTCACCCTTGCATGTTAATAGCATGGGACCGTGTGGGGGGGTACAGCACCCCGCCAAACCACCAGCCTGTAGCGGGTCAGCTGAGGGCTTGCCTGAACCAGTTGGATCGCTGTCCCCGGGGAGCCATCGCGAGGATAAATCACGGAATCTCAGAGAGGAAGCCCCAGGGGAGGGGAGGGGGATGGTTAATGCCCAAGAAATCATCATGTTTAATTTAGCAGGCAGATGGTTTGGGGTGGGGGGCAATCATGAGGGCAGCCATGTAAACACAACAAAATGGAACAGAATCAGACATAATGCTGCACGTCTCCGTACCCTAAGAGTGACCTATGGTATCCCATCAGCCTTTGAGCAAGTAGTTTGTTGCAGTTGTCACATTAAGGAGAAAGCTATGTGTGTGTAGGCCTTCCTCTGCCCAGGATCCTTACCTCAGGTAGTCCCGGCGACAGAGGATGAGGTTAGCCTTGGTGTAGAGGGTGGAGCCCACCTCCCCGAGGCGGCAGTCACAGCAGGCACACTTTAGACAGTCCTCATGCCAGTATTTGTCCAGCGCCTTGAGCAGGTAGCGGTCCTTAATTTTGCGGTTGCAGCCGGCACAGCCCTTCTGCTTGCCCTTGGGCTGCACGGAGAGCATTGGCACACCTGCGGACACGGGAAGACGGCCACGTGTTACGTAGCACCCTGGCCAGACGGGTTACCGACCGGTCCTGGTTCTCCATAATCCGCGAGTTCGGTGTGAGGACCATGAGGTGTTCGCCCGGAAGTAGGAGATGTTGGAAATTTGTTCATTTTTCTTCATGAGGAATAGTGTAACTTCAGCAGCAAAACAGTGAAGTGCATTTCACTTGAAAGAAAACCAGGAAAAAAAAATCCTGGAATTCATAAGGTGAGAATAGACTTTGGACGTTAAACCTGATTTGCATCCAACACCATCATGAAAAAGTTGTGCCATTTAATTGCCACACTGTCACCCACCCAGCTCTGAAAAAAGTGACAGACCCACAAGGGCCAGCTAGCCGTTGGTTAACGTTAACCTTTTTAGTGTGGCTGAGCACAAGCTCTCCCCTCCTGGGTCTCCAGTGCAACATTTCTAAGTGCCTTGTAGTTCGCTCCTTATGACAGGCCCACCTCCCTCTACACCGTGCTGTACTTACGCTTCCGCAGCCTGCGAGAGCGGTAACAAAACCCGCAAATTGCCCCGCTGTCACACACAGCACCACTTTAGCTGTGCCTTTTAGCCTCCTAGAAGAAAAAAATGAAGTCCATTTAATAACTGCACTAAACACTAAATAGACTATCTGCGGTTACCGTGTTCTTTTGGGGGGGGGGGGCACCCTCAGGACACTGCTGGTAATGCTCCCCTCGCCATGGCTAAAAGCACTGAACAGTAGCCCACACACACACACACACACACACACACACACACACACTCTCCCAGCTATTGATTGGTCTAATAGAACACATTCGATGTACTGTCTGCTTTCAAAACACATTTCTCTAGGAGAGAGGTGCCCGCTCTGCTCCATGCCACGTCATCGGCAGTTTCATTGAGACTTTATATCCCCAAATGGTGAACCTTTCAAGCAAATTAGAGGTGGCTGGAGGACACAATTCATTTGCCGTTCAAACATCGCTATCGACCTGCATAGCTTGCGTTCTGTGCGTCACACCCATTTAGGTGACTGGCTTTACAGAAGTTATTTAGGTCAAGTGTTTTCCCATGAGTAAGTACTTAAAAGGCCTTATCTGGAATTCAAACGTGTGGCCCCTGGGTCACCCCCATCATCAGCCTTATTCTTTGTTAGGCTGCTAAAGGACATCATTTGGACCCACTAACTGTAACAGTGAGGTTTTTCCACGTTTTTCCAAACAGAGTAAAATCAGGTTCATAGCATGGTGAAGCCATGCTGACATACAGGCTTTGGGTTCTGCCGGAGCATTTCTACTCGAGAGCGGCAGGTTCAAAGAGGTGACACTTTACATGACAAACAGACCTTGTACCAGCAAGGTGGTTTATCACCCTTGTTGTGAAAATACCCACCTGCCAAGCCAAGTGTACCAGTAAAACTTCTGCTGCTTTCATGCTCAACACTCAGAAATATCAAAACAGAAATGTCTTTTCCCCCTTCACTCTGCTCTTTCAGAAGATTGCATCCAGACTTCCTAAACTTCTTAGCATATACGCATCAGGAGGAAGCCACACAATTAGCATTTGCCATGTCCCCCACCCCTTAAACAGAAGGAGCTGAGGTGAAAGCTTGTTAGTAAAATGTATCGTTCAGGTTAGAAAGTGAGTTGGGGCCTCGGTGGTATTCAGTCGTCAGACTCCCTTATCAGAAGTGGAGTGGGGAGGCTAATTGGTCCAGCACTGTTGATAGGAGCCATCAATTAGTATTGTGCCTGCCTCCCAGCTACCTAACAGCCTCTCCTACCCAAACAGGGCTCCTTGGAGCTTGCATATTAGGATCACAAAACTTGCTATAAATACCCATGTTCAGTGTAAATGAAGCTAAAAAGCTTCAAATTGAAGTCACAGTAGCTGAAGGCAATCTCTTCTACCTGCATTTCATGGCTTGTTAGGGAATCTCTGCAGGTACGCCAACAGAGCCCGCCTGTCAGGCTTCCACAGAACTAAAAATGGGCCTAATGAGGAGAGAGAGCAGGCTCCAGCCTGTGTGG
Organism: Gymnarchus niloticus; assembly: GCA_009936485.2. Taxonomy (NCBI): domain Eukaryota; kingdom Metazoa; phylum Chordata; class Actinopteri; order Osteoglossiformes; family Gymnarchidae; genus Gymnarchus; species Gymnarchus niloticus. The sequence continues at coordinate 2,555,265 of JAACJT020000016.1, read as the reverse complement.
CGAACGCGTGGATATCGGGGGAATAGAGTCCCCTCCAAGTCCCCAAGGAATCGCACCAAAATTTTTAATTTGCCATTTATGACAGCTAATTAGTTATTCTACTCAAAATCTTTGCTTTAAATAAGAGAACTAATTATACACAAAGGTCACCCCCCCCCCATGAGGAGTTCATAATTGGCTTAGACCCCACCCCACTCCAAGCCACCCTTTAACAATACTTGTACAAAGGCTGACAGAGAGGGAGTCTTAACCCCTTCCACAGGCGAGCTGTCTCCTCTGTGTACGACTGTCTGGGCCGAGTAGATCTGACGGGAAATGAGTTTGCTTTAGCTGTGCCACGCTAAAACACTTTGAAACACTTCATTCCTGCAGCCGTGGCAAGCGTGATGCCATAACGAATCACAGCCGTCCCAGGGGCCAGGGTGAGTTCATAACCATTGTGTGATGACAGGTGCCATATATACATTTAAATACAAATGTTTAGACGTACCTGTACAAATTAGGCTAATAAATATCTACATGGTCGGGTCTTCCTAATCAAGTCCTGCAGAATAAGACTATCGCAAGCTTTTGAAGGTTGTGTCAGTCCCCCAGTACAACAAAATGTGGGAGCACATCAGTTGTGACTTCTGGTGGCCCGCAGAACCCTACTGTCTTGCGTTCGAGCTTCTCCGGCACTGCAAAGATATAGGAGGAGAGTAGAAGCAGCTGGACTGACTTTCGCGTCATCCAAAACATTTAAGAAACACAACTGGTGCTGACCTTACCGTGTCAAAGGAGGTATAGTCCTGTCACTGTGGATTCATGTTTTAAAGGAGACTGGGACCTCTTAAAGAGAGAGCTGTTACCTGGCCAAAACATCTTCCTGGAGATACTCATTTGCCCATAATGGCTGGCACAGAGCTTGTCGGTTTTCTCTTTTTTTAAGACCTTATCTTCTTAGAAATGAACAGTTAAGTTTGCATCTCAAACAGACCATGTACTTTCTATTATAGCGATAGCATCTGATTCCTGTGTAAGCCCATTTCAAGTTCCAATTTTACAGTTATCAAAAAATCAAATCAATGTGGTGCCCCAATGGATACATTTAAGGTTTTTGAAAAAGGCTCCGTGGTGTCCAGGAAAGTGTTTAAACCACTACAATGCAGAGATCACATCGGTATGGCAAACCAACACCCCCCTCCAGAAATGGTCTGCCTCAGCTCCCTGTTTATACTGTAATCTTTAAAACAAGCACACCGTGAAACTGTAATCTCCGTCATGTAGCACAACAGCTACCATCTGATTGCATAGGGTTTCATTTATTAGACACAACGATGCCTGCAAGGGACTTGTCCACTTCCTGGGTTAACAGGAAATAACCTACTAATAGGGATTTCCACCCTTGATCGGGGCTTCATGAAAGCCTCACCTCATTTCGTTGGAACAATGACCCATTTCAAAGTGGGGGGGGGAGCAGCAATTGAGACATTTGATTCGAGCAGCAATACAAATGTCAACACTATCCCAGCATGCACTGCTTCCTCCCACCTTTCTTCTGTACCCTTCACCAGAATCTGCTAGAAGTCTGCTTGGGTCTTCACATTTGCTCCAGGTGAATATCTAACATATGCTGGGCTGGCCACTCACGAGACTCAGGAAGATGTCACCGAGGTTAATGGAGACCTCAGGTGAACGTCCCACTATTGTGTCCGAGTGAACCGGCCTCTCAATTAGCGTATCATGCTTGTAATCGAGCCTGCAGCTTGTGATTCAGTGCTGCAGGGAGCTGAGGTCCAATAATGAATCGAGTATCTGAAAACGGTGAAATAATAAAGCATTGTGTGTAAATTAAAAGCAAGTCTAAATGTGGCAATAGAGTTAAAGGGTCACTCAGTTTCATGTGTACCGTTAATGAGAGGGAGCTTGAAGGCCGGCTGGTAGAACGCTGGACTGCAGTCGTGTACCATGTTGACAGGGGGGCTCGTTACTCAGAACCCCCGCTGTAAAGTTACCAGCCCACCATGGCTAATAAGCCACTGTGGAGGGGCAAATCAGACCCCCTCCCATCCAGCAGATGTGGGAGGGTTCTGTCTTGGGCAAGGAGGGGGAAACAATTATGCTTATTGACGTGTTACAAAAAGGGGGTCCTGGCCCCAGTGACCCCACGATCGCGTTCCCTCCTCCATAATTACTCCTGATCTCCTCCGAATGGGTGCGCCTGTTTCAGCCTGTGAGTAAGTGGCAGTGTGCAATGTCTCCCACGTGCCGGTCAGCCCCTGGCATGACCGCGGCACTTTGGATAACAACCCCCCCCCCGGTCTCAAGGAGCAGTGAGTCCCTTGCAAGACTTACCAGTTCTGTCCCATTACTCACCATGGTTTGACTCCCTAGTGAGGCCCAATTAACAGTTAACGTCACCAGAATGTTCTTTCCACACTTTATTTCCCATTATTTTTAATTTATTCACATGGGGTTAATTAAAGAAATTTATCACAAAGACATGCAAGAGCTCTCTAATTAAATTCATTACCGCATGTTTTGAGATGTGAACCTGGCAGCATTTCTTAGTTATTACAAAAGACAGCTGGCTCTAGCTCTCTGTTGCCTGCAAGCGAGAGAGAGGATTACGGTGCTGGAAGCCAACGGTGGCCCTGTGCCTCAGGACTCAGCCCACGGCAGCACCAGACAAAGGCCCGATTGAAGAGGAAGGGGAGATTTCACTCCTGGAAGCCATGCAGATCTTTGGAGAAGCAGCCTGCGAGGTCTTTATGGGTGTTAATGAAGCAGAAGGGAGGAGGAACCCCTCATCCCACCTGACTTCTCTTACATTTCTTCTTCCTACTTGAAGCCTTCACTCGTCCTGTGCACCAACCCATGCCTATGTTATAGTGAGACACTTGCGGATCCAGAGTCCCTTTAGAAACATCCAACTGGTTCACTTGTCATTATGACAGAGGATTAAAAAGTAAAGATTGTTTTTATAAAGGGCATTAAAATGTCGATTAAAAGGTGTGGCTCACATGAACCCATGTCAGAAGACAGAGGTTTGGATTCAGACGGCATGCTGGACTTCTTTACGATGCAGTGTCTTCAAGTGGGGGGGCTAAAGAAACTCGTACAGATTCACCGCCCGATATGTCGCATTAACATTTAAACAAAAGAATAAATCCTTTCATTTCCCAAAACTCCTTTCAGTTTGATGTGGGGCAGGGGTGGGGGCACAGTTGTATTTGGCACCCGGTGACTGCTGACAGATCGTAACCATTAGCACTGTCAGCGTGGCATTCAGCCGTCAGGAGCCAGAGAACATGGCAACACCTTTTAGCACTCGTTAGAATGTTTTCAGGAAGGCCTAAAATGTAGACCTCTGAAGTTTGTGTCACTCCCAGTGTTAGACTGAAGCCTGAAATCCCCCCCCCGTGGCAATTACGCCACACTTCTTTCAAAGGACACTCAAGCAGACAGGTGCACCATTCAGGCCATGGCCGGGTTTGGCAACCGAGGAGCAGGCAGTGGAACGCGGCACTGGGGGCGTCTTGGGAGGAATAATGCACATCCACCACAGGTGCCATATATTTGTAGAGTGATGCCCCCCCAATGCAGTGTTAACGAGGCCCCACCCTTTGACGAGACGGGGGCCCACGTAACCCAGATCTGCGGTTGGGTTAAAACAGAGGCCTGTCTACCTACAATGGGCATAGAACCCAGGATCAGATCTCATCGGACAGCAGTCGGTGACAGCTATACTTACAGGTAGGGTCCCGCATATTGCTCATGAAAGGCATCTGGATGCTCCCGCTCCCAATATCCATTCCCCTGGTTTTCATGCTCGCCTTACAGCCCTATGAATGCACTCCTCAGCGAGTCCTCTCCACTGCAAGCAGCTTGCCGACTGAACGGGCAGCACAAGAGGATATCGATTGTGCATGAAATAAAGTTAAATGAAAGAGCTACACTTATCACCCTGCAGTCCATGTGGGAGTCAGTCACGCTTAAGTGCTTGGGGGGGCTGTATGAAGGACGATTGATGGATTGGGAGGTGATGAGGACACGTGCTCAATTACCAGTTCCAATTAACTAGGAGTACATAGTAAATTCATGTTTAATGGCTCACACCGCGTCTTTGGAGCAGGTCATGTTGTAATCAATTCTTTGACACTCACTTCTGAAGGCAGACAGGAAAAGCATGCAATCAAATCCTTCTGGTGATAAGACAGCAAAGTATGGAAGATCTTCCACTGAACACTTAGGGCCATTCAGTTCCCCCGTCATCTCTTCTATAAATTTTTTTCCTCAACTGGTTTCATGATTTAAAAGCACTACTTTCAGATTGTTACTCAGCTGGGATGTGGAGAAATTTTTTCTTGTTCATTTACACAGCTGGATGTTTCACAGAGGAAATTCAGGTTAACGTCTGAACAGCCTGCTTGTGAATTAGCCAGGTGGCCGAAAGCTTACAACATACATTTACACTGAAATTGACGGGCAAACCCAGACTCGGTGGTTAAATTCCGCATTACCTCATGTATTCTGGCCAGTTCTTATTGAGTTAGCCATCTGCTTTCCTCTACCCATCTGAATGGTAGGAGGCATCTTGTCACTGTAACACACATTGTTCCCCTGTTTGAAAACCCGCTACCACTTCGCTGGCGGATGGCAGCGCCATCTTCGATATGTGCCGCATTCTGAACAGATGCACCAATCTGTGATCATGAGCTCTTGTCTCAGGCAGCCCAAGCTAGTGCACAATTGTACATGTACTTCCATTATGCTGTGATTGGATTGCGGTACATGTAGGGAATTATGCTCATGTTTACTACTGCTATTTAAAGCAATTTCAGCTTTGACAGCTTGCTAAATAGCTGTAGGTCCTTCACTAACTCTTTGGATGTTAGAGTATAGCATTGTACTACTGTTAGGCTAAACAAGGTCACAAGTGATGCCACAGCATTACAAGGTTTATTGCCATTTTATGCACCTGCTCTTTGAATGAAGAATTCAGTATGAAATGCGTTTATTTTTTATGCCCATCTTAATGTAGTACCAATGACGAATGGAAATAACCTAGTACGTATTAATTTGACTTAGTGTTCACAGGGTCACCTTGGTCTCTTGCGAGAAATGTTAAAAGTTAAGAGCAATTTAGGTGTATGGTCATTTGTAAAGCAAAATCCTGAGATGACATGTGGAGCCAAAGTGCGATTTGGCTAGGCTATAGTACATCCAGGATGACTAATCTATATGAGCATAGCTCAACCTGGAGAAGATAAAGGCTGCTATTAATTTCCCCTTAACTTACAGCCCTCTCTCATGTACATGTAGCATCCTGGGTCCAGCCGAAAGGAACCAAAAATCCCTTGTAACCTATGCTTGAGGTCGTACCCCAGCTCCCAAAGAGATTTTGGGACGTTGGAGCACCAGAGAGGAATGTCGACTGTTGAAGGGTCCCATAAACTAAACTGTCAGCTTCATTAAACCTACAAAAGTGCATTGGCAAGAGTACTACGATTTGCAAGAGCTACTCAGACACGCCAGCGTTTGTCAGGGGGTTAAGTCTTTTCTACGCCTGGGTCCTATTGCACTTGAGTTTGTCATAAAATCCATTAAACAATGTTATGTCAAGCCCTTGCTCTTTGAGTCATTTTAAATACTTGTCCCATCAACCTTGTATTAGAGCATGAAATAGAATGTTGAATATTTATCATTTCTTTTGTCCTGGGAGATTTTATTAATGCTGAAAAACAGCAAAAATTCCTCCCAAGGGAATATCAAAGCTATTTTAAGGCAGCATATATTGTACAATTGATTGATTTATTAAATACGTTACTGCAGTACTTTTGGCCAAATCAGTGGTTAATTAAGTAGCAAATGGAAGAAAATGAGCTATGAGGTCCTCCAGAAGAGACAGTAAGATACATTTGGGCTTTAAATGGCCCAAATGCAAGGAGAGCTGCGTCACGCTGCACCCGTAGACTTGGCTGTGAAACCAGTGGTCGCAGCACAGCAGCTCAGGGGATCTCATGCTTGAAAAGCCCAACGAGATAAATTAGGAAGGAGCTTGAAGTCACCTGCCCATCGCCGTAGAGCCCTGTACAGGTCCTGAGAGGTGCCAGGCAAAAATGGTAACAGGTATTTCTACCCCTACCACCAAATTTCCAGAAATTTCTTCAGTATGCATAGATGCCACCACTGTTTGATATCTAGCAAAGTCTGCAGAAGTTTCAGGAGTCTCTGATTTTAAGATACTCGGAATGGCAGGAAAACTGCTGCATGCTTAATAGAACTTAAAGAACTAGCTCTGCTGGTATCCAACTGTAGAGAACATTGCAAGCAGTGTGATTTTGACCGGTCATTCTGTATTGAACAAATAGATCCATACATCGGATGGCAGTCTTGAATTCCAAGCTGAGTGTGTCTTGTACTGATTCAACAGGTGAGACAAATGGATTGAAATGGACTGATGAGATGTGCTGTGAATGTTGAGGTTGCAATGTGAATGGCTGGGCGATGACTTGTGCAAAGCGTAACAATTCACCATCCCTACTGCGATAGCCCGATACTGTCTTGGCGATAACCCACTGATACACGTTCCAAACACTGTCCTCGTCTTAGGAAGCTAAACTCTGAAATAAGTCGTAATATCGTGCAAGACCCAAGGGGGAAAACCTGACGCAATTTCAATATTTGAAATTGGCAAGTTTAATTTAAAATAAGAACAAGCCAATAAACTGAGAAAAATGGCAAATACGGGAAAAATTACATTGTCAGGGGGAGAAAAAAAAATAGTGAAGTGTTCAGAAATGTATAAAAGTAATCTCCAAGTGGAAATTAGAAATCAACCCACAAAAACGAAATAACAGGAGAGAAATATTACTGTCCACTTCCAAAATCAATATTACTATGGTAATTGTCTCATAGCAATGTAACACAAAACGATTAAGGTGATTCTTATTTCAAAATAAAAACCGAGCCTGAAGCCTTAGTTTTATTAGCAGAGCTGACGGAACATGCATGCACAGAGGGGATGCTGTCTCTGAACAAATGCGCTAGAAATGTGCACACGCCTGTACAGGCATTAGTCAGGCAGCTCACACACACTGTACCAGCATTTCCATGTGTAAGTCCACTTTCTCTGACCACATTCAAAGACGGGCACAGTAGAGGGGAAGAAGAGCCACGAGAAATATCTGCAATTACTCAACAGTCCATGTTGCCCCAGACATTCAATAGGAAGCCGTAACCAAGAGTTTTATTTGATTCAAGCCATGAGACAATCCTTCATTCAGGTATAGTCAAAGGTCCAGAACTTATCCACAGAGACTCAAGATTTCAACATCCTGTCACTTGTGGGATTTCTCCATTATTCTGCAGCTCTGTGGTAACCAATTTTAGAAGGTTGTGAAGCCTTTCAAGGCTGACAACTAAGGTTAATTTCAAAATGAAGACTTAATCCAATGGGGGTTTGGATGCAATTTTGAAAATGGAAAAGCTGGAAGGATCTAGAATGGACTGCAGGAATATGCCAACATTACAGGCTATATAAAAACATTTGTGCCTCCCTGCCCAAAAAAGGAACAATTATCACTGCAGTATCAAGCAATGAAAGTGACAAGATTTCAGTAACTTAAGTGCATCGCATTTTGTACACTCAGCCGATTTTCTATTCAAGTGGTGACTTTATCCCAGTTTCCATTAAAGCAAGATTCTTGACTTATTTTAGGTCAGAAATCTAACGTGAGATTTCAGCAGCGTTTAAAAATAGTGCAGGAGTGTGAATGGAGGGAATTGATTTGTATCCTACTTTCCCAAAAGAGGTTTAAGAGGGAAACTAGATTCTTCCCTCAAGGAGAACTAGTTATTTCTCAAGATCATTCACAGCTAGGCAGCACATCAGAAGCTCAGACCCCCAGCAGATGGTCCACACCCCCAAGCTTCCTTTGGTTTAACCTTAACCAAGATGTTTAGGATAAAAATGAGGTAGTCTTATGGTAGCAATGACCTTTGGCAGGCTTTAAAGACACACAGTCCTCATGCTGTACAAACTCAAGGACAAAGAGGCACGGAAATGTGTCCATGGTACTAATGACCGTGTTGTTTCCCTCCAAACCGAGGGCAGCCGTGCTCCCCACTCCGAAAGGGGTGATACCGATATTAGCAGCCTTGTGAAAGGAAGGGCAGCCCCCCCTGCCAAAACTGTGGCATAGTCAGTGAGCAATGGGTGAAGCTTTTAGGCAATGAGCAGCAGGTGATCTCAGCTTTTCTGCAAATCCTAATGTTGCTAAAAGCCACTCTCCCCGTTTCTGTAATTGGGCCTCAGTAGTTAATGTAGTATTGACTGCATTACATGGTCCTGTGCATCCTTTCCCAGTAATGCCATCTCCATCACCTTGTACATTTACCATATTGTTAAAAGCCATCCAAATCATGAATCATATGCAAAACTTTTAGTGAGATGGACATCCAAAGGAGTGGAATTTACAGTTGAGTTAATCTCTTTACATTAGCAGTGACACAGATCAATTTGTATGTCTACTGCATTTTATTTTTAGATGGTTTCATTCGGGCGAGGAGAGGGTTCACTAGAGAAGTACATGATTTTAGCGTATAATGGGCCACCATTTTTGGAGAGACAGCCACAGTCTTCTTTTTATAAACATACACGTGGTTAAGGACAGTTCACGTTTCATCCTAAAAGGCTTGGGATGAGTTTCTAACTTATTGAACTGGGAATTTCACGACAGAACTACACGTAGCTCTTCTTCACATGCTAAATCCGACATATGAGGTGTGCCTACACTCTGCGCACCGACTGTACGCATCTTTTTAAGAGTAGTAGGAAAGCTGCTTTTGCAGAACTGCCCGACGGGTAAACACGTCGACTTACAACGGTGTACAATACTAAACTTGTACATTTGTTGTCTACTCGGTGTATAGATAAAGGACACTGCGACTTCGTCGTGTGCTGTCGAGCTGCCCCTCAGCGTCATTAGGCTGTCACTCCCGGCAGCTCCGTCCCTCATGCGGTCGCTGAAACGGAACTTTGATGGAAGTGACGGCGGTTCGGTTCGGAAACTGATCGGACACTCTACACACGATCAGCCGGTGTAAGGAGCCGCGTATAACGCCCCACGTCCCGGAATAAACGTCGGAAACACACGGTCACCCGGCGCAGGCGTAACAATTAAACCAAGTCGGCAAAGTGAAACGATACAAAATAACCGGCGAGTTTCCTGGAGCCACGTCCACGATGCTGCCTTCGTCCGCCGGCGTCGTGGATGCTTATTCTGTCGTTACTCTTCCTTCAGTTGCAGCCTGCTTACCTTCCTCCTTGTCCAGCACCATCGTCCTGATGGACTCCGTTCTGGGCTCCGGCAGCCTTCTCCACCCGTCCTCTGCAAACAGCTGCTCGTCTTCTGCCTACAGCCCTGCTAAGCAGGCTGGATGGGCTTCTTCTGCAGCCTTTAAACGCTCAGCTCTGCCGTCGCTAGACACTGGCCGGCTGGCTCAGTATCGCAGACCCATTCAGAAATAAAGTGCGCCGTAGATTTGCTTTTTTTTTTTTTGTTGATTTCTTAAATGAAATATGCGGCTCCCCGCTTCACACTCGGAATAAGCCGTCACAGGCTACACAGAACCGGCTGTATAAAAAGGGTTTTAAAGAAAACTGGATAACAAGCATATCTTCCTGCGACTGGAAAACAAACAAAAAAGAAAAAAAATGGAAGGAGGAAAAAATGTTCAGATTTGTTGTGAAATACAGTAGGTAGCGAGTCAGAAAGACGAAGTGGTTCTCGACTTGAACGCTTTCTTCGCCGAAAAATGTTTATTCGCTTTCATTTGTCCCGAAAGTGCAACTACATTAAAAAAAAATTCAATTTCAGCTTGACGAGCGCTATAACACACTCTCTCCGCTTCTTCCAGTTTATGTGTTACGCTCCTCGTCGCTACCGAGTAAATGCGCGCAGCTTTGAGAGAGCCTCGGATTCCCCTGTTAATTAAATCAATTCATTATGCTCAGATCTGATTAGCAGCCCTTCCCCCCTCTTTGAATCAATTATTCAATACACAAACATAATTGCCTGTGCCAGAGGTGTCTAAGTATTAGCTTATTTAACTCCAAGGACACTAATTACCCCTAGGGCAAGAGAACTTTTCTCATTAATTCTGACAATACACAAAAGCACAGCTAAGGGAAATGGTGTGTGCGCTTGTGTTTAGCCGCGCGCGCCTACGCGCGCGCCTGGGTGCGCGCATTTGTGTATCTGGTGTGCGCGCGTTTGTATCACAAAAGCCTGTCGTGCTGTTGGCCCTTTCTTGCGACGCACATACACGTGTTTATTACGCTCCCTTTACCTCTCGGTTTATTTCTCTTCAACCGGATGGTCAAGCAGAAATCTCATTTTAATTGCATTTATTAGTTTTTCTTTTGTTTAAATGTATTTGCGCAGCAATTAAAGTGTCACGCACATATACGTGCAGTTTATATATATATATATATATATATATATATATAAGTATTTCAAGGAGGGCACAACAGAAGAGTTGCGTTGTGATTAGTGGCAAAATAGGAGCCTGAGTCGAGGCTCCTAATATAATTGTTGGCTGCTATGGTCTGGAAGAAAGAGTGGGTGCTTAATGGCGAAACCATAAATTGCAGCAGTTTAACTTGCCCTTCAGCCACTGATAACCAATTAAGTCGGAGATTAACTAAGATTAACCGTTTAGAAGAGCTGAGTGCATTTTCAACGCAGTGTGTTTGACAGCAGCAGGCATACGGTGATTCATGCCCAGCCAAGTTGTTAGTTATTATCCGCTCGCTGGACTGCCTCTGGTGTATGATTTATGTCTTGAATTTGAATATTAGGTAAAATGACGGATGTTATTTTTTGTGTTGGTCAAAGAAGAAATGTGTCCTAGCCATTGTATGGGAAGCTGTTCAAAGGGTGAATTCAACAAACACCAGAAGTCTGCACAATGTGCTGTACGTCTATCAACTCACATTAACAGTTCATCGCTTTGCCTTTCCTCTCCCCTTCCCCCACCTGCTCTAATTTACGGCCGCAGTTAGCTTCATGCGACTTCTCAGTCCAGCCCGCACTGAAGTGGGACTCGGCGTTCAGGTATAGAAGCATTGTGCCCCCGCTGAAATCAATTGTTGGCTCCTTCTGTCACTGGTTTCCTGGCTGACATGTCCAACTTTTCATTTCTGTAGGCAGATAGATTGATGACTTCTGACATAGAATGTGAGTCCGCTGACCTCAAGCAGAAGTGAGTGACACGTAATTAATCCACAAAAAAAAAAAAGAATGACAAGAAAATATCATCCGGTGTCATCGGCCTTGGACCTCTGCTGACCGTTTCATGTTAGGAAGACTTTAGAATTTCCAGCATGTCTGAGGAAGAGGAGAATGCTTTCCTTTTGTCCATAGTTACCACCTGTTCCTCTCTTATCAGGACATTTTAGAAAATGCTTGATTATTATATTCAGTTTTCCAAAGTGCACCACTGGTAAGAAAGGTTGTCATGGTATCTTGCTGTCCATTGGCGTGTTCAAATGTAGCAGAAGTTCATTGTCCAATGGTGTGTTCACCTTCTTCCCTATGGTAATGCTCAGCACCACACTCTTTACATTTGCCTGGCCTGTGTTTCATCTAGCAGCTGTTGGTTTGACTTCCCCTGGAGGTAATTGGAATACATTTTTTTTTTTTTTTTTTATCTATTGTGCATTATCTGCCCCAGTCTGTTTGTTGACAGCCATTGCAGAACATTGCTCTCTAATTAACCCCACCTGATCGGATGACATGCCTCAGTCGCTTCTCTGCTCATCTTGAGAGCAGTGCAAGGTGCTATATTACCGTGAGAGCATACATGGAACACAAACTATTACATTTTATGATGTCGGTGGTTTTTCGGCAGATATGTTTTTACGCTGGTGATGAGCTTGACCTTATTTCTCAAAGCATGTTTTACCTGAGTACATACAGTACGTTGCATGCCATCTTATTGTAGCTGACTGGCAGTTACTCTCATCTGCCACCAGGGGACACTAACCACAGTTCCCAGCATCCCCCAGATGGGAAGCTGATGGCTAGAATGATAGACCAAACCATTAGACTGACGATAACATTTTCTGTGGTTTAAGTTGTGCTTTCTGAAAGTGTACACATAAAAGAACATAGTTTGACTGCAGTTACAGGATTGATATTGACTGTAATATACAGATTTGTGTTTTGGCACTGACAGGGAATGAACCTAGTAATGGCATGTAAAGGATCACGGTTACACCAAGTTCCTAATTTACTTACGGTAAATTGTTCTCCCTCAAAGTTCTGCATGCACATTGGTCCTCGTGATGTCGTTGCCGCTCTTTGTGGTCACTCTTTGTGCAGCTGGAGCCCCACATTACAGGTGCCACAGAAGCCTGTGAAGTGAAAAGACCAGTGACTGTTGAAGGCCACATTGTAGCCTTTACCACATGATCACCGTGGCCCCCTTTTTTTTTGGGAGGGGATGAAAATAGACTTCACGTTGTCTGAAGGAAAAAAATCCATTTCCTTTCCCAAAGACTGAATCCAACTTTAATCCTAGTCATTAGAAATTAGACATGCAGAGCTGTCCGGCCGTGCTTCTAAATTACAATCAAACGGTTACCCATTACACAAATTATTGACGGTAGGTTCTCTTTTCAACTGCAAATTAAGGCTATTAAGAAAGGCTTCTTTTTAATGCAAAAGTGACTAATTAACCAACGGATGGGAAATCTGCAGCCCAGATATCAAAAAAGTGCTCAGCACACATTGCAGAAACACAAGGGAACCAATTAGTTTAATTATCAAAACAGCTAATTAAAATTGCACAGTTCCTAATTAGTTCTTTGCTTTTGCCTGTAATTGACAGGATGGAGATAAATGGGGTGCCGGCGAGAAGGGGGAGAGGGGAAAACAGGCGAAACTTTGCTGGAATATTTATGCTGACTTTATCTCTGTCTGTGTGGCAGCCCTTGAAAGTAGAAAATTAATGACCTTAATTCCCAAACTGTTTTTTCTCCGATTGTGCTGTGCTCCGTCTTCCTGGTACATTCCCTTTTTTTACAACCCTGCCAACCTGCCCGCTACTTGAAGAGGAGGAAAAGGGGGGGGGCTCTGGGTGATGAAGGAGACACCCCCCCCCATTAATGTGACACCTCCCACTTAACAATGGAGTGGGGTTGACCGCGGCTCCTCTGTGCCCGGAGGTCATATGACCGTGGCTCCTCCGTGCCTGGAGGTCATGTGACTGTGGCTCCTCTGTGCCCGGAAGTCATGTGACCATGGCTCTTCCACACCTTCCTAACATGTCTGTGTGTCATTCTTTTAGGTAGCTCCTTTTCCCAATAAGAGGAATGATGGTTCACAGTGTGTGTGTGTGTGTGTGTTTTTTTTAAAAAGCTTTTGATTCAAATTGTTAAGCATATCAAGGCATTAAGCACTAATTTTTAAAATATAAGCTATAATTGAATACATTTGTGAATAAAATATGACATCAGCTTTAATCAGTCTGTCAAAAGGTAACCAAGTTGTATCTGTGTGTGTGTGTTTGGCGGAGTGTATCCCTTACAGATTTATTAGTGTGATCGTTTTTCTGCTTACGACAGAGTCGTCCTTGAGTCTGAAATTGAAGGATGGATCATGTCCTACAGAACTGTTACTTTAGTGCGCCTACGGGGCAGTTGTCTACTTCTGAGACCAGCTGGGGAGAGAATCGGCATCCATTGGGGTTACTGAATGGGATCGGCTATCTGCCGTGACGTACCTGCGGAGCGGCTGCCTCTGTAACGACCGCCATAGTGCTGGGGCATGCTGCTTGGGAATGACGCAGGTCCGTGGTAAACAGCCACGAATCAGTTTGATCTGGGGCTGGTGAGTGGTGGTGAGGGTTAATATGTACATCACATTACTGCCAGAATTGCACAGGAACAATTCTCATAGGGCAGGAGCGTGGACCTCTGTAATGGTATCATCATGCGGGCCGTGCTTCTGCAGCATGGTGTTAATGCACGACGATCTGTCCTGGACCCTTTCAAGTCAAGTGCCCTGCATTAGTTCTGCCATTCAAAGTCTGGGGAAATGGAAGGAGGGCTATTGCGACTTCAAAGGGGAGGGCTTTTTGCAGGATCCCACTAAAATGTATTTTATAATTGCGTAACAGTCCTCTGTCATTTGAGCGTAGGTTAGCCATTTCTGCGTCGAGTTAGCGCACCGTCTCAAGATTGCTGAGGTCATGCAATTTCAGCAGCTTGCCTGAAAAAGCCCTTTTTTCATAGCAGCGTTTGAAACACAAAATTTAGTGTCCCTCTTCGCCATTTTGTAACGATGCCTTAAAGAGGTCCGCTTTTTGGAATGTTTTGCCTGGGGGTTGGGGTTCACCAGCCATGGCCAACAAAGAAGCCTTCTCCTCTAATGAATGAGTGACCTGTTTTATTTATGATCCTCCGGTAATTAGTGGGCGATGCTTTGTAATCCGTCCATTAGCACCTGGATCACGCTGCATTGTCCCGGCTGCCTGCACCATTAGCAGAAAACGGGAGCGTGAATTTATTACGGTGGAACCTTGTAAATATTCCTAAGTCTCTATGCCTTTAAGGAGCAACAGAGGACCATAAAACTTTTGTCAGCACTTGCACAGCAATTCCATTTGCTATGGAATATGTTAAGGAAGTGCAGTATAAATTCAATTTTAATTGTTTTGTACACACACCAGTGAAAAGGAACTGATTGGATACAGTTCACAGACAGTATATTAATACATTATTTTCATATGTTAATTGCTTTGCATAATCTTTCCTTCTGCATGCTTTCAGAGTACCTGGCATTGAGAAGGGGGCTACAAAGGCACAGGGGCTCCAATTTACATAAAATCAGCTCCTCTCGACATTAAATAATAATGGGTCTGTGAGCCCAAGGTGTGTTCAGTTAGCAGAAAGCACATTTTTATAATTTATATGCCAGCTGTTTCAGTGCCTTTGAGTCCATTCTCCTCTTGCCGCCTGCTTTTAATGAAATCTTGTTACTGGAGAATTGACCAGGGCGAATTGAGATTTTAATCCGGCGGCATGGAAACGCACACCGGTGGGAACTTTTAATGGAGGACCCTGTAATCAGAGGACACTTGTATTCTCATCAAATGTTAAAGTGGGGGCCGCGTTCAGGGGCTCGAATTTCAAGGTTTTTGGCCATCCCCTTTCCACGCGTTCCTCTGGGAGCGTGTGATTACTCAAGTTTACCACTTTATTGCTTCATCTTTCAATAGCCACTGAGGTGCAGAATTCTCATCTAGATCTCTCTTTTCTTCCCCATCTAAGGAGCAGAAGGGAGATCCTAGGGACCCGCTGGCAGGGTTGGCCGCTATGTTGTTCCGTTTTTGAAATGTCCATAACGGTATGTTGTTCAGATCAATAATAAAAATAAAAGGCCCATGCTGAACGTTGCTATTGGGATGCAGATCACATTGGGGTCTGTCACCGTGGTCCAGTTCTTTTCCACTCCCAGTGATTTAAGTTGTAGATATTAGAGAGGCAGACAGCCATGTTTGTGTCAGCCGCCAGTTCATACCTGTCACTGTCATCTTCATCCTGCTCTGCCCCTCTCTCCCCTGCTTACCTTCTGACCAAGGAATGGAGTTTGAAAGTTAAAGCAGTGCACCTGAAGTGCTTTTCCATCTTGCAGGGTGTCACTTCATATTTCCAGCACCAGCTGTCTACAGTATATATTCTTGTCACGTTTACCTTATTTTATTTTTTTCCCTTCTTCTCGTTTAGTCCCATCGTTGGGCAGGAGTAATTGGTTAAACACTAAGGCATGCTCTCTCAGCCTGAAGATTGTTGGTTCCCATCCAAGAAGGGGGCCTGCTGTTATACCCTAGCGTAAGGTGGTTGAATTGTTCCAGTATGAATAAAGTGTGTAAAAACAGTAGTTACTGTTTCATTGGAATAAAGCAATGTAATGCTGTGTTTGAAGCCCTTGTGGTACCACCCTGTTGTGTTCAGTGGGTGTCCTTAATTGGCACAGGTTTTCTCTGTAACCTATGCCATTGGTATGAGCTATGTGACTGAACACGTAACATATGTGATTTTGAACACCTTAAGCTATAGTAATGACCTGATGGCTTCAATATGGAGCTGGGCACACAGGTCACTCCAATCTAATGCGTTTTCATGTCCGAATGACCAGGTGACCTTTGAGATTATGGGAGAAAGACCTTCCTGTCCCAGTGAGAACATGGCCCTGCTGGTATAGAACCAATGATCCCCTCAATCTCCAAGGGCCATGGAGCCTTGGAACGCTGCTGTAGTCCTGCCAAGCACAGGCCAGAGTCCGCTGGTAGGCAGCTGCATCAGGAAAAGCCGTGGAGAACGGGGCATGGTATGCACTGGCCATGCTTTGAGGAAGGTGTAAGATGGAGGAGCTCCATATTCTGGACACACAGCTCTGGAAGATATCTATCTGCAGGGGAGCCTGTAGTATGGATATCACAGCATTAAACCCCCCATGTGAGAAACACACTGTACTTTGAAGTTCATAATGGTGATGATGAACAAACCCCTCCCCAAGATGCCTCTAAATTAACACTCTGAACATTGGGGTGGACACCCCTCCTTAAGACTCTTAATTAAGCAGCCTGATTAGTCTTAAATATTAATTCGACATGAATTGAGAAGCAGGATGGAGCTCTGGGTTTGAAACCCCTAGAGGCTCCCCATGGAAGCAGCACTGATGTACTCAGGTTGGCCTTTATTCCAGTTGGACACAAATGCCACCGGTCACGCTCATCTGCAGGTAATCATGGGGTGGCGAAGAAAAAAAAAACTGACGCAACGGCGTGTAACGCACCTGCAACAGGCGCTGCACCGCACGATTTGTGGCGATCGCCTCTGATTTTGGAGCGCGTGTGGGGCTGTGGACAACACTGCTGCCACCTGTTGAGCCAGAGCAGGTCTCCAGGAAGCTCTCGCCAGCTGAACCCCCCCCGTACCAACTGTTATCAAAAGGAAAGAGTCAGTTTGCAGTCAAAATTGATGGGCACATTCGATATGGCAGGCAAATAACAGCCCCCCGTCCCCCCCCCCCCCCCCCCCCGCCGCCCCCCCCCCCCTC
>JAACJT020000016.1:2469205-2534122 GCA_009936485.2 Gymnarchus niloticus | reverse complement strand
CACCCTCCAACCCCCCTCCACAGACTGGCTGTGTAAGAGGAACAACAGAAATTCAACTGAAGAGATCAATTATAGATAGAAGGAAATGAATGGGAAAAGTAATTTAATAGATTATTGAGCTGATGTCCTATATCATGTACAAAAGCAAATGAAGAATTAGATTGTGTGTTGGACGAAGCAGCATTTAAAGACCTTTGAAACTGTATTTAATTAGAAAAAATGTGTTTTGAATGCAGTTTGTGTTGTTTTATTCTGGGTGGGTAAATGAATGAAGCCGATCAATTTGATGGCCTGTGCTTGGACGAAATTCCATTTCATTTTGTCTTTTTTTCCCCCTCCTCCAAGTACAACACCGATTGTAATCCTTCGCCGTCCTCCGCACTTTGACCAACACTGGGCTCACTGGCAGCGGTAAGCACGTGGCTGTGTGTACAGCACGATTCGGCTGTCCAAAATGTGCGGTCGTTTGAGGTTAGTGTGGGGAACCACTGATGATGGAGATGGGTGACACACACACACACACACACACACACACACACACACACACACACACACACACACACACACGTACATTCTGTCTGTTAATACAATGTAATGGCTTTATTTTTGTCCTGCTGTTCAAAGATTTCTCCTACTTGGGATTTTAATGATAAACAAGACACATTACCATTCTTTTCAAGAGAACATCTTAGCCTTGGCAAACACTGGGGTGGGGGGCGGTAGAATGGAATAAGACTTCCTTCAGAAACTTTATGGTGGAGTTTAGGCGAATCTTCCACCAGAGAAGGTTAGCTCCGGATTCGGTGTTGAGGGGTGTTATGGACAGCCTTCCGTGTCCGGGAGGTTTGTAGGGATTTGGAGCAGGTTTGATGACCTCAACAGGCCATGGAATCCCACAATTGTTAGAGCCAAAGCTTTCTGGTGACAGGACCCTGGGTTTGATTCCAGTGGCTCCTGTGCTACCTCTGACAATGCTTGTTATTACTGAAACAAAAAGCCATTAATAAGATAAAAGTGTCTCTTTAGGCAATGGCAGAATTAGTCATTTTTCCCCCCAATTAATCTGCGCATTGCGGTTGGCCTTCTGTCTCCATCAGCTTCCCTGCAGACGAACGCATTTTCGTTTGCAAATACGCCGAGGAGACTCCAGCTCTTCATCGCCGCATCTGCGCTTTCCCCTGGATGCTAATGTGGAGCGGACGTGAGCGCACGTCTTAAGGCCTCCGTTAAATGAGCTGGGCCTCCGGTTTGGCATTTTATATTATGGCACGGTGAGTTTCGTGGACTTTTGGAACAGCCAGTGAGAAAATTTTAACCCGGGGGGAGGGAGTGCCCATGTGCGAGACACCTAGTGGTAGGAAAGCGAACAGTGCAAAAGAAAAAAGGTGAAAGGACATTCTCATGTCAGTGGCTCACACACTAAAACTCCATAAGGAAAAAGGAACAACTCAGTGTGATTAATTGGCCATATCAACGGAAAGTAAAGATAAAAGCAGAACTGTAATTGAATGTGAAGCCTCATTTAAGTATAGATTTGCACTGGACCACTTTATCGAATTGCTTTCTTGCACTTAAAATATGCTTTTTAAAATGAATTCCATTTCCAAAGGGGGGGTGGGGGAATCAATTATTACCTCATTTACTGAAAACAGCCTGCTTTAGCTGTGCGGTCTCAGACGTGATATGACCCCCCCCGCACGTGTGCTCTGTCTGCCGAAAGAGTGTTGATGCATGTCTTTAGGCATGATTGCAGTAATGGAACAGAAAAGTGCTAATGTAAGACGTGTAACTTCACTAATGAATCAGTTTAAATATTCTGCAGTTGTTAGCATTAAATTATCATTAGACTTCCGCTATTTTGGCAATTCAAATGAGAAACACTTTGCTTGGAATAAACTGTTCAACTCTAATGAGTTGAGAACTGAGCCTGATTAACTCTCACACCCCCCCACACACCCAGCAACAATTTCTCCAGGTTGATCGCTGTGATGCTGCAACAAAAAACATTCAATGACCTGACTGCTCTTTTCTATTTGGATGAATCTGACTTACTGTAGGAACAGTGATCTGTTTTGGTAAATATTTATTCCACATAACGTACATTCATTGTAGCTCGAAGTAAACTCAAGGAGGAGACTCGAAGCATGCTCCTGGAAGGCCAGGTCAAGGAGAACATTTGTAAAACCCATGAATGCAAGATGTCAGATTAAGTTTAGGATCCAGAAGATGGCTGCTGTGATCTGTGTCGATGATACATGAGGGACCGCTCGGTGACCAGGTTGTTAGGTCTCACAAGCAGCGATGGCATCACAAAAAACGTTCCCGCTTAAGGAATTCTAATCGAGGTGATTGGCTGTGCTATCTGCTCTTTCCATTACTCTGTCGACAGGAGTCGCTCACAGAAGCGAACATCTAATGGTGCATTGTCTCGAGGCGACGGTGTGAGGCATTAACCGGGACATCAACCCATGAAACACAGGCGGTTCCGAAATCATTCTGTTATTGTCTCCGATGTCGTAAGCATGCTGAGGCCAGGGCTGGTGTGCGGAGTGAGTTCGCATGCCGAGAGAGGCGTTCCTCCCCAGCTACCTGGGAAAACGGTGCACCGACAGCTGTTAGAGCCAACTTGAAGGTTAAATATTAGGAAGGAATCCAATTTCTCTTGTCTATTCAGCTCAGCGGTGTGTTAGATTGCAGCTGGAGTGTGCTTACGAACTGTGGGATATGAAGTGGGCTAATCAATCCCCTCTGCTCCATTCTCAAATTCCTCATATCAGGTCCCTGCCCCCCCAGGCAGGCCCTCTGCGTTCCGAAAGCCATTTCCGAGCGAAATAAGAACTGTGACCTGCAGCTAGAGGGTGAAGTTGAGTTTTCCCCTCATGATTAATCTCTTCTTGGGTGGCTTGCAGAAACAGGAGTCGGGGGAGGGGCAGAGTGGAAATAAGAAAACATGCAAGTCGCTATAGTGACAGACATGCAATTGTATTTTTTTGTCTTCCATTCTTTCTTTCTTTAACTTCCGAATGAGCCGAGTGCAGCGAAGGCTGCCTATCGACAGAGAGGATCTTGACGACATTTCATGTTAGTGCAGAGAAAATGAAGGGTGCTATGCAACCAGGGCTGCCCAAACTATCACCTGAACTATGGCGATAATGAAACCTAAATTGAGTTTTTAAAATCCTATGCTTCAAGGGTTTAGTGGAGCTTATGCAGCAGAGTGCAGCATCAAGTGTTTGGCAACTAATAAATGCACACGCGCATATCTTAGAGATATTGGGAGATAGACACACTACATTATTGGGAAACAAACTAACTGCATCCCTCTTACCCATTTGAATGCACCAAGCACTTGACATCTTGGTGAAATTCCTGGCAGGTATTATTTTGTCCAGTGGCATCGCGTAGACGTCAAAATCCCGATGGTAGCACAGGCAAGGCAAACTCGAGTCTTTATTACGCCGGTCGTAATTGACAATTTTTTTTTCTTAGACGCATCCCGTGTGTCGGGGCGATGTTGTAATTGATGTGTCACCAGTGACGTGTCCAAAATCGGAGTCACATCCCAGCGCGTTGACAATTTGCAAAGATGTCAGGCACCGGGATGTCGGTATTGCATGCTTGTATTGAAATTTGCATAGATGTTGAGATTTTATGCTGAGAAATGGTTATCTCGCATCTCATGTGTTAGAAAGTTCTGTTCAGCTTCAGGTCAGGAACTAAACCCAAAGACATTTTCAGTTGTAATGAGAACCTGACTAAAATCCAATTATGCGATTTCAAAATTGTCATCAGGTAACAGCTGTCTACGTTTTCTTGAGGAACTGTGATTTCACCACGTTTCTCTGACAGTTTGCTTACTCGTGTCCTGTTCCTGTGATGTTTTGTGATCATACTGTCTCTGAAATAAGAGATCAGAAAGGCAGTTGTTACTTGTTGTGCTTCATGTTTTGGGAGCTAAGTATCTGCAAGCACACCATGTTTTGCATTTTTGTACATACTGTCCCATTTAAGGATGCTTTTATTTTCACTATTTAAAGAAATAAAAGCCAGTTGTATTGTCTCTGAGGACCATTAACAAAGGGAACAATTGTAATCAAAAGGTCCATATGGACAGAACATGAGTGGAGAAGAGTAAAGTAATATAACCTTTAAACACCAGTATCACATTTTACAGGTTATAATGACATCTGTCATCGAGATTGGAGCTGTCAACTGCTTCACTGACCAGCCAGTTGGCAGTCTTTTAATATGGTCTCTGATGGGCCAGACATGCCGTTAAACCTGCTGTCCGTCCCGGAGTGAAGACTCTTTTAAGTGGGCTGGAATGAACTTATACTGTTGTTATGATTAACAGAGCAGACATCAGTTGTGAAAAAGCTGACCAACAGAAATGCTCAACAAGGTCAAAAAACCAGAAGGTTATTGGTGGAGAAAAAAAAAAGTCAACAATCAGTTCCTCTAACTTTTCGGTTTTGGGGCAAGTATTTGTAACAAAAGTGTTTCCATCAGTTTTTTTTTCGATGGAAACAAAAGAAGTAATTTTCCATTCTAGATCAAATTTGAAGTCCTCCCAATATTACAAAAGGCGTTCTTAAGCTAGAATGGTTCTGTTACTTTTTGTTTAGTTGCTCAGCAGGCATTTTTACCTTGGGCAGTTGAGTGTTTCACTTGAGGGATTCAGGTCAAATACATCACTTAATGTTTCTTCTGCAAGACTCTGGAGGCTCAAGTCCATGCCCTTAACCAGTACACTCTTCTCGTTCTTCCAATAACGTTACGATGAGTGCATATCGAGTAAGGATGGTTTGCAGGCATTTAACTAATGATTTCTTAACATCCTAGTAGATGAAGAGCTCTCTTTAGGCTGACCCAAAAACGAAGGTTGGCTTTTATCAGTCCAGTCCTATGGGGCAGTACTCTTTGTTGTTGATTTCCTGGGGGCATTGGCGAGTGCTCTTTTGCATGAAATACAAGGTACAGCGGGCCTACGGGGGACGGAGAAAGTAGGTTCACCTCCTCCCAGTTACAACCCACATTTGGACCAAAGAATGGATGAACGCAGAAGGCTAAAGCAGAATCTGCGTGTGGGGCTGGGGGAGCACGAATCAGGTCCTGCTTCACTGTTATCAAATCTCGGAGAATTAAACAATAACTCAAGAAGAATCAGAGCAGATTGTGTCCTGTAGAGCTGGAATGGGGTCCAGTAAAGCTGTTTGGATGTAGAAGTGAGTTAGAAGTGAGTGTCTTTTCCCCCTCTTGTTCCCTGGATTGCCTGAGTCTGATGTCAGCAGACAGGATGGCCCTATATCGTGTGATGGTTTCGGTCATAAAGTAGCAGGAGAGCTCACACGAGCGTACAGACAAAACTTTGGTGGCTGAGTGCGAAGCTTTGGTTCTTCACAAGACTTCCGTTCCTGTGGCACTGGTGCCTCTGGAGTCCTCAGATAGTCTGAAGTTCTGTTATGTATAGCAACTCTGAATTCCCTACTCCTCTAATGCTTGTAACAGTTCACACACAGTGATGTTATTTAAAATTCTGCGAATTTGGATATCTTAGGTGTGAAATGCACTCATAATATTTATGACAACACTTATATGGAGGAGTCAACTTCTGAAGTGTTTCTCAGAGGCGAACAAGGGTTTGTTGTCAGTCAGTTTAGATGTCCCCTTGTACTTAGTGATATTTTCATGATCAAGACATGATCAAACATGATAATCTTTATAGTCCTGGATACCCCCCATTAACTCCGTTGGGCTTCCAGATTGATCATCTGGCCTGTAGGCCACACGGTGGGACCTCAGTTCTCAGTGTACCTGCAGTTCCTTCAGGGAGAGCCCAGTGGGCTGCCTCCGTTTGTTGATTTATCTTCTCATTGTGTGCAAGACTCGCGGAACAATTCTGCAGAGGAGGTCTGAAGACAAAAAAGTGAATGTGCTGATATTTTGCCATTCACCTTGTTTCATAATCCTTCTACAGCTGTTCTACTCACACACAGGAGTACCTGCTCCGTTATACTGGAAGAAGCCAGTTCATCTGGGAAAACATCATCTTTGTGTTTCTTTAGTACAATGTCTTTCTGTTGGCCTTCCAGGTGTTCATCAAAACGGATACTCTTTGTAACTTATTGCTGAAAACGGCCTTTCTAAGTGGCCTTGGCCTGCTGATAATAAATAGGTTGGCCACCATCAGATTGTCATGAGGTTTTCAGCAGTGGGATGAGAATCCGTGTGCTGAACATGCAGGTCGGAACCTGTGTTAGTCACTTGTTCTCTGCTTCTCGAAGCTTTGATGTAAGAGAAATGGGAAGGCGTGTGGAGACATGTTCAGGAGGGGCAGGAAATGGGTGTCACGTAGAAATTGTATTGAGTGTTGAGTCCCCTCCATAACATGCTTTACCTTACTGATGATGGGATGCACATTGCTATCTTGATTTTTGCTATCTTTGACATGGCATTCTATGTACTTCTTGCCTGGCCCCTGCTGGTGTTGAGCTCCGTGCAGGAGGATGCAGTGTGGAGATGGTAGCCAGTTTCTTTAGAAGCCTTAGGTTGCAGGTAATATTATTAGGGTTATGTCTTGTAGTGTGGGAACGTGAGTTTAATCCTCTCCATGGACTGTCCCCATTGGAGTTCTTACAGTATGTTTTTAAGGAGTACAGGACAATTTTCCTGGTAGTATTTTTATACATAACTTTTACGTACTTTCACACGACATACTAAAAAAAAAATGACAGTAAACTTAAACAGCATGCCAGTTAGCTAGCTTGGTAAAGATAAGATTATTGTTCAATTTTAACATGAGCATTTTTCAGTAAATTTCTGAGGTAGAAATCTATATTCCTCAGGTAAAGACAATGCCAAAACCATTACCAGGCTAGGTGTGTAATACTGTAAGAAAAGTCCATGAATAAAACAATTATCTCATGCCTTCAGCACCTCCTTATTGGAAGCTTTTCTGTTCATCCCTCATGTATAGGATATAAGGTTTCAGTCAGTGTGTTGCACACCCATCCACACCACTAATCCAGCACAGGGTCATTGCCTGG
The DNA here is from genome assembly GCA_009936485.2 of Gymnarchus niloticus. Lineage (NCBI taxonomy): Eukaryota > Metazoa > Chordata > Actinopteri > Osteoglossiformes > Gymnarchidae > Gymnarchus > Gymnarchus niloticus. The sequence continues at coordinate 2,527,076 of JAACJT020000016.1, read as the reverse complement.
TCAGTCCGTACCTGAGTCCTGGCCCAGGAACTCCAGGGTACACTCTGTAGGCAGTTCAGAGTGACTTATCCAACTGAGAGTTCCTGGACTACAGGAGGAAACTATCGCCAGCAAAAGAGAGAACATGTAAACTCGAAACACACACACAGAGCGGGGTTCAACCCCACACCCATAGCAGCACAAGGTTTTACTGAACACTGTTCCTGGTGTTTAGAGGAATGTTGTTAGCTATTAATAACTGCTAATAATGACAAAATCAATCATTTGTGTAGAAGGGGAGCCAGGAGAGCCTTTCTCTTGCATAAATAGCAATGCTATATATGAAGCCATCAAAGTCAGGTGCACTGTCAGGTTTACTGCCATTACTACTTAGCCTGCAATGGCAGTATGGGAGAAGAGGCTCGATTAGCCTTCTGTTTGAACAACTGGCTGTCTCCAGGCAATGGTGTCACTCTGGTGAAGAAATAATGTATGTTTTAAACTTGATATAATCATAATATGCAGGAAAATAATTTACATGCTCTCAATATTGCTTCACATTGAGAGGGGTTCTCTCCCAGCTTATCAGTGCTTCAAAGTGCATCCTTTAAGAGCCGCAGGGATGTGGCACAACCCGGGAGTTTAATGATTTTAGAAATCTGAATCTGCTTTCAGAAATTTGGGGGTGGTGGGGGCCACGGGAATTCTATGTGGAAAAGAGGACATTGGTAGAGGCAGTGTTGCAGAGCGTTTCATTTTAAATCGAGTTTCTGTTTTCCAAAGCTTGATAATGACACATCACAGGCGGCTTCACCTGCGAAAATGCACTAGGAAATGCATGTTATTTTCCTCCAATTACAGCCTCCTTTGATCATGAGGTTCCTATGAAAGAGTCCTTGACCTCCCCATATTACCCCCCCCAAGGGTGCACTCGGCGTTGTTATGCACTCTGCGTAAATCAACACCCAAAACAAAATCCCCAAGGAAGCATGGTCTCTGTCACCCACAGCTGGCTGCTTAAGGGATCCCTGGCTTCAGTGTGCGCTGAACGTTGGCACAACGTTGTAGGAGACTTTGGAATGTGGCTGAGTTGAGAGAACCCCCCCACCCAGAGGAACACTCTTTCTTTTTCTCGTTTTTTATTCTAATCTTGTTTAACAGTCTCTGATGCCGAATTGGCCCCAGATTGGAAAGGGGCCAAGCAATCTTGAGTTCACCCAAGCTTGGAATTGGTTTTCAGTGGAACATCCCCCCGCCCCCTCCCCCTGTCGGTCACTCCGCCAATTTGACCAAATTTGTTCTATGGCTGGTTCTAAGCAGCTGCAGTCTTTTCTCCTCGCGTTTCCACCCTGTTCCCGTAATTTGCACTTTCTTTACAGAACATTAATGGCTCTGTCAGGATCCCAGTTTGCGGCTGGGTCCCGTGCGGTGTCCGGCCCCTGCCTTGGGTGGGTTAGCGTCAGACTGCTCCATTCCATCAGCATGCGGTCAATCACGACATCGCGGGTCTTGTTGAATCCCACAGTGAAAGGACTGATTAAAGATCGCCTCTGTGCCCCGTTCATCTGTCTTAATTTTGCATCCTGTTGTCATCACACTTTGCTTTGAGAACAGTTTATTCAAAGTTTTGCTCTTTGCCAACTTTTATGACTGGTTTCTAAGTTTATGCTTAATTTTGCGTAGAAAAATAAATGAAAAGGAATTCAACTGCCAATGAACTGTAATTCAGTTATATGTACTGTAAACGGTCCGGGGGGACATGTCACAGCATCTTATGTCACACCCATTCATGTCATACTAGGTTATTTTTAATAACCAATATCTCTGTAAATATGAAATCGGTCCAGGCTCCCCCAATCCAAGAAGTTCCCTTTTCAGAAGAGGATCCAAGCGTGACACAGACAACGGTGACGCACGCAGGTCACATGACGCTGCACAGGACTGTATCCCTTCTAGTTCTGTGCCGAGCTATTAGAATTCAGCAGATCATCCTCCTGGTCACCTGGGTGGCGGTTATTGCATTCCACTAAACTTTGGTTTAGTTTTCCTCCTAATGGTAAAGCCGTCGCTACACGGTCGGTGTACCGGACCACGTGATGTATTACCAATATACCATGGGCCACTAAAAGTTGATATAGCGTAATTGTGTGAGATAATTAGAATTATAAAGCTCTTGTAAAATGCCCCGTTGGGATTGTGGATATTAGATTGTCCACAGGAATGCACGCCCACTGGTTTTTTTAATTTAAGGGATGAGTGTTAGAGGAAATATCGCCGGGGCCCGCGATGGCATTGGAGGTGTACATACAGATAAAGACCTGAATGCTTCATAAACCATTACTTTAGAGTCAGAGATAAGTGCATGAATTAGGATAGCGCTAATCCAGCTGAATGTAAACTCTCACGAAGCTTAATGAGTTTGAAGCCATGAGCAGCTATACCAGACAGCTTCCGGCGTGAAAAGCAATTAACAAAAACTTAAAATAATTTGAATTAATTCTGCTCTTGTTATCTGAAAAAATGATGCATTATATTTTGATTATGGGGAAAAAAGCTTTTTATCTGTAAAGGGACTAACATATGCTGATGCTGCTTCTATTAAAAATCAGCTGCGGGGGCAAAAGCCCTTTTTTCCCTCAATTTTTCCCTCTGCAGGCCTGGCTCTTTCTTCCCTTTCATTTTTCATTTCCTTCCCTTTTTTCACATTACATTCTGGGTTCCTATTCATTTCAGCCAGTGTCATTTCGCGTTTATGCCCTTCTGTTTGTAGGCCTTCCATTTTTTCATCGCCCTTCCCCCGTCTCGCCTCGCGCCTCCTTGCAAACAGTTAGCCTACGTGCACCTCGGACACAGGGAAACGGTAAATCAAACTGAAAGCATGGCGCACGCTGCCGTGATACGCACACGGCCTATATTTCTGAGGTCCCTCGAGGGGGAGTGCGCGTGCGAAGCTTGGGGGATCATGGGTGATCCGGGCATCCTGGTTAACACTGCCTGCTGAGTGTGGATGTTTAGCCACGCCCCTCAACCTGTAGTCCTTCGATGCAGAGCAGGAAGGATCGGAGGAGTGGTATTGCTAAAAATGTGTTTTCAGATGTCTAAACTTGTTGGTGTTCATCTGTTTTTATATGACAAACATACATATTTAGTTAAAATTGTGCAGGCATTTAGGTAACTTGTGTTGATATGTAACATACAAAGTATAGTACCTTTCCTTGGTTGCAGTGTATTTATTTGATTACTTAATAAGCTACTGTATGCTCTCTGCACAGGTCAATGCCCATGCCACAGATGAACCCTCCAGAAATCATTTTCACTGTGGTGCTCTTTGAGACCAATAACTGTGTACAAGAGCAGATAGCCACATGTTTAATGTCCTCTGATCAGCCCAGTTTTATGTTTATCTCTCCCTTGTAATGAGCATCAATCACACTGTTTCGTGTAGAATTGATGAATAAGGGCACAGCTTGTACTGTGCTTTCTGAACCAGCCTAGTGCCATGCTGGTTACAGACTGTTGGAAATGGTAATTCTGGGTTCCTTAGCTGATAACCACGACACAAACCCCACCAGGAGGTGAAGCTAACAGTGGGATTTGAACCCACAACCCTGGAGGTATTGGGCTGTTCAGTTACCCACTGAGACAATGTGCCAAGCAGCAGGGTGTTTCTGCTTAATTTACAACAGCTGCACCCAACTTGGGTCACACATTGGCAGTAATTATTTTGAAATAATCGATGGCCTAATGATGCTGTAATTTACGGCACACATTAGTCAAGTGACTTGCCGTGTTAATCAGACAAGGCTTACAGGCCGGGCTCTGAATGCTTAATTGGTGCTGTATTGTTTGCAAGCCTCCATGTTTGTGGCGTCTCTTAGCGCCATCCCGCGGAGGCCTTCTCCCTTTCTGACGCTGCACTGCTCCGTTGATGAAGCGTGAGCAGAGGTCTGCCAGTAATCCTTAAGGTGAATGTGGCCCCCATAGCCTGGAAGTGGTGTGCTCTTCCTGGGGTGCGTGGTTTCCTCTGGGTGCTCCAGTTTCCTCTCACAGTACAAAAACACATCTGGCTAGGTAAGTTGGCTTCTCCAAATTGTCTGCCATTCAGTTTGTGTACCCTGTAATGGACTGGCCTCCCATCCATGCTGTACCCCTGCCTTGTGATGAACTGGCATTCCATCCAGGCTGTACCCCAACTCTTTGCCCTGCGATGGACTGGCATCCCATCCAGGGTGTACCCCAGCCTTGTGCCCTGTTATGGACTGGCATCCCATCCATCATGTACCCCAGCCTTGTACCCTGTGACAGACTGGCATCCCATCCAGGGTGTACCCCAGCCTTGTGCCCTGTGATGGACTGGTATCCCCTCCAGGCTGTACCCCAACTCTTTGCCCTGCGATGGACTGGCATCCCCTCCAGGGTGTACCCCAGCCTTGTGCCCTGCGGTGGGCTGGTATCCCATCCAGGGTTTACCTCAGCCTTGCGCCCTGTGATGGACTGGTATCCCCTCCAGGGTGTACCCCAGCCTTGCGCCCTGTGATGGACTGGCATCCCATCCAGGGTGTACCCCAGCCTTGCGCCCTGTGATGGACTGGCATCCCATCCAGGCTGTACCCAAGCCCCGTGCTTCCTGGGATGGGCGCCTGGCTCGTCGTGACCCAGTCCTGGATTGAGGTAAAGCACCACCGAGCACTTTAATTATAATGTGAAATGGGCCAAGCTTGCCTTCTCAGTGTTTGTTTGAATTCCTTTCAGTTACAGAGGACCTCCTGCAAGCAGAGAATTCAGAGCATCTGTCAGAAGGAACCATGTCGACAGCGTGGCCAGCGTAGCAGGCGTCGTCTGTCTGTTTCACTGTACGCTGTACCGGGGCATGTTGTACCACATTGTTCCCAGTTAGCCGCTGAATGTGTGTGAGTTGCCTAACTTTCAGTGCCGCTGGCAGACCAGCTCTTCCCTGACCAAATACCACACAGTTGGTGCTACTTACCTCTCCACATCAACACTCTGGATTTGGGAAAAAAAAACCAACAAATTTTGGTCACTATGTGAAATTTATTCATTTCTGTTTATTCTTTATTGTTTATTTAGTCTAGTAATCCTACCATTTAGCATGGGTAATAAAATAGAGGTTTACTTTAATATTCTTTGGTTATTGCTAGCTGGATTGCCTCCATACTCCTTTATTATTTGTATTACATCTAGAAATATGTAAATATTTAGATAATTTGCCTATAAAAATTTTTGCATATCTGCCCAGCTGCCATCAGTTGCAAAGTAAATATTATGTACCCATGTAAAGAGAACAGAATGCTGGGAGAAGTATTAATGTTGGACACCATCTCGGGATTCACTCCTCCTAAAGATTAGGAGGTAGATTATCAAGGCTTCTGCTGACTCAGACAACAGTTCAGAAACGATGCTGGTTGTGAATCTGGTGATGCACAGAGTGAAGGACAGGTCTGACACTGCCCATAGCGGCCTGAACCGTTGGCAGGACTCCGGTCAAAACCCTGGTGACAGAGGGGTTTCAGTGCCATCTGTGGACCGGAATTTATTTTTGTGTTTTATTGGTGAAGGTCATAAGTAAAGTAAATTCTAGGGGAACTTTGTTTCTCTAAATTACAGGGAGGCATCCCCGAAGGTTGTGCTTTAATATCGGAGAGCTCTGGCAATAATGGACCACTGTTTAAGCCCATGAACCTGCTGCTTTTAGGAAGACAAATGGGGAAAGAGAGGTACACAGCTTTTCAATAACCTGCACAGTGGCCCTAAGCATTGGGGGGTGCGTGGGCTGCCACGCTTTGCAACAGAGGGTGGTACCTGGAGGGGGGTGTTCTCTACTGCTGGTGTGGCAGTGTCAGACTCTGTAAGTTTGGCGTCTCTGTCCACGTCTGGAAGGTTGTCGGTTTGAATCCCGTGGCTGACCATGTGGCCATATCACTATTGAGCATTTGTGCAAGGCTCTTAACTCCCAAAACTGCTCCAGATGGGTAGGTAAATGGCAGACTTGTATCTACAGTACATGCCTAATAGGACAGTCTGATAGGATATGTGGAAGAAAGAATTACTATGTATCACTACTTCTACAAATGACTAATTAAAGTATCGTGTCTGGGGGGAGTGTACAGTTCAGCAGGTTAGGGATCTGTGCCTGTGTTTGGAAGGGTGTGGCTTTAAATCCTGTGGCTGGCGGTGTAATCATATCACTGTTGGACCCTTGAGCGAGGCCCAGGGATGCTGGCCAGTTCTGGGATCTGACCCCAAACTCTCCTCTTCTGTACGTCACATTAGACAAAAGCTTGGGCTAAATGAATAAATGTTAATATAATGTCACTTCCCTAGCTTCCCCCCTACATGGGTAAATGCCCACTGCTGGCACTGGGGCCACATTTCAGTGCTCCCTGTCCCTCTGTGAGAGGTACTCTATTCGTACTGAATCTGAGCCTTAAGACAACTGGCTGGCATGAGCCACCTCTGTTGCTGTCCATCAAAGGGCACTGGCCAATGGGAGAGCAACGGGGGACGGCAGGTTTCCAGGCAGCCATCCGCTGCCAGTCAGAGGGATTTGGGGGCTTATGTGGTCCAGCTCGGTTCCCCATTGTTAGGCTGTGAATCTCCAAACCCATGAAACGTGGACCGGGAGGAAACCAGCGAGACAGATGGTATTGGTTGCGAACGGCCTTTCTGGAAGCTGGGCTGTCGTTTTCAGTGCGGTGAACTTCCCAGCACCATGGCAACATCCCCGGTGCCTGGCTCAGGGTGCCAGCCGTGAATGGGCAGGCCACTACCACAAGGAGTGGCAGCTATTATGGTCCAAATTTGGAATTATAGACTTTCGCTTTTTGATCTCTTATTCATGAAATGGGAATGTGAATAGCAATTAATCAGAGGCCTCCTTTGACCGAGAAAGTTCCCAACAACGGTCGTGAAGGTGCCTTTGTGGCTCAATCAAATCCAACCCTGGCTTCCAAGGACCACGGCGGTTCAAACTCTAACTGCAATCATTGCAATTGTGCGACGTTAATGAACGATGAGTCGGGAGAGGAAGAGGAGCGGTATCGTTAAATCGTTAAATTTGACACTTTCAATATGCATCACGCAGAATACAATACAGTGCGACAAGCGGGAGCTTCACAGAGGCTACGAGTCAGGAGCTACTGCAACATTTGCATGCTAATTGGCATGGCAAGTTTCAGCTACATCATGCAGCAGTCTGGAGGCTTCCAAAAGAAATGTAACTGGGGTTAGGGCTAGTAGGATCCAGAGTGAGTGGTAGAAAAATGGATGGATGGATTAGGGTTGGAGGATATGAAAAACCAGTTCAGGTGTGAGCTCACCAGTGCACTGCTGTGAGATGACTTAACTCCAACCTATACAGACACCGGGCTTCGCTTTGGGTCCAGGCCTGTCTCAGGTGCCTGAAGGGGGAAGAGGGGTGGGAGAGACTCACACTGAGCAGACAAGTGAATGAACGAGCATGCCTGCTACATGCCCACTACATGCCCGCTGCATGCACGCTACATTTGTTTCTCGGTGAGTTTAATCTGCGTTCTGCAGTAAGACCAACTGGCTGCTAGAAAACTCATGGAATAAACAAGACTAATGTTGGTTCTTATAGTGTATCTGCCTTTACAGTAGGATAATAATTAAAAGTAGCATTCATTTACACCTATTATGTTGCTTTTTCCGACATTGATGACCTCGCTGCCCACTCTCTGGAAGACCTTGCACATCCAAGTAAATAAAATTGGAAACAGCTGGTATTTGAATTGTGAGGCCTGACACAGAATTATAATAAGTCTTTATTGGTCACCAGGGGGCCAGCAAAATAAATTTAATGTCTCCCTGCTACACTAATATATTTCCTTAGCTTTGTGGTTGTAGATGCTGTAAGGATGTACGACTGACTCTGAGGTCTTCATTGGAGTGGGGGGGGCTTTAAGAGAGGGAAACGGAAGCTTAATTGAACAAACTAATGAGCGGGTCTTTTTTCCATCTGGGATTCACCAGTGCTCTTTGAGTAAGATTGCTTGACAGTTTATCTATGAGAAATAAGTGCATTCTGAGCTAATTAGCTTTCAGGCTCCCGGGGGAGGAGTGCTGGGGTGCCCGGCTCCGCGCAGCCCCCAACAGCCATACACAGGCCTATTTGCTGCCCCCCTGCTGCCCCGTTCCTTGTCATGCAAATGCTTCCTTAATCCAGTATCTCATTTCCAGGCCTCCATGTTAGCAGGGAGAAGTGGAGGCCGTGCTCCGTGAGGATAGACGGGTCAACTGGAACACATTGAGGGGTGTTGCCGAAAACGAGGGCCTGATCCCACCTGACTGGGAGCGGGGAAAAGGTGGCAGAGAGCCTTGCAGATGGGCAGCTCGACTGAAATACCATACTGAGGGGTGTCACAGAACTCAAGGGCCTTAAGTCATCTGGTAGGGGGGAGAAGAGGCCGCAGACGGCCTCACGGACGGACAGGTCCCACCAGAATACAGTGGCAAGGGGCGTGGCCAAAAGCGAGGGCATCCTGTCACCTGACTGGGGGGATAAGAGGCCACAGGGATTCTAAGATGTATGCGTTAAGCCGTCCGGCCAGCGTGTCGCCCGTAGGCTGCAGCAGCAGTGAGTCGCTGCAGCCTTTTGTGACGCTCAACGGAGACAGAGCCAATGCTGCAGCAGGTGCATGGATGGTCAGTGGGAATCTGGGTGTTCCCCCGTCTGCTGTCCCACTCGGCCTCTCCGATGCATTAGGTAACCTTAACATTGCTGTGGAGGAAGAGACGTGGATGATTGGCATCATGTCACCATGCATCTGAGAGTAGGAGATGGAAAAACACAGAATGATTATTCCTAAATCGTGGGGTGATCTGGACACTCGTCACCTCCTCAGAAGCCAGTGCATCCTGTCATGAAGAAGCTCGATCCTCCTCCTGAACGTCCATCACCTTCCTATGTCTTCCTTTTCTTGGGCCCAAATATAATTGCAGTTTTTGTTGGATGACTTTCAAGGACTTATCTGTTAATTTCTTTTTTCACACCTCTGTCTAATCCTGAAGTTTTCTGGTTTGAACTTCCACATTTCAATTGCCTATATTTCCCTTTTGAAATATAAAGCCATTATGGAAAATTAACATTTTTTACATTGGCAGTCTCCTTTTTGTAATATAACAAAAAAAAAATCTTTTCCTCACATCCATTTGTGGTCTGAAATCATGCATGACAAAGCACTTTATTAATTTCTTATAAATTGCCCCACACCCCCCCCAGGGTCAAAATCGTACCTGCCACTTCAGGTTTGACAAACCCGTGGTCCGCCCTGACAGAAGCTAACATAAAGTAGACTGTTCCCTGGTCCCCGACGGCTGGTACATTATCACTGTGCAATAACAGCTCCGTGCCGAATGCTTTAAAAATGCCCCCTCCTCTCTCCCTGTTAAAGCCATTACCGATCAGCACAGTGCCCCCCCCCCCCACTCCCTACAGCCAACACCTGTACTGCTGCCATCGCAGCCCTCGACTTTCCTCGCTGTGAACGCGCCTCATTACGGGCGAGCCAGTTCAGGCTCGGCAGCGTCCCGTCAGCCATCCGCACCGGTGTCGCTGGGATAAAGTCATGGCTGTGATTTGTCATTTTTCACATGACATGGGGCCCTTTTATGAAGCAAAACGAGTTTCCAATAAAGAAGCATCACAAAAGCCCTATGATTAATTCGCTTGTTAGGCTCTGGCAGCTGTCACATGCATAAGGCATATGGATAACAGATCGACTAATGCTGTAAGTGGACCTAGATCACAGCTCTCCCTCAACAACCTCCCTCGCAGTCTGGCCTTTCAGAAGCCTTTAAAAAGGGCCACACACTGGCTCGAGTAATTGTTTTTGGAGTTAATAATTAATAAGTTTTACTTGTAATTCACGTGGTAATTAGGTGGACGAATGTGACAGTGAAAGAGGTTTTGTGCACGCGGGAGGAATGGCACTCAGATTTCGGTGGGGCTGGGGAGCGTTGAAAGGGGGGACTGAGTTTGAGCTGACCCCTCACTTTGTCTCACTCTGCTTTAATTGCTGGTCTGACTCTTCCAGTGATGAGTCTTTGCATAACGCTGCTGGCTATACGGGCATAGGGAAATTTCAGGACGAGCATGCCGGATGAAAGTTTCCAAGGAAAACGGAAAATGTGACGAGCAGCAGCAACTAACCAGCTCGTGAAAAGTCCCACCTTTGCATTATTCCCTTAGTCTGGAGTCGATGGGCTGGTGGAACCAAAGACGGCATTCAGATCGTTGGAATGGGGTCTCCACAGGAGCCCAGCGTACTAGCGCTTGTACACAGAGCTAAACTGCCGTTTTCCAGCCTTCACTGCCTCACTTGTTATATTCTGCTGTTTCTCAGCTACTCTTTGTTGTTACCGCTTCCAAAATGAAACCTTTGTAGCAGTTTAAATTTGAGACTTAGGTGTATTCTGGCGGCACAGAACCCTAAATTGTGCTTCTGCCTCTTCACTTTTAAGAAGCTTATAATGAGTACCATCACATTATAATACATTTTACCGAAAGTAGAATGGTCCTCAGCCAATTGGCCTCGACATAATAACAGTAATGAAGAAAATATGCCATGTGTTTTTGCACCCGTGTCGAAAAGTGCTTCATAGGCAGAAAAAGCTGCAAACACATTTATTTTTGTGAGGAAGAGTGTCACTTGAGCCGTTGATCGATTCTGACTCTGCTGCGGCTACAGAGTGAACGTTGTCATTGGAAAATTACATGAATAAGCATCACTGTGCCTGATTTTTGATTAGTGGGAAAATGTTGGTTTATTTGTGTATCTTGGGTAATCAGGCAATGAGTTTGTGTGAGCTGAGTGGAGTGGGGGGGGCTGAAATCACAGTGTAAACCCTTAAAACTCACAAACTCAATATTTTATTGAGCAAATTGGGAATGCCAGCCATCGAATCGTTCCACAACTTGTTCGCATCACTCGAGCCCCGGCGATTCTGCCATCTTCTCGAAAACAAGCAAACTCACGAATCGCCAAATTAGGCGGGACACGGCAGTCTTGGAACAACCTCGCAACACCTCCCTCTCTCTCTGTTCTGGAAAGTCATGGAAAGGGCAGCCTCCAGACAGTATAAGCAATCTTTTAAAGGCACGCACACCCGGCAGGGGCTGCCTTCAAGAGTCAATTCGCAGTTGAAGAACACATTTGGCTCACACACGGGCCGGTTTGACAAACGGAAATAAAGGCCCCAGACTTGTAAATCTCCTTCCGCATTGATCAGCCAGCGCTGTGTCTTAACAGCGAATGCGATAAGCAAGTCTCTATATCAGCCTGGACAGCCGACGGACCTCTCTGCTGTTAGTGGGCATAGCGAGAGCGAGCGGCCGTCATATTCAGACTCAGTGATGTGTGGCTCATTACAGGCTGCTGTTTAGAGCTGGAAAGTGATGCCCGTCGCTGTCTAAGAGCCGGTCTGTTGCTCTGAGGCCAGACTGAGATGAATCTGTGCATCTGCCACCAGGTACAGAGGGCCTATGGCAACATATGCAGCGTGTTACAGGCTGGCCTTCGTTGTGCTCTATAGGCTGAATCCAGTGTGATTTCTGAGGTTGCAAAACCCACTCTCTTATCTGCTGTCCAGTTGTTGTGTCCAGTGTGCCCGCCTCCATACTGAAGAGCGAATCAGAAACCTGCATGCAGGTACCAGTCATGCAGCTGTTCTCAGAAAATTTCTAGTGTCATGTGGTTATTTCTTAGTCATCACAGATCCATATACACAGGACAAAGGACTGACATCCCATCCAGGGTCTCCTCTGTCTTGGACCCTGTGCTACTCTGATAGACTTCAGTACCCCGGGACTGGCTAAACAGTTAGGGAGATGGACAGATGGATGGATGAATGCATTTTTTTCTTTATAAATTAATATTCTTTTTCAAACAAAAAAAATGTTGTTAAAACAAAGAGCATCACATATCCTAAGTTATTTAGTTGGTGTTCTATTTCTTTACCCACTAAAGTTTGTTTTTGCTGTCAAATTTCCAGGCTACACCAAAACAGAAATCTGCCAATGAAAAGCATGGCAGAGGCCTCTGTAGCCATGACCCTCACCCAGCGTGTGTGTTTGATGGCCCCACCCCTGAAAAAACAGGACCGGGTCGGCTGAGGGAACACTGTATCAGGTTGGCTACCCCCAACCCACTGTAGGGTTTACTATTTGCTTTATCGTAACTCATTTCTGTGTTCAGAGTACAGTAGGATTTAATGTTTCCAATCCCCCCGTCCTGTTCTGCATGACAAATTGTTTTAATAAACATATACTGGGTAATAATAAAGTAATAATAAGCCTACCAGTCACCTTATATCACTGCGGTTAAATTCTCCCATAAGCCAACACTGGTTACAATGACAATTACATGGGAGCCGCTTCTTAGAATGGCAAACACAATGGGCAGATTTAATATAGTTTGTAAATATGATTAGTGTGCTGTCATGTTATTGAAGTCTGGGATTTACATTTCTCTCTGGGGCTATTCAGTCTTTCCTATTTTCCTGTGCTTCTCTCACTGTGGCCCCCTATCTCACACCCACCTCTTTGAAAGGTAATGAAAAACAGCGTTGACCATTAATATTCCACACGTCCATCAACATTTTTAATTTTGAGAACAAATGTGCAGTTGTGTAAGCTCCGAACGAGTGCCCTCGCGGCCCTCCGCCGCCCCCCTTTCTGGGTACACGGGCACGCACGTGTTACAGCGAGAGGACGACGGCGCTCCTTTCATGACGGGCCGTTGTTTACCGCTGTAATTCTCTGCTACATTTCAATTATTGCCTAGATTTGTTTTGGGTCCCCAGTCGCTGCTCCTACGTGCCGTTTACTTCGGGGAGGGAGAGGGTGTACTGTGTGGAGTGGAGCGGATGCATCATGTGACTTGGTGTGACATCAACGCCGCTAAAGAAATACAGCGACAGAGACGACTGAAGTCAATTAATGTGCAAGTCGTGCGTTTAACTCTTTGGGTGTAATGGAGCTAAAACTGGGACCATTTTGCCAGCCCTTTTTTTCTCTCCTCTGTGTAGCTCCGAGCGCTGCTGGTCTTCTCACAGAACCAATCAGCAGCAGCCTGCCAGCGTGCCTCCCCCCCATTGAAATTGTTTGGGCAAGCTTAATTGTTTATGGCATTGAGATGCACGTGTTTCCCCCACTGGTGTGTTTGTACATCTGTTTGCAAGAGTCGGACGAATGGACAAGCCCTCTTTGATGAACGCTTTGGAATCAGACACGCCCAGTCTTGCAGCAGGGTTCTGGGTGGTGACCGAGATGCAAGAGGCCATCCCATAACTGCCAATAGCTGTCACACTCACAGTTTGATTGTGCCCTGCCCCTCAAGTGTTACGGCCCCTGTCTGGCAGCTTATGAAATCAGATCTCCCTGGCTCGATTTACATATCAGACCACCATGCGTCATGGAAAAAAAAAAAACAGGGACGACACATGGGTGTATGCAGGTCATTATTGAGCAGGGCCTCTACGTATCATTCGTCTCTGTTGTGGTGAGTGATAATGTGACACTCCGTCCAGCCCGAGGAAGCGTGATTGTGCAGTGCTGTTGTGTGGCATTTGTAGAATTACTAGGATTATGTCGTTCTATTTCAGATTTGCATTCTTTTCGTCGTCTTCTGCAGCAAAATCGGGACACATTGTCTTTTTCCTTCCAAAGCAGAAAGAAAGTTCCACTGGGATGAAGTTGGACCGTAGAGGAGTGCCGGGGCACGTGTGACCCTTCACCGTGAAACATACAGCTGGAAAGGACAGACGTGACACCCGGCACATTGCCGGTGTGGGCGAGGGCCGGAATAGGGCGGGTCCCCTTTGAAGATGCTATGGCACGGCGGGAAGATCGTGGCTGATTTGACCGCTGATTGGCGTGAGGAGTCACAGCTGTCAAAATGCGGGCAGAGACACTAATTGTTGTCAAGCACACCCCGCGTACTGCACGGCTCCGGCGACTCTGTGATGAGGGTCGTCTGGACTCTCTTCATCTCGACGGGCCTCTTGAAGCCGCCCCTGACTTTAAAGGGTTCCGCACGTTGGTGACAGTCTAATGAATTATTTATTCTGGGTGTTTAAAGCACATGTATTCATCTGCTGTGTTCGCTACCGGCAGCGTTGGCGTTTGAAGTGTGGAGCCGGCCTTCATTGGGTAAATTAAGAAGACTCGTAGTGAGCCTCTTTTAAGGGTCCATCCCTGTGCCAATTCTCAGGGTCCGTCACTTACCCAAGGTACAGGTTCCATGCTGCCTTGTTTTAGGGTGCAGTTACTGAAAGTGCCTATTCCATGCACATTTAACTCTGTTTCCTCATCAAAGTCTGCCCCGCCTCGTCTTGACCCGTCTCCACACATGAAGGTCTGCTAAGGTCTGTTAATAACAGCTTCTCAGGGGGGCTGAGAATCTCATACACAACCCCGTCTCCTCTGGAACTCTGGACAACATGGAGAGGAGGTTAGCGGCCTCCTGTCCCAAGATGCCTCTTTTAGTTGGATCATTCATAATTGTTTTGCCTAAGAACCACATTCTAACTTAGTGTATAGACTGTTTAGCTGAGGTTACATATAGTTTGGCTTAGATTAATCAAATACCATAAGTTGAGCATAGGTTCTGTAGATCAGTCTGTGTTCTTGGTTATCTGCCCTTTCATTAAAGGTATCTTCATTTCCTTCCCAGTCCCATGGTCCCCTTTGAGTTTGTGCCGAGCATATTATTTGACTTGGCATCAGCATTTGTGCACTTTCGATTACTCTGGCTTGCATCTCAATGATGCAGAACCTTCCAGAATCTACCCTTAATTGCTATGTGTTTTTTGCAAGGTTTTTTTTTTTTGGCCGGTAACCACCTCAGTGCATTTTCCTATTTTTGAAATGGGGTGTAATTTATGACAGTTGTTTTTTCTTTTTCATTACTCTTTCTGCTGGTGTTCCTCACAGAACATGCATTTTGAGACGTGTTATTTCAGGCATGGGAGGTGGGCCAAGCTGGATTTCCACATGCTCCTCTGGTTGAAACCCTAAGTAGATAGGGATTGTTCTCCATTGAAAACCTAGCCAGGCCCAGGACAGAACATTCTTCCACGTCCGTGCAGAAATTATGATCTTTCCATTGGAGGACGAGGGGGCTCAGAGAGTGGGATTCAAATCCTGATGTTTATATGAAAACTTGTACAACAGTGGGGCTTTTCTGAAGTGGGTAGCCCTGGCATCATTTCCCAGCATGCCTGGTTTGTTGGGGACGCACTGTGTAAGTTAGCCAGTCACCAGAAGTGCTGCCTTCTTGACAGGATGGGCGGGGCCGGCAGCCAAGGGCCTCGCAGAGTCAGTTATCAGTGTGTGAGCTACACTCAGTGTTTTGCTGTTAGTTTAGGTCTCGCTTCACGCCGGCTAATTAATATTTTTGCTTATAGCAGTTGCAGCTCCTGTGGGAGCTTGCTCAATTAATCATTTATAAATCTGTGCTGCTTTAGACTTTATTAGGCTCTGCCGTTGGCATTGGCTGGCTGCTTTAGGGAACCGCAAGTGATTACTTACCGCAATGAAGATTTCTTTTTTTATACAGATATTTCCCCTCCCTCATGTAAAAGCCACAGAGGTTCCATGGGAACTTGTGAAGGCCACTGTGACCTTTATTCTGCCAGGACATGTTGTTTAGCCCCCTGCTTTACCCCCCCCGGTAATGCAGAAGTGTCCCATGGAGGGGTAATGGACAAATGTCCCAGGGTTCTTGGCCCTTCCTCATGCCCCGAGCAGCACACTAAACCCTGTCTTGTGTGTTTGGCGGGGGTTGGAAAGGGGCAGCATCCCCACCACTTTGGTGGGAGATGAACTGAATAAACTGCACTTGATGGCAGCCGGAGGCGCAAGGGCTGCAGGGGCATGAGAGGAGAAAAACGTAACCTCCATCTTCCAGTTGGTGACCCAAAGGGACATGCACATCACGCTCAGAAAGCCTTGCATGTATCCATGCGGCCTGCTCTCTGCTGCGTTATGAGAGGCGTGCCATCAAAGGGATTGTGTAGGATTCTAAGCAGCTGTCTCATTTTTCAGAGTGTATTCTTCCATCGTAGACACGGCAGGGATGGCGATCCCTGCAGCAGCCAGCTTGGTGTCAGGGGGTGTGAACCCTGTATCTTGAGAGGTTAAGATGTCACGAGATGCTCAGGGTCATGAGGACCACCCTCTACGTGGGCAGCCACCTGATAAGCCCCTGAACCGCCGGGCCCCCAGCCCGATCTCTCCCCGGTGATAGGGCCACCTCACAAGCGCAGTAATTGCACTCAGCGTGAGCGGGAGACGCCCACTGACTTTAATTTTCTGCGTAACCTAACCGATCACTTTTATTAAAACTCGTCTCAATTTCCATTTTATAGACACAGAAGGGGGCACCGTGGATCTGCAGGAGATGTGGTAAATCAGGCCTGAAGGGAGGCGGCTCTCCAATGGCCGGGCACCGTTCACTACCTGCAGGTCTCAGCAGCTACTGCGTCACATTTATACAGCGCTCTCTGCTGGCCAGGCACCGTGCTCAGGTCGTCGTTCACTACCTGCAGGTCTCAGCAGCTACTGCCTCACATTTATACAGTGCTCTCTGCTGGCCGGGCACCGTGCTCAGGTCGTCGTTCACTACCTGCAGGTCTCAGCAGCTACTGCCTCACATTTATACAGCGCTCTCTGCTGGCCGGGCACCGTGCTCAGGTCGTCGTTCACTACCTGCAGGTCTCAGCAGCTACTGCGTCACATTTACACAGCGCTCTTTGCTGGCCGGGCACCGTGCTCAGGTCGTCGTTCACTACCCGCAGGTCCCAGCAGCTACTGCGTCACATTTACACAGCGCTCTCTGCTAGCCGGGCACCATGCTCAGGTCGTCGTTCACTACCTGCAGGTCTCAGCAGCTACTGCGTCACATTTACACAGCGCTCTCTGCTGGCCGGGCACCGTGCTCAGGTCGTCGTTCACTACCCGCAGGTCTCAGCAGCTACTGCGTCACATTTATACAGCGCTCTCTGCTGGCCGGGCACCGTGCTCAGGTCGTCGTTCACTACCCGCAGGTCCCAGCAGCTACTGCGTCACATTTACACAGCACCCCCCTGTTCTCCATTTTGGCCTCGACTAACCTGTACCATTTATTTTTTCAAAGCTCTATCCTTTACAGTCACTTTTGCTTAGAGCACTCAGACTTAGGTAAATTTTGATCGTCTGGGTTTAATTAAGAAGACATTGTTTCAGGAATTTCATAAGAAATCGATGGATAATTGCCTAGTCCTTCACAGAAATGCTATGGTATGGTGCATTTTAAAAGAGCTTCAGTGGGAAAAATTCCTTGTTATTTATTCAGATTTTGTGTTCAAGTTATTCAAATTCTGTTTTAGTCATTTAAATTTAGACGCATTGTGTATCATGTTAAGTAAATTCACGAAGTGCTGGTGTTGCTGAGTTGCCGTATTGCTGTAAATCACAGGTGTTCCCACTTCGCTTTGCTGAATAATTGCTTGCTGTGGGTGGTTTTCCAAATACCAGGAATTTCGGTTTCTCCATTCCTGCACGCTGCAGAGGATTCCACACACTGAAGGGTGGCTGAAATTCTGTGGTTTCTATGCACAAGCACCACATTGGAAGATGAGGTCAGCGATCGCTCCCTCGCGTTACTGTTTGTGCCTCTTTAATTAGGCCCCATTTGCCATCCTCAGGCCTGCATGGCTGTCGACCGGGGTGCCTGTCCTCGGGGTAAGCTTGGGACGAGGCCCCCGGCTGTGCCAGAGGCACGTTTCAGTGGTGGACGCCTAAATTAAAACCGGTGAAATATGGTCACATAAAACATCGGCCGCCTTGTTGCCTTTTGATTTGTTCATGTAATAATGAAGCTGCTATTACTCAGCAGGCTATCTGCTGCCACCAACCTCTCGCATTAGGAGCCATAATGTGTTTTTTGGGCCGGGGGGGTATTTACGGGAGTTGTCTGCCAGTGATTGCACGTTATTACCCAAATACGCCAAGTATCGCCCAACAAATGAATCAAACACAACTTCCAGCTGAACCAAAGTCAAGAGGAAGAGGAGGGTGGGGCGGCTGCTGTGGTTCTGTCCAGTTTTCATTGCACAGGATTTCTCTTTTTTCGGACTTCGTAATTGAACTGTTAGCCAGTGGTGGAAGGCTGTTTGAAGAATGATGGTCCACTCCGTTATTTCAGCCAGCTGTCTCATACCCAAATATCTCATATTCCCTGTACGCCTGTTTACTGAGCTTGTCATCTCCTCTATTGATCGACCAGGAAATAGAAGCGGCTATTGATGGATTCATCTTCTGCGGGAGGGGTGATTTCAGAGATTGTATCTGTTCAAATCCATTATTGTGGCTCCTAATGATGGATGGTCACGTGGGTCCTCAGTGGAGCAGGGGGACCAAGAGGCCCCGGATCTTCAGGAGATGGATGGTCTGGGCCCATCTTGCCCTGGGTTCTGATCCGCAAAAGTCCACAAGATGCATCCTGTTAGGAAACAATATGAGTGTATGGACTCAGACATGCATTAGCTTGTGAACCAGAATCTTCTAAGATGCATAATGTCAGTAGTCATGAGGTGTCATTTTGTGACCAAACAAATGGAGACAACCATTATAGCACTTAAACGTGATTTTATTCCTAGGAGACGATAAAAACCATGGGTAGTTTTTGTGTAAAAGAGATCATCACTGGTTAACCGGCTATTGGGCCATTAATTCAGTTAATGTTTATGCTACGTGGAAGGTGGCTGGGCTGGCCCTTTCTGCCTTTAGCCCCAGACTGGCTGAAAGTGAGAACAAAGATGGCCGCTCTCTTCTGGCAGCTGTCTGCCGCTGACCCTTCAGAAGTATCTCAGAACCGGCACCTTGATAAATGGGACCTGTGATTATTTTTTTTTGCACTCCCCAGACTTACCTCCTCCATCTCCCGCTGAGCTGCGGAGATGGACTCCCGGTTCACTTATCGAAAGTGATGATGTCACCCGCTGAATGGCCGTGCCGGGAAGTACTCCGTGAGCCCCCTGAAAAGCCCGGCGGTAACTGGCCCGAATGAAGGGAAACATCGAGCCGATGGAATCACCTGGACGCTCACGGGGCATGGGGCAGCTGAACCGCGAGGCCGTCTGCTCACCTGACTTGCGCTTTGGCACCTGTGACCACATGCAGTCGAAAATGACGGTAATCTGTTACGATATTCGGAGGCATTGGCTCTCATTCCAACGTGGGGAGTCTCCAGGCACATCGAGGGTCTCTGCTGGGTGTCTGTTTCACCGCTCAGCGGTGTAACCGTGCCGGCTGAGCCGTGGCCTGTGACAGCACTGCTTTTTTAAAACCATGAATTATGAAGGATTAACATTTATGAATTTTAAATGGGGGCTGTGGTTAGAGAGCCGATGGAGGTTCAGCCAGTAGAGTCGGGGGCGTTCGCCAGTGAAGGAGCCACACGCTGGCCGCATCGGGCGATTGGGTGGGGGGGTGGGGGTGTGGGGGGGGGGGGGTGGCGATGACATGCTCTCGACACTTACTTCTCAGTATCGTGTAGAAGTGCAAAACCAGTCAAACAGGGACTCGCCTGGCAATATCTGGGTTCGAGTTCAGTGGAATGTCAGACTGCAGTGAATATCAAATGGGTTATTATGTTAATACAGGAGCTGATCCATGCTAAATTATGCATAATGGAATGACGTGACACAAAGTCATGAGTTCAACTGATATCAACATTAAAGTTTTTTAATGACTGAAAATTAATTAGCTGAACTAAAATGTTAGGAGGTGACTCTCTTTGTAAGCAGCCTATCCGGTGTTTGGCGGGGACATCTGTTGGTCCTGTTCATACTCTGCAGGAGGATTCACGGACCGTTCCAATATGGGTGTGGCCTGCAACTGGCGCTGTAGGTCGTAAGGGCCACATTTGGAAGTTGGTTCTGACCCCCTTCTCGGAATCGGATCTGACTTCCCCTGAGCTGATTAATCCGGACTGCGGTACACACCTGTCCGACGGAGGCCAGAAATCAAAGCCACGTCGTGTCCCGTAGACACATCAGATCCAGTAAACAGGGAGGGCGATGACAATGCAGTGATGTTTAAAACATAAACAGTGTGTGTCATCGGAGTGAAGTGATAAATAATTCAGTAAGCTTGAGAAAGGCACCATACCTCTCTGATACGAGCTACACAGACGCAACTTAGAAGACACAAGAGGAAGACTTTGGATTATAAACACACATAGGGGTTTTTCATCTTCACAGGATGTCACCAGACACAAGGTTACACAAGGAGGAGGGTGAGCGTCTGATTTTGGGGAGTTCCGACTGGGCCGTGTGGCACCATGGCGCTCATCCTTCTCGTTCCGGCTGCTGAACCCCTGTCCTGACTGCCTGTTAGCATCTCCGCAGCCAGACTTCCTCCTGGCGCGGCTCTGCCTGAGCGGTGACCGGAGAGGGAGCTTCAATTAGGGACCGGAAAGAAGAGAGAGCAGAAAAACAACATTGAACCGAAAAAAAAGAAAGAAAGAAACTGGAAACAGCTTCCCGATGGTCATAGAAAAACAGGATGCAGGGGAAAGCATTAAAACAACCGTATTAGACCTCTAGTGTGAGAATGGTGGCCCAGGTCTTGTTCCTGAAGCCCCTCTCCCTACAAATGGATATATCCTATTGATTTTCTTTCAAGGCGGATTGCATCGATCTCTGAATACGGCTGACAAATCCGCCTGGCTCTCTGCTGCAGCAAGAGCCCTGCATGGGGTCTTGTCACAGTGGGGTAGCTTGGGCCGTTATATAAAGCCAGGCCTAAGTGGCCCGCCCCCCCACCCCCCAAAACTCTCATCCGCTATCCCTGAATTAAACAAAGAGGTTTTTAATTATTTATCAATAACTCGGCTGGTAGCGGATCAATCAGTGTGAATGGTTTTTAAAGATAATGAGATCCGACCCCAGCCAATAGACTCACGGCCATTGATTGCAATCTGAACCATTTCAGTGCGCTCTTTAAAAACCCAATTATTCTCCGTTTGGAGTGAAGGAGCAGTAACGGGGGTGGGGGCTCGGAAAGGGGGGATGCCAGACGCTGGGCGGTTTGTGGGCCTTCTGGAGCGTGAGCGCCTTGCTGTAACCAAACAAAGTGAGGCCCTTGTACAACCTCGGCTGGACTGCTTTGGTAAATCGGCCCCCTTAACAGCACACAGCCCCGTTTTTCAAGGTCCGTGGGTGATGGAGGCCTCGGCGGTGCTGGTTCAGCGCTGTACTCTGCCTTCCTCTAACGTATTGTCTCGATGTCGCTAGTGAGGCCTGTACAGCCTCGTTTAGCCATTAATGAGTTAAATACGTCAGCCGCGTAGCCTGTTCCTTGATTGTCATATCCTGCTGTAGCATACCTTGGGCAATATTTCATTTCATTTGGGTTAATTATCCAGCTCCACATAATACAACAGAAATCATAGAAAACATATGACTCACATACTGGAATATGAGTACGATGATCCAGATTTTGAAAGAGGAATGATATATAAAGTGACTAAATAAGTCACTAAAAGCTGGCAATGTGCTTTGAGGGGGAGGAGAAAATGCATAAAACATTTTTCCACCAAACACAGGGAGCATCCCGTCCCAGGAACATTCCAGAGTGCCTCTCTAAAACATGCTTGGTTGCTTTCCAAAATGCATAAACAGTCCCATCCATATTCATTAGGAATTTGAAGCCATTGCACGTTCCCCATGTTGCACAGGTTCACTAAAGAAACAGTAAGGAAAGCTCATTTTGTTTAAAGCGTGGTTTTCGAAAAATGAAAGACAGACAAGAAAAGGCCTGGATACAGAGAGTCAGGCAGAGTCAGACACTGACAGGGAGTCCCTCACAGGGTTTCGTCACACAGCAGCTATGAATCTCAGAGAACTCTCATAGCGGATCTTTTCCAGATATTTGAGCCCGGGTTACTGAGGTTCTAAGACGGTTCTCCTGGCGGGCCGGTCCCAATGCCAGCTGTGTTTTGCGGGAGGCCTGCGGTCAGGTGGCGTGACTAATGCACCAAAGCCGGCAAAAGCTGCAGAGAGAACTGATACAGACTCCAGCTGCAATTTGCATGCGCAGGTCAGCGAAGTGACTGTGGAGAACACAATGGAATCTTTATGGATGCAGCTAAACGATCTGATCTGCTGGCAAAATCGCAATACAGATGCAATGGCTTTGGGATCTCCTGCATTATCGAGAACATATGTCACAAATTTTTGGCACCCAAGTAAAGCGGCTTAGGTAAAAAAAAAAAAAAAAACATGATCTGACCTTTTACTACGAGGATTTCACCCTTTGCTGACTTTAGATGTCGTGCCACGTTATTCCTTTGTGCACTGGAACCCTGATGTAATGCCCCACCGTGAATTGTGTATCTCAAAATGCAAGGTTCATCACCCGGCCGTGGCCAAATCAGAATGGCTACTGTCAGTAACCCTGCGTTCTTCAGTCTGACTCAGTCATGGTGCCTCTTGACTGCCGTATTGTTCTGTCAGATTTCCTTTGGACATCTCTGTGCACATTTTCAGTCAGGTACTGGACTCCGCATTGTGTTCTGTGGCAGGCCAGCAACTGTGGAATCAAAGCAAGCTTCTTGGTAACGAAGCACTCATAAAAAAAAAAAGCGAGGGACCTCGGGCCTGTTGGGGGGGGGTTGGATCTATGTTTCAGATACATCAGAGAGGAGGCTACCAGCTCATTCCTCACAAGCCCACCCTGACACCTTGTTCTCATGGTGTGACGTACATAAAGCACACATCAAAAACACCCCACGCAACAAACGAGGGGGGAGGGTGGACCTTCTGTTGTAATGGGTGACCTTCTTGCAAAGTGGCATACACGCATTTTTATGTCGATGCATAAATAGCTGAGCCACATAACAATTAAGGTAACCTTTCTGTTAGAATAAGAAGCAATTGCTCAGAACTGAAATTACATGAATGATAAATTAGTCCAACGCTGGAGAGAGTGGAACTGTGTGAGCGAGGGAAGGCAGGACAGACCTGTCTCACTCGTAAGCCCCAGTTATAATGCCTCGTTAAAAAGATTTGGGAACATGGAAGAGAGGCAGCCTTGCTCTTTCCTAAAGGTACCCCAGTCTCTGTGGGATTCATTAATGTGTCCCAGCTCAAGTTTCACTTCCACCATACAGTCGCCTGGGTTACCACGTATCCTGAAATTACATATAATTGGACAATTACTCAAATTGAGAAAGCTGTCTCGAAAAGCCAGCGCAGCTCCTAATAAACACCTTGTCTTCTCAGTAAAAACAAAGAAGTCATTTACCTGACCCAAGAGGCACACTTTTTATCTGCATTAAATTTTTGGTCTGAATAATTGCACTCATGGTGAACGGAAATAGTTAAGAGGTAGGTTTTCTATCAAGAGTAATATGGGTAATACCTAAAGCCTCATGCTGCAGCATAGTCTCTGGGGAGAAATGCTCATTTGTTCCACAGATAACAGCTCTGAGCAAACTGTAGTATTACTGCTGTCAGAGAATAATAAAATAATTACTGGTCTGTCAAGATTTCAGCCCCCCTGTATTTTGCGAGTGGACCGTGGTCCGGTTCCTGCGGTTACAAAAGCGCGTGTTAAACTAAGCTGGCGGAAAATAAATTTGCTCATTTCCTTTTGTGTAATAAACTAGTAATTATAAGGGTGTGGAAAAGCTGGGAGGCTGACGATTACGCACGTGGATATTTAGAGAGGAATAGTTCATGCGGAGCCAAACATGCAGTTACTAATACAAGTAATTCGGCAAATACAAATGGTATGCAAATAAAATCTACTGTGGCTGCACTATGAAGAATCTAGAGCGTTCCATATTCTGTGTACTTTGCGGAGTGGAAGTGCTGAATATAGTTTGTTGCTTTGCTCCAGAAAGTATGTTTTCTCTGGGGAGACAGCAGAGAGTATTGCGAGTAGGGAGCAGTAAACTGTGTGAGTTCTGAAAACCTATCTGTATAGTCAGCGTGGAGTTCAAGGTGGCCACCGATGGAGATCACAGGAAGCTGCAAAGAGACGTCCGGCTAATCAGGACATGAGCAGGTTATATGAATCAAGGTCGTCACTCTCACCAGGCAGCATTTTGCTTGAGGATGGTATGGACCATGCTTAGTGCAGATTCATCACTGGAATGCATCAGGAAGGTTGACCAGCTCTTGCAGTCTTTACTGAACCTGGTATTGATTGGGACGCTTGTCACATGGCTGCTTGGAGACCCTTGGGTATACCTAACTGCTGTCAAGCCTGCAAGCCAGCCACGCCCCGCTCCTGCCACAAGCCAGCCACGCGCAGCTCCTGCCATGCCCAGCTCTTGCCACAAACCAGTCATGCCCAGCTCCTGTCACAAGCCAGCCATGCCCAGCTCTTGCCACAAACCCGTCACGCCCAGTTCCTGCCACAGACCAGCCACTCCCAGCTCCTGCCACAAGCCAGCCACGCCCAGCTCCTGCCACAGACCAGCCACTCCCAGCTCCTGCCACAAGCCAGCCACGCCCAGTTTACCCTTGCTCCCACTCACTTGAATTCTAACCGTTCTATCCCTCTGTGCCTTTTTCAGTGGATGGTTTTCAAGGTAAAAATCATGGCCATTTCTTGTACATTTGGAGGACTTTGGTGCTCATTGCCTCAAGAACCAATCAAGGATGTTTGACGCATTCTTCAGAATAAGCCTACATAGAGATACAATGGACCCTTTACTGAAACAAGCCTATGTGTTGGGAGAGTCGACTGTGGGAATGGGAAGGTGGGAAACTTCCATTATCTAGAGTTCACCTGTGATGTTGAGTCTAACTGCTGGTGCGTCTCTTACATGAACAGCAAATCAAATCAATTTCACCTTGTTTACGCGACTCCTAGGCTCCCCTTCAGTATCTCTTACAACAATAGAAATGCCATGTCCAAATGGTAGAATCTGTTTTTCATTTTTTCACGTATCTGTTGACAGGTACCTCTCCCATCGTGAAGAAAGAGGTCAGGAATACAGGAGCCCCACGTAGAGACTAGAACAAAGATGGAGGTCTATAGAAGCCAAACAGCTCACAAGGGAATGACGGTGCACATACTGGAATTTGAAGTAACTCCATCATTTTGTTTCGATTGTTGTACTACCTCAGGTTTGACCCATCGTCCCTCAGTATGGCTATGCCTTCCTGATCTTTTCACTATAAGCATTTATTTAGCGCCTGTGAGGGAACACTGTTGCATCTCCTCTTAGTTCTTTGCACCCTGCAGCTAAGGCGGACTCTCGTAAGTGACCTGAGAGCGTTTCACATGCAGCGGCATGCCAAGCCCCAGCAGGGACCTTGTCGTCCTCATGTCATCAGCACCGGGAGACGATGGGAGGTGGACATGTCCCCTCCCCCCCCCGTTCGCTCCCTGTGTTGACGGGCAGGAACTGAGTGGACAGTTTAGGAGAGGGGGATTCTGTTCAGGGGCCATCCTCCTGCTATGCTGGACTTCACACCATGTACCAAAGGGCTCCTGGGACAGGGAAGGTCTGAAAGCTGGCCTTGAGGAGGACGGCCAGATCTTCTGGTGGAAAGGCAAGCAGACGATCTACAAAGCCAGCTCTAATGACAGGGACTGTGAGGCAAGCATGCTCGAGATTCGAGCTCTCTAATGTCCTATTGATTCAGATCTGTATTTGACAGGATGCTCTCAGGGCATACATTAAGTGGATAAGGACTCCCTTACGTTGGTGTGATAATCTTCATTTGCAAACGGGTTTAACTTGGTATGGTGTGCTCATATGTAAGATCATATCGTTTGAGTTTTCTCGTGTCCGATTTTGAAACCCATTTTGTTATCAAAATGACAGTGGCATGCCATTATGTTTTGTCAGCATTTTTTGTACAGTAAAAATAATTTTTTTCTCATTGGAGGACAAGGTTTATAATGAATCCCACATTTTTCCATTTTATGTACCCATCTGTAAAGTTAAAAAAAAAAAAACAATTTCACATTTCAAAAGCAAAAATTGGAATTCTTTATTAAAGCAATGAGGGTGTTACATTTACTCAGGGAGGCTTTACACTTGGCCGAAGCTGAAAGCATCGATATTTGATGCTTAAGTACCCTGATATCCAAAAATGATGAGCAGAACATCTTTTGAAATGCCATTTGAAGCTTTTGTATTTATTTTATGTTAAATTTTTGTTTACATGGAAGTGCCAGAAAAACAGAGGTTATGATATACCAGCAGTGGACCCAAAAGCCTTGTGAGTTTATGAATAATTCCAGCAATTCTTACAAGCAGTCACTCCTGCTGTTGTCGGCTGTTGACGTTAAGAGACTCAGCTATAAACAAACACAAAAATAAATGTCTGTCATTCTAGCCATAACATAGTTTACTGTATAAAACACAACACTGGAAATAATTTCTGCATATTAATATACAGTATAATCAGTATATCATAATATTTATCACACTAAACATCCTGTAGGCCCATATTGCACCCCTTGATTGGTGGGGAGATGATTACATATACTAGGGGTTTCCTTGTTATTCAAAAATAACCAGACATTAGCTATGGCAGTAATATCCTCTTTTAGCTTGCATTGTTCTCCCTGGTTCCCCTCTTTGACTGGCTGGCTGGCCGGCCGCCATAGTCCTGTGCTGCAGCTCGCAGGTGTGAAAGCTTCCAGGCCGCGTTGGCTCTTCAGTGCTACCCTCCCATCAAGAGAGGACAGCTGACACAGAGGAAACAGCAATTTCTGCTTAGCCTTTCCTTCTCCTCGCTCACACGCCACGTTCTGCTCTTTATCTCTCTCTCTCTCACAAACACACACACATGCACGTCACTGGCCCTTGTCCTCCTTCACCCAGCCCTTTCTGCACCTCTGATTAATCTAGTCACATCCCCAAAGCTAATTAAACGTGAATGCCTGTTTTCAGTGGCGCCTAATCAAGGTGCTTACACTGCAGTGGTGGCATGGAGGTACGGGACGGGGTGTCGCCGTGAGCGATGCAGGGTGGCCCTCCAATCTGGTCTTGCATCATTAAGAGAAGCCCGTCCTTGGAGATGGGGGCTGGCAGTGAACACCTACTGAGAGTGTGTCAGCGATATGCAGACAGAGTATCAGTCAGTGCTTATAAGTACTGGGGGGCTCCTTAACGTACCTCTGGATTTGATCTTCTGCTCAGATCTCTCTCCTAAACATGATGCTGTAGGAAAGAAAATTAGAAATTGCTGATGATTGATCACACTCCTTGTCGTGCCACCCAGCAGCCACATTAGAGTCCGCTCTCGCGCCTTGTGCATTCAGGTGTAACTGCATCCTGGGGGTTTTCTTAGTTATCATCGCCTGCTGTAGTGGCTAGTTGCAGACCCCACTGTGACTCTTCAATCAGTGGCACAACATCAGGACAGATGGCCTTGCTAGCCACGAGTCACCTCAGCCTCATCTGGGCGTGGCTCCTAGCCCCCCACCGCTGTTGGAGAGGAGCGACTCCAAAGCACACTTGACCCAGAGTTTTGGCCCAGTGTTCCATAGTCGGTACTTTTCTATGTTGGCCCTCATCATCACGTTGGCATTAAGACAGTGGATTTCGTCAGCAAGAACCGCTTTAGATTCACGGCCTTCCGTGGCGCGACAATCCACCCTTCGGCGCCAGTGAAACAAAACATTAAACCCGCCAAACGAGATCGCTTATCCCGCGAATTGAGCAAATCTGAAAATAATCTCCGTTTAGAGGTGCCGAAAGGTGACGATGCAGATAAAGGGAATTGTGTCGTTTGGCGGGACGTGACCCGCCTCTCTCTGCTGATAAGGTGCCAATTAATCTGTGCTGAATTGCGGTAATGAAAAATAAAGATAATTACCACATCACCAGGCTACGCTGCTCTGATAGATTTTTGTTTTGCTTTGCGCTATTTCAGTGAGGAATAAAAAATTAAATAGATTAAATTCCAGTTCTTTTAGATGGATCACGACCACCTTTAAATAACTCTGAGAGCAATTTAATCATCGCTGTGACTGGAGAAGCCACTGTCAGCATCTCCAGGATTCAGATTGAACGCTGCCTCTTCATTGTAATAAAGTAACCCCCTTCCCAGTACAGGCCTTGATAGAAGGGAAATATGGGCTTTTAATTTATTTCATCAATTGGCCAAACAATTAGGCACTTGATGATTATTCAGGTGTGGATTTAGATCTCTCCCCTCCCCAAAAAAGAAGGGCCTAACTTGTGTTTTCTCAGGCTGTGGAATTGATGAGAACTCTGTGACATGTTTGTGTAGGGGGGAGCATACATTAAGGTGTACTGGGGGTCCTGGGGGGGGGTTAGACATCGGTGTTGTGCAATTTCCTGTCCGGGAATTGGTGGATCTTCTCGACCTCCCTTCCATGAGCACGCTCCTGCCCATCCCCTCTCCATCCATGGTGACCCTCTCAGTTCTTTTAACGTCCCGGTCTGTCACGTTAGTCGTACGTCCCTTTTGGACAGAGAGCTTTGGTCTGGCTTGCCGCACCACCTCTACTACAGCCATCCCTACAGTCACTGCCCCCCTCCCCGGCTTATGAGCTCCCATATCAAAGTATAAAATCCGTGTGTGTGAAAAGAGTTATTGTCATTTTTTTGTGAGAGATGTTCAGTGAGTGAGATTATAAAGGCTATTATTTGATTATCCTAATGAAAATTAAGGCAGAGCAATCTGAATTACACTCCTTCTGTTTCTGGGTCAGGGACATAACGTGGCACATGGGGTATTTCTCTTTTCGAGATACTGCCTGGAGTGTCGTAGATACGACTTTAATTCGCCGGCACTGCACTTATCACTGCTTTGATCCTGAGTCCTCTTAATAGTGGCATGGCTGTGTGCTCTGCACACGGCTACGAACGCCACTCTCTCCACTTTCCGCAGCTGATTTTCTCCTCTTCTGAATAATCTGAACAAATAGCCTGTGATGTGTGTCAGGCTGCCTGTCCAGGTCTGCCTGAGGCCTTGTGTTTCTTCCTTTTAAGGTTGACAATCAGACGGATCCAGATTCCGGCTTCTTGCTCATTAATGGAGTCTCTAGTAACGTGTAAAAATCAAAGGGTGTGTTTTTTTAGCCCAGCTTGCTCACCTTCCCCATCTTTCTCAAACCCTGTGCTGTCGTAATTCCTCTCAGCTGCAGTCTTGCCCTTGGATTTGACGTCATCGATGGGGCGGCCCAGACACCATTAGCCAAAGATCTCAGATTTCGAGCTGGAAGTCGTAAGTACAACAGTACTCATACCCATGGCTTTGCTGGCTGCCCCAGGTAATGGCTGTCATCTCAAACATAGTTGTAGCAGTTCGGTTTGTATCCAGAGACAATCGGTCGTTGGCTTGTGCAGCAGTGAGTCTACATACACACAGACACATTCCTTCAGTGTTTTAGGGTATCTGAGCGGCCTCGGTTGGCCGGTAGCCCTCCGGTTTGGGGACATGGTTCAGAATTGGGAACGGCAGCCACGGCGTTGGGGATGGCCTGGGTGAGGCACACCGTGAGATTGTGGCAGGACTGAAGGAGCACTGTGCAACCTCTCTCATCACGTCCTGTCATCTCAAGCTCGGCTGGCACTGTTAGCCCTCGGATAATTCAGCGCGGCGAAAATGGGCCGGCGAAAGCCTTTGATTTCCTGGTGCTCGGAAGCAGAGGCGCTCTTGAGGAAACAGAAGTTGGTATTACGGCATTCCTTCCAACGAAGAGGAAATAAACATGGCTGCCATTTGGGGTGGTCCTGCCAAAATTCAACCCTCGTAAGTAGAGCCTCAGCAGGACAACAATGACCTCTCGTTGTCATTGTTTTCGCAGTCGGTTCTGCCACAGAATATCATGCGTAAGGACACCTGTTACGAGGGGTCCAACATATTACAGAGAAGACCCCTTCATCAACATGACAAGATTTCTTTTATTTTTTCTTGTGGTTCTGAGGAGCGAATCCCCTTGCTGGATAAATGTTTTCACGCCAAAGCGGGTGTGTTTTGATTTAAGCTATCTTTCATCACGTCTACAGTTAATGTGGCATGAACTCCAGCAGTTTTGCGTTGGGGGGGGTCCAGTCATATCTAAAAGGAACCTAGTAATGGACATGGGGTATAATATCCTCTGTCGCTGTGTTATTGATGGCTACTCTGAGTTAGTCAGGTCTGTGGAGAGGTTAAACCTAATATTCCTGTTATCATTGAATATTTACAGTCAGGCCTGTCTGTATCGATCACCATTGTTTGCCAAGTAAAATAGTAGACATTTTTCAAAGCCCCTAGAATGTTTAATGCTCTGTTCCTTTGCCAGAGTTGGAGGGAAAAAAAAATGGGGCAAGAACAAAGGAGCTCATTCACTGGAAGTGAAGTGAGACTAGATCATTTACTGCCTGGATGCAGAAGAGTGATGTTCGTCTCCTGCAAATTTACAAGTAAAGTAGCTAATAATGCCAGGCAATTATAAACGGCTGGTGGTGGGAAATTGGCAGGTGGGGGGGGGGGGGTGGAAGCACCATAGAAATTACTACCAAGGATGAAGCAACCTTATCCCAACAGGTAGCGGCGGGGGGGTCGCCCCTAAAAAAACAATTTTATTAAGCTCACTCTGCAGACCAGGCCTGAGCCGGCATGCTCCAGTAAAAAGGGATTTGCCTCTAATTAATTTCCGTGAGGCTGTCCCCTTCCAGCTTGAGGTGGGAGCTGCCCCCCCGCCACCCCCTCCCTAAAAGGTGTTTGACGTCATTAAGAGAGATGAGCTCCTAGCTAGCAGTTCTGTTTCACAGCTGCTGTGTTGGATAAAAAATAGGTCTGAATGCTTCACATTACCCCAAATCCTTCTAGGTTTAATGTCTTATAAATTATTGAGGGGAAATGTTTTTAATTGCCCCAAACATTATGAATTCGACTGGTGTTTTGATAGCATATACTGCTAGTACATTTTAGTACCTGGAAGCCTTCAGGAATTGTTGTTTATTGGGCCACTCAGTACGATATGCATTTTTAAAATACCAATAAGGAGTTTTTTTCTGTCTGACGTACACGTGCTCACAGGTACCCCCCTACCTGAGGCTTACGTCTGATCAGAGGTGATGGAGGCTCGGGAGGCAGCTCCTGTTCAGATCTGAGGCTTTTACTGACAGCCATGTGGACCACTGACATGGGAAGGCTCCAGTTCAGCCCACTGGCGTGACGATAGGATAGCTGACAGCAGCTTGTCTGAAGGGAAGGAGCAACGGTCCGCTGTCTGTCCTGAATGCTTCTGAGGCCTGGTGCCCCAAGGGCCACATCCCCTGAGCGTCCAGCACCAGACGAGCTTTGCAAGTTAATTAACCACCTTCAGTAAATAGGGTGCTGTGTGGGTTTGCACCCTGAGCGCCAGCCGCCCACAAAGTACTGAGTAATTAGACCTAGACCATAGATGTAGACAGGGAAGGTAATTAAGCGGTAAAGTCTAGAGAGAAGCTGACGGAGCAGGCGGGGCCTCAGGTGAAGGTCAGGACAAGCCGGCTGCGCTCGCCAATGCACCAAGCAGCGAGCCCGGAAGTCTGCCCAGCTGCTGCACTGCCATCCGTCCAGGAATTCCCATAAGCCGGGCCTGCCGGGCCTGCGCGGTGTAGCAGAGAACGTCCAAAAACCCACGTTCAGCTGGTCGCGGAGTCCCGGTGATTCGAAGCACAAGAAGGAGCTTTTCACGTTCGAGAATAATCAGAAGGGAACCTGGAAACTGGGTCCATATGGGCTGAGGGATACCGGACTCGCTAACGAGGACCCTTAAGCGTGTGTTGAGTCACTCCCAGTTTCTCAATTAGCCGGACTGCTTGGATGACGGCGTTCTGAGAGGCGCGCCAGTCAGGTTTTACTGAGGTAGGCTAATCAGCAATAAATTCAGCTTTGTTTCTCTAATGAAGATCAATGTCTCTGCTGGGATTCAAAAAAATGAATTATTGCTGTCTCTCATTAAGCTTTTACCCTTACAGAAGAACGTTTCCAGAACTTTCCGCATACCACCTTGCCACGTCATCCCGCTCTGTAAAGCCTATCTGGCACTGCACATGCTGCGAATCTCTGTGAAGTTCTTACTTTGACTTCGACATCTCTTTAATTCTGGCGGTATGGCGGCTCTGTGGGTAGCGCTGTTGCTTCACACCTACGGGCTCGAGAGGTTTGAATCCCACCTCCGCTCTGCATGTGCGATGTTTGCATGCTCTCTCTGCATTTGTGCAGGCTTCCTCCCGCCATCCAGAGATGTGTGCTTAGGTGAACTGCCGTCTCTAGATTTCCCGCGGTGTGTGCCCTGTGATGGTCTGGCATCCCCTCCAGGGTGTGCCCTCTGCTGCCTGGACTGGGCTCCAAACTCACTGTGGCTCTGTATTAACCATTTGGCAGATGGATCCGATTAATCTCCCACTTCTTTGGGCCTTTAGGTGGTGGCATTTTGAAAGATGTTTTATTGAGCATGTCTCGATTTTACTGTAGGCCATAGCACCTCCTCCTGGCTGCCGTTTTTAACGATGGGGCCAACAGTTTTAATGAGAAAAAAGAATCGAGAGTGTCATCTCGTGACTCCGACTCGAGTGCCGTGCCTCGCCATCACAGTGGGCCAGTCGGACGACCTAGCATGAGACTCAGAGTGCCCCAGACAAATTACCAGGCGAAGGTGGTAGGGCGCCCTCCCTGCTGTGGGGCCGTGATGTGTCACCAGGGTAGAAGATGACAATTCTCCGAAAAGGTCACACGGGACGCATCCAGGACGACACAAGCTCACGGGTGGTCCGGCGATCTTAATTCAAATCATGACATTCGCTCAGAGTCGACTTGTTTTCATCTCCACATGTCAGTGCCCTGCACTGACATTTAGGGTCCCAAGCCCCCTGTGGCCATTTTACCCGACTCTTGTTCGTTTATTTGGCTTCACTCCCAGTATCTCATATCCAGACATGGTAATGGGACGTTCTGCTGCATTTTTTTAACGTGTGTGCCTTTCTGCCACCTAACTACCGCCGCCAAAAATAACCCTGAGTCGAGACACCTTGGCCAGAGCTCATTTCGTCTGACTGGTCTGACGGTCATCTAGCAACGCGTTGAGTTCTGCTTCATATTGAAGTATAATTGCCCGTCTGCACAAAGTAACACTGTTTTATTGTAGGAAAATAAGACAGCTCAGTGCTCCGGCTAAACCTTTAAACCTGACACTGTTATGTATTTATACACCTTACAGTTTTCACTATTCTACACTGAAGCAGAGACCTCCAATGTCGTGAGGACCCTGGCAGCTGATCTCAGTCCAGCTCCTGCTGGGGATCCTCCTCACGGACCATGATTGCTTGTCACTTGCTTAACATTTGAAGCAGCCAATGCAGCCTCTATCCAGCAGCAAGAAGCATTCGCCTTCTATGAAGCCCCCCCCACACACACAACTACTGTGGTAACATGGCAGATCACAGCGGTGTTTGGAGGTGAAGCTTTGGAGAGGGATCCTGATGGAGTCATCGAGAATCCTCCCCATCCTCTGTACTGCAAAGTGTGCTTCCCTTTAACGATGGCAAAGCCACATAGTGAGAGTACGTTGATGTACCTGAGAATGATGTCACAGCCTCCCAGCCGTACCCTTGACCTCTCTGCAAATCGGTGATGCGGTCAAGCGGTCACTCGAAGGAGAGGACCGACACCCCCTAGTCGTCAGTCCGAATCTGCACAGCCACGTCCGGAGGGAGCCTCAGAGAGGCCAACTGGACGTTGGACATTAAAAAAGTCTGCAGGATGGCAGTTATAGCATTTTTCCCAACTCGTGCATCCTCTCTCATGAATCTACTCCTTAAACTCCTGCCAAACTGCCCCATGATGCATCACTCCATCTCAGGAGACGCGACCTCAGGGAGTATATGGTGCACGGTTTGTCTGGCCACCGCGGATCTGTTCTCCTAGGAACATCTTGCATTTCCTATATAGAGAATCTCTCCAAGAAAACAGTCACGCTTTCCTGTGGAGCCTTCGCAGCAGAAGGTCAGGCCTGCCACGGTTAATTGTCTGCTCAGATGGGGCCTCTCATTATGCGACGTCCAAAGACCTTTATTGAGAAAACTAATCATTTCCCTGAACAGTAAATAACAGCGCCGACAGCAACCAGATATGAAAATGTATGTCTAAGATAAAACAATATCACTTTGCAGTATTGTGTGCATGGTCATCAGAAAGGGAGTACAGAGCTCTCTCACGTCTGTGTGTATTTGTGGGATGTGTTCTTGGTGTCATATCAAGTTGAGTTTCTTTGGCTGAACCGACTTATTGTCTTGACGAGGTTAGAAGAGAGAGGTCCTCCCCACTTCTGAAGATGGAGGCTTGTCCAGACGCTGTGGTCTGGACTCATGAAGACCCACAAGGTCACCTGTCCCCTGATGCCTGTTTACCAAGGTCAAGCCATAATGAACAGTGAAGGGCGATGCTCTGAGGGATCAATTTTGGTCTGGCTCCATCTCATCCATGGTCCTGGTCTCTTGGGTGCCCGCTTCATTATGATGGCGTGCACAAGTCGATGGAAGCATTTTTAACGCCATGCTGTGTAACTTTTATCAATCCTTATTATCTAATGACCAATATGGCAGCTGTGAGTGCCCTCCTCCCACAGAAGAAGGGGCCTCTTGCATTTTTAATTGCATGTTGATTGCACCATTAGTGGTATGATATGTATGTGGGTCCCCTGCAGGCCTCCCAGGGTTTAAGTGAAAGTTCATAAATTTAAAGCCTATAGGAATGTCCCACCCAAAACCTCCCCATGAGATGGGCACAGCCGTGAACACACTGTTGTAGCTTTCTCGGTGTGTCTTTCACCCTGTGTGTGGACGTGTTGATGGCAGCCAGCTTAAAAGTTAAGCGCACTTTTATTTCAGATGGCAGGCGGTGTGGTGCCACCAAGGGCGTTTTCGTGAGTAAACCAGTGCACGGGATTCGTGACCGCACCACACCATGATGAGCAAGTTGCTAGCAGCTGGCCAGTGGGCAATCACACTCTTAATCTGCGTTAGCCAAATTAATTTGACAGTCACTCGCTACAATCCTGTTACATGCCTGGATTATGTTGCGTGTGATACTTGCCAAGCCACGAGTGCAACAGAGTGTTTCTGGCAACGCATTTCTGCATTACAGCAAGTGATATTTATTAAGCACGGCCGTATTCTGGGATTAGAGAGCCTGTGGAGGCTGAACGAGGAGCCGCCCCCTTATACCGAAGCATTTGGCAGGCTAAAGGAGCAATCACACTTTGCCCAGATAATTCACAGCTTCTGTGTCCCACCCAAAACCTCCCCTTTAAAAGCATCCCATGTCATCTGGAGACTCCATGTCAATGTGCCTGCTTAACGCCCGCATTTCTGACCGCAGCTCCGCTTCTTAATGCAGTTCATGCTTTCTCATCGGCTGAGGTAGACGAGATGACTTGGAGGAGGGAGATTTTACACATTAGCAATTCTTGCTTCGAAAATTCATATGAGCGAAGATCACCGTACATGTAATTCAGGTGCATCACATGCTGACTTTGTAAGTGGGAGTACGACGCTGTTACTCAATGCATCTAGTGTACAGCGCTGCGAAAAAATAAACTCATCAAAACTGTTGGGCTGAAAAGCTCTCCTCTCCACCTCGTGCAGGCTGGAGCTAATTTGTGAGCTGGCAGAGTCTGCGGCTGTTGTCCAACAACACATTTCTAATTGTCACTTCGGCCTGGGAGTGATTGCTTTCCCCCGGTGTCCTGCAGGTATGCGGCTAAAATCATGCCAGGCTCTTGCCACTCACACTGCTGTGCGTTTCACTGGCACGGCCAGAGCATTGACGCAGTGGGCGTGAAACACGACAGGGGGAGGGAGGGCTGCTAAGCATGCCAAAGTTTTGCTAATTGTTTGCCGGTCTTGCAGATGTGCAGTTTTACTAACTGGCTGTGTATCTTTATTAGGCACGAATATGTGTCGTTTGGCTAATTGTCCACGTTCGTTTGCCGGTCTTGCAGATGTGCGATTTAACTAACCGGCCGTGTATCTTTATTAGGCACGAATATGTGTCGTTTTGCTAATTGTCCATGCCATTCCACTGGGTTGTGCATGCATGGTTTTCTTTATCATGCCAAGCTGACGTAGATTCATGGGTGATGAGAATATCCATGCATCTTTGTTATATGTGTGTGCCCACATTTTGCTAATTATCCCATTGTTTTTACAACTGTTCAAGCATCTGTCTGGTCTTTTACTGTCTGTTCAAACATCTTAGGGATTTATATGTGTGATTTTTCTAATTGTCTATGTGTATTTTGTGAGTGTCATGGACTGCCACAGTCCTAGGAAGCCGGGCCACAAGCCAAGGCTGAGGACGCAATCATGAGTGCAAACAGGGTTTAAAAACCAATGAAGGAATAAACAAGGCTTTGCTCTGAACACACGGGAACGAACTCAAAAATGAATGAGAAAGGACATGGCTAGAATTGTAGGGATGAAACATCCAAACAGACAAGATTAGAGTGTTACCATCCCGGGAGCCAGAAACAAGACTAAAAAATTAAAAACAGGACTGGTAATGCCCCATGCAAACCACAGTGGCAATTGTAACCTAGATAACCCAAACAGAACAAAAACACAACTGACCAGCCCAACTCATCAACTGAAGTGAACAACAGCAAACATCCAACCCAGACAAGAGGGAACCCTAGGCTTATATAATAAAAGAACAAGGTCAGACACATGAGGGTAATCAGGGCTAAGGCAGAAGTAAACCAGTAAAACAAGGAACATGGGTAAAACCCAGAACCTGGTGCATATGATGTAGATGTGACATTGAGGTTCATTGTGCAGGGTTTAACAAATTATTTGACTACTGCAGAAGAAGATGCATGTTAAACATTTTGTAAGCTTCCATGTTTGTTTGCCGACAGGGCAGATGTGACGTTTTTCTAACCGTCCATGTTTGTTTTGTTGGAGATATTGCTATATAATTTTGCTAACATCCATGTTTGTTTGCTGACAGCTCAGGTGTAACGTTTTGCTAATCGTCCATGTTTGTTTTGGTGGAGGTATTGCTATATAATTTTGCTAACATCAATTTTTGTTTGTGGACAGATCTGATGTGACATTTTGTTAAATGTCCATGTTTGTTTTGGTGGAGGTATTGATACATAATTTTGCTAACATCCATGTTTGTTTGCTGACAGCTCAGGTGTAACGTTTTGCTAATCATCCATGTTTGTTTTGGTGGAGGTGTTGCTATATAATTTTGCTGACATTAATTATTGTTTGCTGACAGGTCAGATGTGATGTTTTGCTAACTGTCCATGTTTGTTTTGGTGGAGATATTGCTATATTATTTTGTTAACATCAATTTTTGTTTGCTGACAGGTCGGGTGTGACGTTTTGCTAACCTTCCATGTTTGTTTTGGTGGAGGTTCAGGTGCATTGTTTTGTTAAGCAGGGCTAGCAGGCAGCTCACTTCTCACCAGCATAAATCAAAACAGTGTTCTTTTTCCAATCAAATCCGAACTGTGCCCAAAGTTTAAAAACTGATTAACCTCCTGGGTTCCTTGTTAACGACCTGCATTAATTCAGTGTCAGGAGCTGTTAATGTCTCCCATTTGGGGTAGTACAGAATGTTGCTTGTTTAATGTGAACTGATGTCTACACCCTGTGTCTGTCTGAACAGCAGGATTAATAACAACAACTGGCTGCAGCTTTCTGAAATGCTTTTAAAAAGCTGGGAAACTTTGCTTTCTGTAAAAGAACAGCCATTCTGAATGTATGGTGCTGCAGGATATATATGTTTTCACTTAAATCCATACATGCATCTGTATTCTAAATTTTTACACCTCAGTCTTCCTGACTCACAACGTGTTGGTTGTAACACAATGTACTGTCAGCTTGGATTAACTAAAACTAGTCTTATTAAATGTAGAAAAAAATGTACTTTAATTTTTAGTTATTTCTTAATGAGGTATGAAGGATTGATTATTTAAAAAGTTATGGTGATCGTATGAAAAATCATGTGATTAAAGTGGTTCTGATTTATTTATTAATTATTTAACATACTGTCCATCAGTAGCCTAATTCATGGACTGTCACTGTAAGCTGGTCTTCCTGAGGTGTCCCCATAGTCCTCCAGAGAGCTCCTTTCCTATGACAAAGTCAGGAATCTGACCTAACATGATCCAAGGACCTCTTTCACTTAGGCCTGTGTCAGAGGTGGCCTCCCCTGCCAGGAAGGAGATGACCCTGTTAGTGATCAGTGAGGCTGAGGGAGAGGGTGCCCAAAACACAAGGGTGGGGGGCAGATGAAGGAGCAGAACATGCTGACCGTCACCATACTGAAAAATCACTTTGACACTAAATAAGGTTCCATGCTCTTGTTAATGGAATGTCCCCAAATGCCATTTAAGGCAAGTAGGTGGTGAGGTAGCCACACCCCAGTCTACCCCCAATCCCCCTCCAGAGACTTGTGGTTAGCTATCGCTCATCTCCATGACTACCATGCTACATGTGGTCCATTCATCTCCCATCCCCATTATTTAGCAGATCCGATCCTAGCACCCTAGAGGAGCCCGGAGCAGTGAGGCTTAAGAGAAGACCTGCTCTTACCCTTTGACCTTGTTTACTGTGCCCTTGGTGCGTGTTTTACCTCATCTTCCTCCCCCATCCAACAAGCCAACAGAGGTTCCAAGGTGATGACTCACCCCTCTGTTGGCCAGGCTCTCTTTGAACTGCGGCCGCCAGGGAGCTGTTGACCCTGCAGCTGACCTTACTGTAGTCCAACAGGTCAGCGACCGTGAGAGAGACTAACGGGAAGGAGTTGACTCTTAAAGCTGTGTTCTTCATGCATTACGGCATCTAGGAGGGCTTTCTAACACCCCCACACTCTCCCGCAATCACACGGCCGGGGCGTAGGGTGAATTTCCCAGCCGGTCTTTGTATTTATGTGTCACTGATTAATAGAGTAGCGCACAGACAGTTCGTCATGAGAGGTGTAAGGACTACACACTGTGCTCTGATTCAGCCTCCAGCGTGCGTTCATCTCACTGCGTGGGACTGGACCGTTTTACCAAACGTAGCGGGGCGGACCGGGGAAGGGCGAGTCAGCGTGCTGGGCCCAGCTGAGTGGGCTGAGAGTGGGAACACCGTGCCGGTGACCCTTTCCCGCTCCCCACCCCCACCTCCCAAACTTCGAAGTGCCGCTCGCATCCCTCCCCACCTGTTCGGCGCTCATTACTGTCAGCTCCGTGCTAATAAATATCCAGGTGCCGTCGGCTCCCAGCGGCTGCACCCCCGTCTCCCTGGATCTCCATCTGCAGCTCCCGCGCTGACGGCAGCCACGATCGCTCTGCCGCCTCACCCCCCCACTCCATCCCAGACGGCTTCCTCTGGCATTTAAAAGCACTTTTTAATCACATAATGGAGATTTCCTTTTGAGCAGGAGGTGGAAACTTTTTGGTCCTGCGGTGCAAACTTTTCAGGTCTTGCTTGCATTGCGAAACATTTTACGAGCGTTGTTGAACCTTTTTGTTTTTGCAGTTTAAAAACTTACTCACAAAATGGAAATAATTAGTTATTCCAGGATTCCTCTCACAGCAGTCCTGGTGGATGGATGGATGGATGGATGGATTGTCTATTGACACTGTGCTGGTGATCTTTATTCAGTTCTTAATACATTCATATTGGTAAATTAATTTTTCAGAACATATCTGTAGTATCAGCATATTCATAAAGGGTCATTCAATAATCTTCCCTAATTTTCTTTAATAGGCAAGATGGCTTAGTGGGCAGTGCTGTCACACCTCCAGGGCTGTAGGTTCAAATCCCACCCTCGCTCTTCCTGTGTACTGTTTGCATGTTCTCTCTGTACTCTGGTTTCCTCCTACCATCCAGCATGCGTAGTTAGGTCATCTCTGGAGATCAGAGACAGATCCTCCAACTTCATGAGCTTGTCACCTAACTGCTTTCAACACAGCTGAGGATTAAAGGCCAGTGTGCTGAATGAAGGCTTGTAAGTTTCCAGGAAATCAGTCATCCATTGATGTGTTTATTGGTCCTTAATGGGGAACCTTTGAGGAAATAAGCGGTGAGGTGGCCTGCCATGCAAGAATGGGTCTGTCTTATTCTTCACACAAAGCCAACCAGCTATGAATGAGCCAAGAATTGTAAAGGCAGTGTCAAACAGAGAAGCACAATGTAGCAGTGAGTCTGAAAAGCTTCCTGGTCTTGTACGTCCAGCCATCTCAGCTGAAATGTGACTCGAGCGACGCCTGGCCTAACGGTCGTGGCCTCACGGGGGCCTGATGGCTGCATGTGGCTTATGTGTCAGCTGTCACCACAGCGACGCGGTGGGTATGAGTGACTCAGGCCCAATGGTCTTCTTTGATTTGTGCCTCCATAAAAATGTATGGGTTACTCTCAAAGGAGGCCAGGGTAAGGGGGGGGTCGTTACCTGTCAGGGGCTCCAACAGTGCAGCTAACACACAAAGCTGCATATTTTAATGTCAAAAGCTCTCGTTTGTTTTTTGTAATGTGTAAATCCCCCACGACTCCACCCCCACGCCCCCTCCAGCCCTCTCTCCAAGTCCCAGGATTCACGTGGAGAGGCATGGAACCAGTCACCCCCCTCAAAATTCACAGGGCGGAGGAAGAGTTCTTGCAGTGCGTTCGGCGAAAAGCGCTGGACAGACGCCGAAGCCTCCTCACGGACGCACACTCGTTCACCCACACACACCAGCACTCGCAAAGAAAATGTAAAAAGGAATAACTGTGCGGGTAAATAAATAAATAATGTGCCAGAGAAGCTAATTAAATGCGTTTATTCCGGTTATCATATGCTACCCTCCTTTCACCAACGTCAAGTTATGAATCATTAAACGCCCGCTAAATTGGTCTCTGGGGCCAAGCGTGCAAGGCAGAGCGACGGTCAGCGGCTGCCCCCCTGCAAACGCCAGGTACGAGGCTGATGGTCTGGGCACGTGCTGCCCTGCTCCTCCTGAAAGGGCCCAGCGCCGAGAGGAGAAAGGGGGCGGGCATCACGCTGAGAGGTAAGCAGCCAGAGCGGCGTCAGCGGCTGACAGAGCCGCCCGTCACGGCCTCTCTGCGCTTTGATTAATGAGGGCATTTGAAAGACAATTAGCGGGAGCAGGTCTGCCTTCAGCCACCTTATCAATCAGGCTGCTTTAATTTAAAGTGTAGCTCCCCCTGTCAGTGAAGAGGTGTATCAGCACCGTTTATTAGTGACGGCGTGAGGAAGTCCGAAGGAGAAGACTCTAAAAAAGAGCAGTAAAACCTAGAAGACATGGCCTGGCGGTAAAATTTCAAGACATTTAGTTCCATAAAAGCTCTATATTTTCATAGTGGAGAGCCACGACCTGAAATCACTTTAGAATAGTCCTAGGAAATCTCCGTGAAGAGAAACGTGCCCTCGACTTTATAAACCGGCAGGTACAAAGGTCAATATACGAGACATTTCCCCTACTTTGCCCTAACAGCCATAAGAAACTATGAATTTACATATCAAGTGTTTACCTCCATTTGCCTCTCATCTCCTCTGTGAACTGCCACTCATGAAAATAAAATGGTTGATGTAGCTGTGCTTGGTGGCTGGAGGATGTGTTTTTATGAACAAGCAGCCGAGGAGGCAAGTCTATTGATCTTACTCTTTGTAAATAAAGTGCCAACGATGAGGGAGAGCTAAAAACACAAGAACTAGATGGTACCTTGGGAGGAAAATCAATAGCCTATTCCCTCCTTGGTGGTCCACTTTGGTGGGCATGTTCGCTGTGGGTTAACCACGTCTTGGAAAGGGGGTCTGTATCTGTCTCTGCCGATTTCCTCTTTGACTTTTGACATCGCAGTTAAAGAGCATGGTGTTATTCTGCGCGCCATAGATGCTGCCAAATTGCTTTTGTCTGGAGCCCTCCCTCCCGTGTCCGGCTTTAGAAATGTTAGTAATTTCCCATTTGGGTTTTCACAGAAGCGACGACAGACCTGACAATGTCAGATGAAATTGTCCCAGTCTGTGTACGCATTTTGTTTATCTGTCTGTGAAACTCCCGTTGACCCATGGAAACAGCCGCGCTCCATGTACGTACACAGTGTTCAGTTTGTGTTTGTGTATGTATAAATTAGTCTATATAAATATGCTCTCAACAGCAACTTTATGAAATACACCTGCTCATTAACATAAGCAGTCCACTCCTACAATCAGAGAATTAAGTAACTGTAACTCAACATATAAGTCTACAGGTAGGGTCAAAGGCTCAGTGGTCAAAGGGTTGAGTCACTGCTCTGTTGGAAAGAGTCAGACACAAGATTTAAGCAATTTTCAATATAATACGATTTTTTAAGTTATATACACATGCAAATATACATACGCGTTACATAAATTCAGCCTGAGCACAAAAGTCCTGATTCCCTCAAACTGGGCACCATTAAAGACAGGATGAAATGGAATGTGCCACAGGAACCATCAGAGCATCTCCTTGAGTATGAACTTCGGCCAGGCTTGCGTTCAGGGTGAGTGTCTGTTTTGTATCCTCTGGCAGAGTACATTTATTAATATCAGAGCTCCTAAGTAAATATATGAAGCATGCAGATGAAGTAAAATGATGCTTGACAGTCATGTAATTGCAGGAAATGGGCAGGATGAGGCCGATATTTCCTGTGTGGCTGGACTGGGCTTTGATATTTCTGTGTGCTGGGGGTTGCTAGGTAATGCAGCTATCCAGAGAACTCATTGTGCTGCATGACTGTAACAGCGCTGCTAATTCCGGCTAAGGTGTGTTGAGCACAATGAAGCGAGTAGACAACACTTCAGTCATTTCCTAATGCACTGTCAGCAGGTGGTTTCAGCCAGTTACGTTCAACCCATGGTCTCCGAACCCTCCTAGGGTCATGAGGTGTCTCTGGGTGTGTGTAAAACCTTTTAAGGTGCCTATCAATGGACATCCGGCCTTTGAAAATGTTTGATTTATCGAAACAAGTAATGCTACCACAGGCAGACCATAGATTTCTTAAGAGCTACACCATTATTTTTGTATAGTGATGACTGGGGTAAGAGTCTAAATTCATTTATCCTTCTGTGCCGCCATGATTGGCTGCAGGGAACACTTTGGTTGGCCACCGTTTTTCAGTTGACAATGATTTTTCCGCAAATCTGCTGGCTACAGGCACTAATTGACAGGGATGCATCTTCTAACGGGAGATTGCTCCTGATGCAAAAAACATCTTGTACGTGGGTGAAAGCTGCATAAATTAACAGTTTAATTCTTGGTTTTGCTCATTTTTTTGTAATTTATACAGGAGGTGTGAATCAGCCAACCAGTTCCTTAAGTCAGAGATGCTAATTGCATTACCTGGGCACAAGGCTTCACGGGGACACTTTGGTCCAGGTTCGGAACGTGTCTAACGCTTTTAGCCATCGAGTTTCTTCCAGAGAATCTTTCACAAGATGTGCTTGACAAACACCATCCTCAGTTTGGTGTTAAATATGTTTGCGGTCACGGTTAATATAAATCATATGTGATTTAGCATAACATGGGAGTAAAGAGTGTGGTTCTGAGTATCGATGCATTGCATTGTTCCACTGGATAGTCATTCGATTCGATCTATGCTTAAATGGTCCTCAGGGGTTCTGACTTTGGGCAATATTTTCTCTTGATGGCTGGGTTGAGTCTGTATGTGTGCGAGAATGATTTTATAACAGACATCTGAGAAAGGGGGCCATTGAGTGGAGGAGTCTGCACCCGCTTCTGGAAGGTTGTTGGTTCAAATCCCCTGGTCGGCAGAGTGACTGCATCACTGCTGGACCCTTGAGCAAGGCCCTTAAACTCAAAATCTGCCCCAAAAAACCCCAAAAACTGGGGTGCCAGATAAATAGCCGATTTTAAGCTTTGCTGCTGTGCTCTTGTGTTTCATGCAGAGCATGATGGGATTTGTAAAAGGTGAAGAATTCATACATGTCTGCATTTGTCCAGTAGCCAATAAAGTATTATCATAGCACGCTTTACCTTCTCAGTAATGGGGGCACCATGGCTGAGGCCCCTTCCTGTTCCTCCACGTTCCTGAGTTTCAGCTTCCACACACTCTTCACATTGCCTGACTGAGCTGAATAGCAAAGTCGCATCAGAAACCCCATGATACCCATTTTCGCCCTTCCCTGAATGCTCCAGCGGGCATTTAGGGAGAGTCCTTCCAGCTGATCTGTGCATGAGGAACCCCGTATCTTGGCACTGGGGAGCACATGTCTACCCCGTTGACACCACGCGACAGATCTATGTTTCTCGTTCTGTGTATGGGGAAGGCCTGGAAAGCCAGAATTCTCCAAAAGCACAATATAATTGAACTTTCCACATTATTTCTCGTTAATATGTGCTGCCACTTGGTCTCATTAGCGGAATAATGTGCTCTCCAGTTCTGGAATGAACTCTTTGCCCAAGTAATTAAAGCGCCCAAAGTTTCCAGTCCTTTGTTTAAAGAATTCGTCCTTGTGCTCTCCATGCCCCATCAGCTGCCTAATTAGCAGAGCCTTTGTGTGATTAAAAATTCTCCCGGAGATTCCATTGGATATTTGCCTGTGTTAATGAGTGTTTGTGGACAGCTGGGGACGGGCACAGGTTCCCTCCTCACAGGACCTCCTGCAAGCCGGGCAGACCTCTGTCGGGGCCCGCGAGTGAGAGCTGTCACTTCCGTAATGGGGATGGAAAACGGTCAAATCCAACCCCAGGTCCCTGCAGGAGTGCAAATGCCTTGAAATATAAATGAGGATGAATATTCATATTTGCTTG
The DNA here is from genome assembly GCA_009936485.2 of Gymnarchus niloticus. Lineage (NCBI taxonomy): Eukaryota > Metazoa > Chordata > Actinopteri > Osteoglossiformes > Gymnarchidae > Gymnarchus > Gymnarchus niloticus. Next base: position 2,482,309 of record JAACJT020000016.1, on the reverse strand, counting down.
GGTGAAACGAGTGGTGCTGACCATTAATATACATGTCTGTGGGTTTGAAGAATCCTCCGCTGAAACTCTGCCACTGACGTCTGCCCATTAGTGTGCGCCCCTCCCCCCCAACCCAACTCATGGAGTCACATGCTGTTATTCCCAGATCCCTATCCCCAAAAGTTGGGGTCACACCCTCTGGTGAGAGTGGCATGGGGGGGTCACCTTTCGTAGTACCTCTACCACTTAGTGGGGGGGGTGGGCAGTAAAGGAGCTGCAGGAGAGTTTAATGAAGTCCGCTCGGAAGTGTGGGAGGCAGGGGTCACGTCAGATGAAAGGCATGGGGACGGCAGAGCAGCTGTGACACGGGCCTCTCTCCATAGGCCACTTCGTCTTACACAGTCACCCGGCTCCTGCGTCGGCCTTGCAGCGAAGGGGGCCGTCCTTGACTTTGCCTGCTGAGTTTAAGCCAGCCTTACTTTCTTTTGTCACCATTCGTCACAAAAGAATGCGCAGTGAAAATCAACGCCACACTGCCACCAGATTGCATCGGGCCCTTAATGTAGTGTCAATAAGAACGAGCCGAACTCAGAAACAATGGCCTGCGTGAAATATATCTACCATTTCTGTTCCGCCTTGTCAGCCCTTGTGAGTATCAGAGGGAAACAGGGGCAAAGTGTAATGATTTGTTGTCCCTCAAGGCTCTGTTTTTTTTCCGAAGCTGACTCCAATACAAGCTCTTTCCCATTAGTGCAGGAGATAGTTTCCAAAAAGCCTTGGGTATGTGAGATTTCTAATGACAAGGCCAGGAGCGTGGTGTGATTGTGCACACAGCCAGTGATAAGGACTTGGCGTGGATGAGGGAAAAGCTGTTGAACCCCAGTTTTCCGGGGGAAGATTAATTACAATGTAGAAGGATGGATAGATTTCTGGAGACATCATTATAAACAGGGGCTCACGTAATGAGCTCCTATGCTGATTATATTGCTATTTAAAGAATCGCCTCTCCTGAGAATACAATATCTAATGATAGAGCATCTCCGAGAACAATTTACACCTGAAAGGACACATTTTGTCTTGAAAATAAAAATCCATTGTAATTAAATTGAACAAAGAAATTGAATGATTTCTCGCCCGTTTGCGATATAATTTTCAAAAGGGATCTGATGTTCTAGTGATACGTACCCTGCTTGAAGGTTAAAAGGATTAGCGTCACTATCAAATGGTAAATCAAAGACAGCGGCACGGGCTTAATTAACAGCTTCGTTAGATTGGTTTGCTGTTGTTCGAGTCAGCTTTTACTTTTCGTCTTTTTCTGTGTCACCCTGTTCCGGACGGTCGCCCTTGGCTGGCTCTGTAACGTACAGTAGAGCCTCTTTGATGTGAGAGTTCGATGTGTGCAGTCACTGCCTGTCAGGCTCTGCTCTTTGCCTTGTCCCCACTGCACGTTACGTGTGTCGCCCGTCCTGTTGTTGTCACAGATCGTCACGGGAACTCTCCGAGTGCCCTTTAGAGTTCAGTGCTTTCAGGGCTCAGGCCTTGATTGGTTTTGTTTGGCAATTTGTTTCTGTTTTTAATCAAATGGTGGCCGCCATTAATGGGGATTGTTATTTCATTAGGTGCTAGAGAAGGCCTGAGAACTCAATAGCCTCCAGCTATAGTTTGAGGATTTAGCTTCTCGGTATCTTTGGTGATGCCGTCCAGCTGACACGCAAGAGAATTTCTCACAGTTGCAGACTTGGCAGACCAGCCTGGAAATGTAGGGATGAAGAAGTGAAAGGGGGAGGCTAGGCTAACATGAGGTAACACACGGTAACATAAGGTAACATAGGCTATCATGTGCTAACACGAACTACAATGGGCTATAATGGGCTAATATGGGCTAGCACGAGCTAACATTTCTGTGGAAGTGCACTCCTCCCTGTAGAAGTGCACTCCTTGCAGTGGGAGTGCACTCCTTGGAATGGAAGTGTGCTGCAGGGATACGTGGGACTGATCTAGCCTCACACAACTCCTGAATACGATACGGTAAAGTCAGCAGTGCCCTCAGCTAACAGCCGTGCCATGCACTGTCACTCCACCCCTCGCAGTCCTGTGCCATGATTGGTGCTTTTATGGAGTTACACATTGTGGCTCCCTGCCTTTTTCCATGCTGACTCAGAATCGCAGGCCCTCATCTCTTCTCTGAATCTCCTTATAAGGTTATAAGTACACATCAGCGTACCACGAGGCTGGTAACATTGTAAGGCCGAGCTGCCTGCCAATTTGGATCGTCATTATGCATCTCAAGACACGAGAGTCTCAGGGTTTATGCCCCTGTCATGATGAGGCAGGAGTATGAGATATAAATGCTGCCTTTGAGATGATTTAGTCTGAGGGTGGTACTTTCTCGTGATTTGCTTTCTTTGGGTTTAGGGAGCGTGAGAATATGACCGGTGTTAATACTTGATGTAAGCCATCAGTTTGAAAAACGTCCTGATGTTTTTAGTTAGCACTCCTACCGCAGGGTGAAGAGGATTGATGCAGAATGTAATGGGCACTGTGCAAATACACCGGCTTAGCTGGGCAAGAGCCTACTTTGGAAAGAAGACCCATATTTAAGCTTCCAGGTGCTCAAGGCTACCAAAGTTTGTGCTTTTAAGGCTTCTATTGGATAAACGTTGAGAATCTACGAATAATGGCGTGAATAAATTATTATTTCGCAACATTATGGGGATGGAAAAACTGAATCTGAAATAATGAAACAGAATACCTGATGACAGATGTGACTTTTCTTTCACTAATGTGCTGTGATGAAAAACATTGAGATATACCAAAGCAGCGAGACATGATGGCAAGCGTGTTTGCTACTTACAGACCAAAATACTTCACTCTCCAACAGTCACGAAAGGAGGCCTGATGTAAGGCAGCCCTGCTTTCCATACTGTCTGAGAGGACAACCTCTCATAAGATGGCTGAACCAATATAACACAAGAAATGGACAAGTGGGTACTTTAATGAACAAGGCGACTTGTGATTGGACAGGAAAGTCACCAAGTTTCTCTTTGTCAATTTAATAAGGATTCAAAATAGTACTTTCATTTGCATATAACAGACCCCCCGGCTTTACTCTATCACTTCTTTTCCTGTTCCAATATTGGAACACCTCTATAATTGTAAAAGTGTAATAGACTCTAATAGAATTTGTTAGAACTTTTAGTGGTCTATGGCATCTTGGCCTGATTTTAGTAGAATAAAGGCTTTTAATGCCCACACATGGCTTCCTGTGACCTTATTCAATCTCTGGGCTGATCAAGAATTATGATTCAATTACAGGCTGATAACATAGGAAGAGGGTTTGAAAAAGTAAATGTTTGCAATGTCTTCTGGGATTTTTTTTTTAAATCCAATGCTAGTGGACTCCCTCCATTCTGGCCCTTGAGATATGGAGGGGGTTGTTATTATTCTGGGAGACAGAGGGTTTTCATTGTAAGACGCATGCAATCATCATGGAACTGGCCTGTTATTGTGTTACATGATCACATTGTATAACTAGGAGGTTACCTCCATGGTCACAAGGGCTGTTGCAGGATGTCATCACGTAGAAAGCAATTCAGCTGCAGAATCTCCATCAGTTCTTTTGTTCAGCCACCTCTTAATTAAACTGCACTCATGGCCTTGTGTCTGTGGTCATGCTGTGCTGTCTTCTCTGTTTTCTCATCCCCTGAAATTCTTGCTAACATGAAGAGCAACTATTTTATCAATCCTTTCTCTGACGATCTTAAAGAGAATTAATGCTTTTTTTTAAATAAAATGAAATTAGGTGATTCAACATTTACGGTTTGCTAAGTAAAATAACAGTAAACTAACTTATCTAACTAGGTACTAAGAGTTCATCATTAAAGATGATGTGGTTAATTTTACATAAAAGCCTTGACAGCACAGGCATTCCTATCTCAGTGTTGTGTTTGTCACACGCTGTAAATAATTTCCTTGGAGAAGTGCGTACTTCTGTCAGATCACTTCATTAATTAAATGGCATCGAAGGAAGCCTCGCGTTAATGGATTACGTCGGCTCTGAGTGCCTTGGCAGCCGTGGCCGGGGGTAACATTTCATTTGCTGCCCGTGTCAAGCAGCTACCGGCTGCTCTGGTGCGGCTGGCCAATCGATGCCTCCGTGCCGTAACCCTGTATGAATGCATTACGGTTATACGGACACATCCTGCCTCTGAAGGAAAAGCGTTTCCGGGTGCCTCTGATATAAATTAGTCCTGAATTAGGAGGAAGGCCGACCCAGGAAGCAAGGATAAGCCTGTGGACTCTCTTATGTGATAAATCCCATTTGTCCGTTGTGTTTAATGAAAGCTTTCCCCCACTGCTCTCATGCTGATTGGGGAATCCTTCCTTTCTTCCTTTTATTTATATATATCTATATATACATCTATACTGTGTGTGTATATATATATATTTTTTATTTTGCCACCAAAGCTTTGACCATTAAATAAAGCTTCAGTCGGAGATGGACTGAAGGGAAGTCAACACTGAGTCTACACTGATCTGGAATCCTCTGATCCCACACATCACCTCTAGGGGGACGGCGGAGGTCGTTATTAACACTGGCGCGCGTGCTGATTTTATTTCACTAAACGGATGTTTGACGTACCTCAAGACATCAGAGAACAAGGCTTCGCTCCTCCCGAATATGAATATGTTTTTCGGATTGTGTTTTGGTGTGACATCATTATTTGCCACACACAGAATTGAGCCAGGCCCTAGGAGCTAATTACCCGGTGTTGACTTTACAGAAGGCTCACTCATTTCTGCATCTCAACATGGCACCCTGGCCCCTTTAACACTGCATAATTCATTAAAAAGCAGCCCCCATAAACTACTTTGGACCCTGCCGTGGTATTTGGAACACTTCTACTTTCTTTTTTCATTTTTTTTCTAATTCCTTTTTAGAGAAATTTCCTGGTTATTTATAGACTAATTAACCAGCTTCACTTATTGCTGTGGAATCTTTGAAAATGTCAGGCAGCGCCTGTATCCTCATGGAAGCGTGGGTCACGGTGAGGAGTTACAGCCGGTTGCTCTTATCCGAATCACAGCGACACTCGTCTACACTAACTCCCAGGGGGGTTGCTCCTAGCCCTATGCTGCCTTTGTTTTTATAAAGTGCCCCCCCCACCCCCTTTCTGCATTCTCCTCAATCCACAATCAACAACAGGGAGGCCAGCTGGTGCGTCACAAACACACACACGCGGTCTGCTTGTGTGGCTCCTGATGCGTTTACACTCCAGGTGAATGAGATCTAAAATGATTCACAGACCTCCCTCCTGCTCTCCCTGCCGGCACCACAGACCTCCTTCCTGATCTCCCTGCCGGCACCACAGACCGCCCTCCTGCTCTCCCTGCCGGCACCACAGACCTCCTTTCTGCTCTTCCTGCCGGCACCACAGACCTCCTTCCTGCTCTCCCTGCCGGCACCACAGACCTCCTTCCTGCTTTCCCTGCCGGCACCACAGACCATCTTCCTGCTCTCCCTACCAGCACCACAAACGTCCCTCCGCATTCAGCAAAACATGGTGAAATTTAACCTTAAGGCGACCTGGCAGTCAAGGACTTTTATACACCCAGGATGGCAGTCAGTGTAGTCCGGTTTCTTTGTCGGCTCACTCTCTTCATTGCTTATGGATTTTATTCCTGACAATAAGCTCTTTATCGGCCCTCTGCACAATTCATTTAAAGCCGTCGTCAAAAAGCAATCAAATGGCATGTAAGAGGATTCAGAGGCGGTCTCTTCTTTAGTAAAGCAGTGTTTCTTCAGCTCCATGCTGCACCAGATGAAGATGTAGAGCAAGCAGCCAGCTATGCAGCAGTAAACATCCCCTGCTTATGTCCAGTCATTTCCTGAAGTGCACACACTCCTTCTGCCCCCAGTTTCCCAGCTTTATGTGGTTGGCAAAGTGGTTAAGACCTCAGGCTTTTCAGTTCATGTCCCAGAAGAGGGGCCGTGCTGTAATAATTAATTAACCCGAAATATGAATGTTTGATCAGGGGTGGCATGTGGCTCAGTACTTACTCCTGCGGCCTCACACTTCCATGGTTATGGGTTATTTTCTAGCCCTGCTTCATGTCTTTGTCAAGGTTGCATGTTCTTCCAATGTTCTTCTTGTGGGTCTTACAGTTTATTCCCACAATTCAAAAAATGCTGTTTGGTTAACGGGTGTTTCCTGACTGCCAGGAGCATGTGGTAAGGTTGTTTTGAGTCTGAATGCCCCAAGGACTGGAATTCTTTGCATGGTGTCCTGAGTTTCCTGCAATAAACTCCACACTGTCATGAAGTGCAGAGAAGACGATTTTACTTGAGGTGCTCCAATTACAAAAATCGGGAACCGAGATGCAGGCTGAGGGTCCATACAAGGGTAGTCCGAAACACAGGCAGTCAGAACCAAGACATGATCCAAAAGGCAAAGTCCGAGGCACAATAACGAAAATGGCAAAGAGAAAGAGCTCAATAAATCCAGATTCAGAAACCAGAGAAAATGGTGTCAATGTCAGAGAACATGGTCATATGCCGGGAGTCAACCCAGAGGATCGCAAAGCTTCGGTACCTAGATACGCGCTGAGGTAAGTGGACCAGGGCAGTTTAAACTAGCGGGATGACTGCTAAGAGCTATGCTAAAATTTGGGGGCGGAGGATGGAGTGTGGGATGGGTGTGGTTAGTCAGGTGACAGGGTGATACATGCTGACTGCATCCTGGCCATTATCACATTGTTATGGAGAATGGATGTATCAGTAGATAAAAACTAAGTCGTTTTGGATAAAGAGCCACAGCTAAGCGACTGAAAGTCAATACATCTGTTCTGTGGTCTTTGTGGACTTTCTTTCACTTACTGTTAATCTTCAAGTTTGGTTATCAGTGTCAGTTTTTCCTTAACTCTGATACACAAGACAGTAATTCATATCAAGGTCCCAAGCACTTGGCCATCTCCTTTCACTCGAAGATCTGACGTGTCCCCTTCACATGTTCTCCTCCAGCGCCCAGATGCCGTGTTCAGTCTAAGGGGGTCACTGGTGTCAGAAATCCACAATAATCAGCAGGTGGTGGAAGACCTAGATGGACAACACAGATGCTCAGTACTCACTGCTGTTTACTGGGCTGTATCTTATTTTGATAAAGTTCAAATTGGGTGGCCTGCCGAGTCTCCTGCTGTTTTGTATCGAGGGCATGTACCATTTCAGGTCGTACCATTTTGGACCGTACCATAGGGGAGGCTGGAGCCTGGTGTGTGTGGTTTGTCCTGACCTCCGGCTCACATTTTACAGAGTGTGTTGTCAAACCCTCATTGTGACAGGCGTTGACCAGCAGACATGACAGAGACACGTTATACCAGATCAGAGAGGGGGAATCCCTAAACATACCTCTCACGTGTGACTAGCACTACGCAGCTGCAATATTTGATGCTCGTCTATTCATGGCTTTTAGCTTTCAAGCTCAGCTTCTCTCATACTTATCAGACGTACCGTGACAACAATGTCTGAAACACTGCGGCCTCTGGAATTTCAATTTGATTGTCAGTAGAGTGGAGTAAGCCTTTCATCTCTGAAACCTTCTTCTTTATTTCAGCCGCCGGTGCATGTTGGATGTTATTTTTCCGCACCGCCAAGGTCATTCTGTACCCTGTGCTCATATTTACAAATGGATCTTGTAAGATTTCCCGTGTTTGCTGATGTATGGGCTCCCGATTGGGCGGCTTCTCTCTGCAGCTTTCGATTGATCGAGTGGTTAAAGTTGTCTTCTGGGGGTCAGGGGGCCTCCTTCACTGTAGATGGACTCACGAAGAGTCTTCTGCTTGAGATGATTGAGCTGAAGCTCCTCCGTCCCGAGGAGGATGGCGTGCTGTGAAATGTTTAACCATTTTGATTGGTGCTCCTCTGTCTGGGCTCCTGGAGGGAGAGACTGAGCCTAATAGGGGGTGTGGGGTCTGTCCAGTCAGGTCATCGCTGTGGCTGTACAGGGCTGCACAGAAAGGCTGTATTACATTCACTCCTCTGGTAAAGTTCTCCTGAAATGGTTTTTGTTCTGTTCTTTCTCTTCAGCCTCCTGCAGACCTGTCTTCTGTTCTGTAACTTTCCCCATGGTCTGCCTTACTCATCCAGCTTTCTCCTCAGCCTTCTGCAGACCTGTCTTCTGTTCTATAACTTTCCCCATGGTCTGCTCTCCCCATCCAGCTGATGGCTGCCCTCGAGTACAGGGCATGCAGTCATGTGGAGAGCGGAGTGACACGGTGGCTCAGGACACATGCCCATATGTACCAAGAAAACGAACAACAGGCCAGTGGCATGTATGATGGCACCCGTGGCGTACTTTATGGGCAGGCTAGCCTAAAGTAATAGGTCTTGAGTCTGGATTTGAATGCGACAAGAATGGGGCCGTCTTTCACGTGAGCTGACAGACTGTTTCATAGGATAGCAGCTCTGTGGATGAAGGCGGTATCAGAGTCTTTTATTTATGCGAGGGACGGAAAGGTCTGCATTCTGCCATCTCAAGACATGTTCTGGATCGCATGCGTTGATCAGTTAAATTAAATCGGCAGGGGATTTAAGAGTAATGCTTTAATGAGCACAGGCCAGACAAGGAATTAGTAGCAATTAGCACTACATCAAACAGCTAATATTGTGTAATATCCTTTTTTATGGGCTCACCTGTATTCTCAAGCCACATTCTCTCTACTAATGGGGAGTTTAATAAAATATTTATCGTCACGCAGTTGTGTTCTTTAATACCGATAGTTCCTGTTAGTGAAGAGCGATTAGTGAGGAAAAACATAAATGCGATTAGCATAAAAGCATGCCAACATTAACACCGCCACGGACTCATCTGTCCTCCATTGCTCCATCACCCAAGAGGTGTCTCGTGATCCCAGAGCTTTAAGCGCGCTGAATTTAAAACAGAAAAACAAGTCAATTACAGTACAGTATCAACACTGCTGGGCACCCACCCTTGGCCAGTTAATTAATAATGTGTACTTAGTATGAGTGCCTTATTATGGTATGGCTCCTGCAGTAAGATGGACTGAGATCCTCTGTGAACTGGGCAGACCAATGGGGATTGTTGGCTGACTTACTGGGACGTGGTGAGGGATAGGGTAACGAGAACTTAAAAGCTGAACCCCTGAGCTCTGGTGGGAGAGGATTTATGGGGCCATGTGGGGCCTGTTGAGCAGAGCGTGTTCCCCTCCGCCAGCTTCTTCAACGGCACCTCTGCCGTGGGACGAGGGTGAGTGGGAACTTCACCTCAATAACAAACATAACAGCATGGCTTCAATCTCACTTTCATAGATTGCACCCTCTTCTCCAATTCTGTTTACATTATATTTAGTATTATATACTGTGCACACAAACAGGATTAAAGGAACGCACTTAAATGAAAGCAAATTTCTTACGCGATTTAATAACCAGGAAAATCTGGGCTGCAATAATAAAGCCAAAAATAATTCATTAGAATGAATGCTGGTGCAGGCTGTCTTGTTCCCGTTTGACTGGCTGTCCGGTCTTGTCTGCACCATAGCTAGGAAAGTGAGAAAGTAAGTAAATAGACAGCACGGTTCATGCAATTTGCTGTATTCAACACGTGCAAAATTCCTCTTGTGGAGAGGACACAGCAGGCACTAAAGCAGCCACATTGACGTCCAGCCCTCCCATCCCCCACTTGCTTCACCTCCAGAACTCCTCCCCCAAGTCAAAAACTTCAAAGCCCTTGAACATGTATGCCGTATGCCTTGGAAAAATTGTCCAGATTCAGATTCAAGGCCATCACGCACAACTTTTTTAATCTCCTTGAAGGGCACCGGCTTGGGCAAACTCCTTCTCCAACATCTGAAGCTGTCAGTGATCTAAGCTCTATCCATGTCTCCTCCTCCATTATGGAACAGAAGCTTGGGCCCCTGTTTGTTCACCAAACACAATTAACAAGGTTTTCGCTGCTCGTCGATACTGCTATTTGCATAGCTCATCGATCGGCGCTCCTTATAATCTCAAAATGTTAATTGTGGCAATTAATTCTTGATCTGTCTATGGCCTTGCTGGGCCTCCTGTAGCTGTGAAGGTCACCCTAAAAGCAAAGAGTGGTTCCACAGGCGATTTTCCCAGGACAAAGAATAAAATTCAGCACCCTCCATTATCATTGCCATCGTTCCTGGTGAGTAGCGGCTAATGGCTTGAAGATCTTGTGATCTCTGCTGTCCTTTCTTCAAATGAGGTTCCTGCTCTCCTTCATTACTCGAGCCCCCCTCTCCACCCACTCAGCAGTCTTCTCTCTCCCGTTCGCCTGTGCACCAGATGATAAGCCACGGCGGGGATGAGCTCTGCCACACTCCAGCTACACCCTGGTCCTGTTGCCGGGCTGCCCCCTCCCGACTCGCGTGTGTCAGGGGCCGCTCTCATCTTCTGGGCCCGTGACACCTCAGCCCACGGAGGCCTGTCTGAAGTCCAGACACCCAGGATATGCATGGCGGTTTTTCAGGACTGCCCAGTGCTCCTTGAAGGACAGCATCTGTCTCATTAGCCTCAAGGCGTCTGAGGTCGGACACGGTGCTTCAGTGGCTAAATTAACTGCCTGTTTAGGAGTAACTTTTCGCAAGGTTACTTTGTGTGTTTTTTCTGTTTGACATGAACAGCATGTCTGTTTGATGTGAGAGGCACAAACACATGGCCGGGTTAACTCTGTGCTCTTCTGGCCGGTGAGATAGACAGACCTCTCGGCCACAAACCTGAGTACCTCTGTCATTCTTCACATACTGTATGTAATTGAATGCATCAGTCGACAGAGATGCAGCATCGTGAATACCCTTCTGTATAGTTCTTGAATCGCAAATATGACCAAAGGGGAACTAACGATACTACCCCAGCTCTAGAGCAGAACGCAGTCATCTCCTTGAACAGCTAAGTCGTACAGCCCTTCAAATAAGTTTACTCAGGCTGTCTTAGTAAACCAGTAAATCCAGTAAAGTGAATGCCTGACCATGTCATTGTGGTCCTTTTCAGTACATAAGCTTTTGTTATACGTATGACAGGATTGACTTGGCTTTTTGTCTATTAGTAACTGCTATAGTTCAACAAAGAGATCATTAGCAAATTCGGTGGCATTTGAAAATGTTGCTCTGAAAGCAGAGAGGTGCATTTGTGTTACTATTTTTAAAATGATTCCTGGAGTGAAAGTTCCCAAACCCCAACCCTCCTTGAGCCGTTCATTCAGAAGTCTGGCCTGCTCGTCTTGCCGATAAACAGCCGTCTTCACCACGGGATCTATACACACCAGTGGCAGAACGTGCCGTGACTGAGACAATTTAGGTGATTCTGCCAACCCCATTGAAGGGCATGAGCCTCGTATTGGAGGCCCATCAACAGCACAGGAGATCAGGCATGACAGCCACAGCACTGTTTTCGCTCTGTAATCCTCCCATCCATGTCGGAAAGCACCACGTTTGCAGAAATCTGTTCTGCACATGTGACCATTAGCCAGCTTTCATGTATGAAAAAAAATAATTATACATGAAGCTTCAGATGAACATCATTATGCTTTTGCGGTCATGCTGAACTGCATGATTTTACTGCAGTATTTGGCCCATATACCGACCTACAGCTAATGACCTTGCTTTCTTGTGTTAAATGTTGTTCTAGTTTCTTAGGTTACGTCTGAAATCACGGTTCCTCATCTTCAAATCAATTTCTACCCCATGGCACAGTGTTTATAGTGTATGTTTGTTGTTATGTTTATGTTTATGTGTGAACAGACCATGCTGGGATGCCCAGACAGCTGCAAGCCAACTAAAATGTTTCCCTAGGTGCTCATCAGTCCTGTAAACATGGGTACACCCCCTACCCTCTGCACAAATTTGCAACCCCTGCTGATCTCAGAGACAGACTGGAACATTTACAAGAACAAAACCGTGCCCAAGCCCAGCATCTGCCCATTCCTGCATCTCATCGTCCCCTTCACACTCTGACCAATGAACTCACCCAGTGAAAACTGCTCTTTGCTAAGCTGAACCAATGATGCCCCAAACAAACAGCAGGTTTCAAAGGCATCTCGAAACTGACTCATCTCTCCATCAGAGAACCCATTAACATTGGTTACAGGGCACCATTATCCATCAACATTTTTATTAATTGAGCTATCCTTTCAGTCAAAAGTGACCCAAGAGTCAGTACAAATATATTCAGCAGTAAGTAGATTAAACAATGGAAAATTGCGAGAGCAGCATAATTAATATGAGCATTTGAAATCTGAACACAGGGCCTCTTAAGACTAGGGTGCAAAGTCAAGCCCCGTTTTCGCCACCACAGCCCGCATTTTTGAAAGAGAGACCCATGTAACCCCTGAGGGTTTGAGGGACCACGTCTCTGTACATATCTGCATTTCAAGGGGACCCGTTTTTATTCTTGGACCTGCCCTGGGTTGACCGTGGGTCAGCCTCTGTACCCACTGCACCTCATGGCTCTGCTGTTCCCCTAGCCCCACCTCTCTGGATCAGCCTGCTCACCCCCATCTCCAATAAACATTATCCTGCTGGGAACAAAGCATCCGGTCATTGGCGAGGCATCCACTGTGCAATTGGGCCCTCTGAAAAGGCTCAAATGAAGATGGCAGGGGCAGCCTCCAGCTGCAACTGTTTTATGCCTTGCATTATGAATGTAATGTACATGAAATCTTCTTCCAAAGTCTTTGGTGTGTAGCTCTGAGAGAGAATGCCTGTATGGAAACATTTTCAGTAGTAATTACTTCAAAGGAAATTGAAACACACCACAAGCTGTGCATTGTGGTATTTATTTTTGTCCATCAATGCACAAATTGGCCTAGTTTGTATGGCACCTCAGAAGCATGAAACTATTCCATGCAGGTAAGTTATACTGACTTTCCAGTGACTTCTAAGATGAAAGTGCATTTAAGTCTTATTGAAAACGCTGGATTAAGTTGCTGGAACAAACCAAGGAAATTGAATGGTCAGCTGTGGAATTGTGCTGGGCAGAGGGGATGGAGTCCAACTACCTCCACTTCATAGAGTCATCTTCTCCACCTACCTCCAACTAACTACTGTCCAACTACCTCCACTTCATAATGTCATCTTCTCCACCTACCT
>JAACJT020000016.1:2452451-2465962 GCA_009936485.2 Gymnarchus niloticus | reverse complement strand
GGTGATTTTGCAGCACAGAGCCATACTTGGACCGCAAAACATGAATGACTGCCCAGTGCCTTTGGTCTTAATTCTGCTCATTGATGTTATTGCAGTGGAGGTCCTGGCTGCCTCAAAACCTCCATCACCTCAGCGTCAAAGCCCAGGATGTAGTCATCGATGTGATTATGCCGAATAATAACTTCGGGACCTGTTTCCTGCCTGTGGACGAGCCTTGGCCATCAGAGAGGAAATAAGCTTGCATTACAGCTTCGCTGTAATAACCACATAACTCAGCCTCTGTTTCCTAGGTGGGGTCCGTCAGCAGGTGTGTTTGCAGGTACACGCCCCGTTTTTCCTTTCATTTCTGCTTTGCACGTTTTGGATCTCGGGTCATTTCAGGTACGGTTCTAGTCGTGTGTCAAAGAGCTAAAGGTGGTGGCTTGGTGGTTCAAAGTCTGTCTCAAATAATCAAACTATTTATGTTTCGTTTCATTGTGGCAAATTCCCACCGAAAATCATTAGAAACTTTCAAAAGCTGCAATTAGTATGAGTCTGGTAACGAGATGTAAAAATGTACCTTTGTTGTTAGGCAATGAGTGCCTTTCAAAGTGAATTGAAGAAGATTGTGTGAGCTCACAGGGACTCTGGGCTTACTACTAATGTTTCCGTGGCATGCATTCTCAATCCCATTGCTGTAGCCTTTGTTTGTGAACAAAGATTTATACAAATCCCATTAAATATCCACAATGATTCGCCCACAAAGCATGAAATACATTGTCTTTGATGGACGAGAAGCTTATTTAAGTTCTGTTAAAGTAGCTTCAGCCCGGAGCTTGCTGTTGTGAATTTCTCATTGTCTATTATGCCTCTCAAATTTTCAAAATGTACTTATCATCTCATGCCTAAACATATAGACATGTATCTGAATATCACGCACTCACTCACAGTGATGTTAGATGCACTGTAAGAATGTAGGAAACAAAACTTCCCCGGTTAGTGACCTCTAGTGGACGATTGTAGACTGTGCTGCCAAAGTTGAGAATCCAGCATGTTGTTAGCTTTAAATGGAGACTTGAATCCATTAACCCTCCATTTTATTTTATGTATTAGCATCGTATTAGTACAGACTTTAATGGATTCACTTACCCAATCCCTCAGTGTAGGAAAGGAATACAATATTTTTAAGTAGTCAGATTTTGTGCATCACTTTAAAATTGATTTACTTACCAAACCTGGTATGATATTACAGTAATAGAGAGAACACATACCCGTGACTACTGTAATTTGTCAGGACATGGTCTCCAAGAAAGGCTATGTTTCTAAACCATCTAATTCAGAGTGCGGCAAATAGGTTGTCTCCAATTGGCTTTGATACTGTACTGGGAAGACGTGCTTTGGGTCACGATTGCGGGTTTAAGCTGAGACATGAAAGAGAGGGTAGTAGCAGTTTTAGGGCATGAAACGGCATATCAAATGTGAGTTTTTTCACTGCAATGCCTCGTGAAGGATCTAATGTGAGAGGGGATGCTTACCAAGTGCAGCCTGTTAACTTGATAAACATCTGGAGCATTAACTGACAATCAGAAAGACTTCGGTGGGCTGTGTTTATGTACCTTCAGTGTGGACTTTGGCTTTCCTCTTTTTAGTATTTTTTCTTCTCCCTGCTTCTGGCTTAGCTTATCAGAATCATATCCAGTTCATTCTCCAAATCCAGCCCAAAAGCACCCTCTTCTCCTGATATTCCAGGTCATGGTGACCCAGCAGCTGGAGCCTAGGCCTGGCCTCCATTAAGTTCTTCTGATGTTCAAGTCTCAAGCCCCATGTACCCGTGGGCCTTTTTGATAGTAAGTGGGAAGCTCTACAGACACGCTGGGTGGGTCAATACAAATCTTACGACACATTAGAGCGAGGTGCAGACCAGGATTTAACTTCAGCACTTGTTCAGCTCTTACTGCTGGTGTTATTGGCCTCTGAAGAGTGGAGAATTAATTGAGTTCTCTGCAGTTATTTGGACATAGGCAGAAGGGGTGTTTCATTCTGTCTATTAAATCAATATATTCCCCGGCCGTGCTAGAACACTTTCAAGTAAGGGCCTAGGCTGAGATGTAAGCCAGTCAGAACAAACGGTTTTCTCCACTTCGAAGCCCCTCCTTTGGTGCCCCCCACTGCTTTCCTGATCCGCCCCAGCACTCGGAGTTTCTTCAGTATAACTATTGGCCCACTTAGTGCGCTGTGAGCAGTTCCGCCATGGCAGGCTTTGACATGGCTCCTCCCCCATCCACACCTTTCTCGCTTGACAACATGGTTCTCTGGCTCCAGCGAGGGACCACGCTTCGGAGAACAATTCAGCACCCTCCCAAAGTGGGCTCCGTGAAGACTCACGACCCACCAGCCCGCTCTTTGCATGGCAAGAACATCCCTCGTGTCAGGCCCCTCATCCGTCCTCAGGTGAGACTAGCTAACAAAAATCTGTTTCACATGTAAAACCCACCTGAGACAAAACCAGGACCCCCACACCCTACCCTGTCTTAAAACATCAGCAGGTCATGCGTTATTTGAAGTTTACAGCAGACTCCGGCGATGAGAACTGTGGTCACAGCATGTCCCATGATTGCCACAGGGTGTCAAAAAATTAGGGTAGGCTCAAGGGCACACGAGAACACAGTGTTTGGGAGAAGTAGCCACAAGGGGGCGCACTCCCATAAATGGCATTCCAACAACTACTGGGCAAACGGGCCCCAGTTTGCAACATTGAAGTAGTTTGATCATTCAAGGTTTGGGGACCCCCCGCCCCACCTCTGATTACAAGCACGTCTTCAGAATCTCCCGGAAAGGCAGGCGGGAGTCTTTTACCCTGCACACTTCTCCACATTTGAGAAGGTGGGGCTCCGTGGAAGGCAAGCATGAAGACTAATTGAAAGTCTCTGAGCACATATAGCTGGGACTTTAAGAGGACAGTACATGCAGTTGATTTGTTTTTCTGCGTGAGTATGCAGAGACCAATAAATCGAATGTGAATAAATTAAAATTGTATTCTAGCAGAAAATTGCTTGGAAACAACCTCCTCCCCATTAAAATATGTATAGTAATGCCTTTTATGTGTGGTAACATGGGATTAGATATCACTGTAAATTAACACAGCAGCCGGCCGTAGTCAAGAACTTTTAACTTCTAACAAGGACTTATAAAAAAGCATTTGCTCTAGTGTGCTCACTAATTAATTTGATATTCAAATGAGCTGCTGTATTATAATTGCAAATATCCCAAATAAGAGTAGTCTGAAAAAAGGAAACGTGTCAACAAAGATTGATGAGGGCTGCTTTGAAAACACCATCTGTAGTTAATGTTTACTTGAGGCTGGGATGTTTTCTTTCCACTGTCTGAAGTAAGACATGGCAGAACTGAGGAAGATCCAACTCCTCACTCATCTGCCATATTGGTGACTTTTGGGCACAGGGAAGGAATCTGGGTGCAGATCTCAGTCTGCCTGTGAAGACGGGGCAGTTCAGAGACAAAAGTGCCTGGTGCTGATAGTAGGAATTCAGCCGTGGTGCCCGTGCCAATGGGAGAAGCATGACAGTGGTTGGATGAGTGAAGTACCTCCAGTCAAAAGGGCTCTACTGCCATCACTGAGAGTCGCCCTCTGTTTTCCTGGTGATGGACCGAGGAACACAATGCTGACTGTGCTTGTGATCACTGCTGCTTTGCCTGTCTGTGCCATTTAACAGATTCCACGCTACCCTCACCCACCCTCGACAGAATAATGCTTCTCTGGCTCTCAGTCGGTGTTACTTCGCACACCTCCTCCTGGGCACCTTCACCTCGTCCCTGCACCCATATTCCCGAACTCCTTCCATTCCGAAAACACGTCTGAGTAGACGCAGACAGACCTGGCTTATTGATTAAGCAGATGGGAGATCTTCTAAGTTGTATAAATAACAGACTTGACTGTTGAGACTACCATCTCACTCTTTGTGAAATAAACTTCTCTCACTGGCACTATTTCTGAAGTTATTGTAATTCCTCATTCTCACGGAGGGCAAAGGTTTCTGCATTTTTTGTGGCAGGTCACAGTGGCATCTGCAGACTATCCTATCATGAATTAAAAGTCTGGCATGAGAAAATGAAGACCATATGTTGAAATAGTATTCTCTTTCCCAAACAACACATTAACTGTAGTGGAGATTGTCACTACAGACTTTTGCAATGCAAATGCTGTTGGATACCATATGAATCACTGTTAAAGTTTTCCCTTTTAATATATTGTTCCAACCCCATGGTGATTTATATTCTTATTTGTTGATTTCTTTCTGTTTATATATTTGTTTTATATTACTTACTTTTATTAAAATGCACAATACACATTGAGTCTACTCAGTAAAATGTCATATCAATTCAGTAAATTATACTTCGTTAGAGATACTCACCGTCGTGAACTCCACTTGACGAACTCAATTCTGACTTATACGTGATCTCAAAGAGAATCCTATAGCGTGAACTAGGACACCCCCTCTAGTTCCATCTAGTGGTCATTCAAGGCATTTTTACTGTTGTCTGTGTGGTTCTGTAATAGTAATTAAATGTGAAGATAATAAATGAGACATAATGAAATACAAAAAAAAACCTGCAAGTCATTAAATTAATTTCCTGTTCCCAACATTTGCAAGCACTGAGCTGGAACAATGATTTTGATCAGCCAGATCAAAAACTGTGGCTTCAAGTCAGTTTTCTTAGCTTAACCAGTTTGTTGTAAACCGTCATTCCTTGTTTACTGTTAAGATTGTCCTGACATCTTCTCTGGTCATCTTAGATCTAAGGCAGGCTGTACCCAGTTGAAGCTCCTCCCAAGACCCAGCTATAGTGTCTGTCATGTTTTCCTGTGTTTTTCTGTTTTTTTTTTAAAAAAACAAGATGGCTGTCTTCCATTTTCTGGTGTCCCTATTCTGTGCATTTCTGTTTGCCATCCCACGCAGAGCAAGACTTAGACACTAGTCTAGAACCGTGTATTAGTCCCTTAATCACTTAGTGCCTATAGGAACGCAACTTCAGGTAAACCCGCTGGATTGGCCCATTGTTCGGGGCACGGGGGTCTGACCTGTGGTTTTGGCCGTCGTGTTTACTCCCCTTCACTGACATAAAAGCCCTTCTGTATGCGTTCGCCACCCAAAAGCGGACCACTCCTGGCTACAATGGACTGTTCTTTCTGAAGCTCTCCTGCTGGCAATTACAAGACAGGGAACTGGCATCCCACTTCTCCCTCCACTTCCACTGTAGATAAAACAAACAGCCCTGTGGTTGAACAGTGAGCTCTCTGCAACTCCAGCTTGATGTTGAATTTAGGCAGTTCTCAGATTCCTCAGAATGAATTGGTGCTCAGAGAATGTCAACAATTAACATTCACTGTTTATCGTAGTGGTTTCAAAGCACTTTGGAAATCAAGCATTATGTTCCCTGGTTCATCTGTGGATATGCTGACTTTTCTCCTCAGTGTGGTTCAGTTCAAATAAATTTTCAACCAAAGCGTACTAACGTGAAACATTTTGTTCCAGCTGAAAATAAAAAAAAAATAAATGTGGTCCCACTTTAGAGCTTTTACTTTCCATTTTGTCTTTGAAGGACATTCCTGTGATCTCTGCCACTACTTTCCTTTCCTGTTGTTTAAAATAAATGAGAAAGAAGTCAGGAGCTGCAGACGAGCTTTAGTCGCAGACTCTTGTAGCTGAGCGCTCGGTCTAGAGATCGGGAGACATGAACACTGAAGATGAAGGGCCTGGGAGCTCCGCTCTGGCTGGGGATAAGGACCATCATTTACAGCAAACGGAGAGTGTGGCATTTCCGCTGGAGAACAATGTACACCCAGCACCTCATCTGCTTTGCCTCATTTATCAAGCCTTGCCTGGGTTGCTGGCTTCACAGACCTATTACTGGTCGCCTTTATAAACATCCATATACCAGCTTCCACATCCTGTTCATAAATCAACTGAAGGTGTGGATATGCAAACTTCCTTATTTTAAAGAATGCACACCTATTGATTGGAAAGTTGGCTTGCGGTGTTTGTTTAATTGTGACGTGTGTAACCTTGGTGCGGTTCCCCATGAGGAGCTGGCATCTTCAGAAAAGATCTGTTGGGGCTCTGGTAGTCCAGCGTGCTACAGAAAGGAAGTTCACGGGGTCTCTCTGTCTGTCCGGTGGTCATGAGCAGACTGATGCTAACAGGCGACCTTGAATGGCCATTCCAGCTGGCATGGTGACTTTGAACAGCAGCCACCACTCACTGCATCTGTGAGAGGGGTCCGGCATATCCCACCCAGTACATGGGGACCACGGTCTGTGAGGTCCATTGGTGAGTGGAGCTCTTCTTGAATACACTGGTGGCCCCTACCTGCTTGCATGATCCTGTAGACAGAAAGCTGTTCTTTGTCTGGCACACAGAAGACGTTATTTATGATATACACTTACATTTAGTCTGAAGTTAACTGCAAGGTGTTTCTTCTTGTTCATGGACAAAGGAGGCTCCATCTAGTGGGGGAAATAATCAACCCTAGAATATTCAAACTACACAAGGATACTCTGTGAATGCTAGTTTAATAACCAATTTGTGACAAAAAAATTAAAGAATGAATCATTACACTAAGCTGTACAGCTTCATTCAAACAGAAGGGTCTGTAGTGTACAAAAATATCCATTAAAATTATCTGCTGTAACAGGGAGTTTTCTTAGACCTGGAATGTCAAAGCTGACATATGACCTGTCATGTGATCCACATCCTGTTAGAAGGAGTTAATGACCATAGCTGGCAGAAGGCCTATATTTTGACAATAAAGACTAAAAATGTCATTCACAAAACTTGCAGTGTGTTGTGGTAAAAAAACGTGGTGCTCACCATAATTCACTGACTCGCTATATGACCACAGAGTCATGCGCAGGCAGGCAATCAGAGCTTTGGAGTTCACCCCCTTCTGTTGGTTTAGGGTGCACTGTCTCTACAATTGACCAAAAGATGTTATGTAGGTGGTTGACTCACTGACTCACTGCAGCCTGCTCACCATCATACACAGACTCACTATAACCTGCTCACCATCATACACAGACTCACTATAGCCTGCTCACCATCATACACAGACTCACCATAGCCTGCTCACCATCATACACAGACTCACTATAGCCTGCTCACCATCATACACGGACCCACTGTGGTTATATGGTAAGAAAACAGCCCTGTACTCAATCTGAAAGCTCATTTCTACAAATTGCTCAGGGCAGTGTGTGATCATCCAGCAGCCAGCAGAAACATCAAAACATTTCTGTTTTTGGTAAAACAAGGCAATCGCCTGACAGCTGCATTCATTCATGTTAGGACGAGCACCCATCACCAGGTAGGAATACCAGAAGAGGCTACAGGACTGCCTTCACCCTCACTGTGGGGAGGCAGGACATCCTAGATTAACCAGTCTGATTCGCTCGGTGAGAGAGGGCAAAATCATGGCTGAGGAACTCTCTTCTCTTCAGCATCTCCCGTACACAATTGACAGTCCCTGTCCTGGTTTCTTATGGTCAGATCACTACTTATTCCAGCAATAATTGATTCAGATTGTGCCAAAAATTTCCTAGATTCAAATTGGCTGAGAAGTAAGGAGTACCCCTGTATCTCCTGGAGGAAAGGCAAACTGGTAGCCTGGGGATTTGGGTGTAGGGTCCACCATCTACATCTTCCTTACAGATCCACCCTTATGGGGAGCCCACAAACCACCCTCCCCACCTAAAATTCCTGAGGCCTACCTCCAATATTCAGATGTTTTCAGTTCCACAAAGGTCCATGGGATGGTTGCATCAGTTATTACTGGGGACAGCCCCTCATGGGGGCAGGGTTTACCCATTGTTGATTCCAAAGAGTGAGGCTGTGAACCAGTGCATTGAGGAGGCTCTTGTTTTGGGGATCATCTGGCTCTTAATGTTACCTGTGGCCTTGATATTCTCTGCTGTGGGTAAGAAGGCCAGAGTCCTACATCCCTGAGTAGGCTATAGAGGCCTTAACAACATGACTATGAAGTTCAGATACCCCCTTCCATTGATACCCTCAGCCTAGAAAAAGTATGTGAGACCACTCTTTTCACCAAACTTGACCCTCGCAACCTCATTTGTACATGTGAGGGTGAAGAGTGGAATATGGAATTTATCACCACTATGAGTATCTTATCATACCATATGGTCTTGTAACCACTCCTTCAGTGTTTCAATCATTAATGAACAACGTTTTCAGGGATTTGGTCAATTCCTTACAGTGTACATCAGCAATGTATTAATCTAATTGCCAAATAAATCCTCACACTGTGTTCATGTGTCTCAGGTGTTACAGCTGCTGTGTGAGATTAACCTATTTGTCAAGGTTTGCCAAGAAATGTGAATGTGATTACTATGGCATCTCTTTCCTTAGATCTGTTCTAGGTTCTGAATGTGATCACTATGGCATCTCTTTCCTTAGATCTGTTCTAGGTTCTGAATGTGATCACTATAGCATCTCTTTCCTTAGATCTGTTCTAGGTTCTGAACGTGATCACTATGGCATCTCTTTCCTTAGATCTGTTCTAGGTTCTGAATGTGATCACTATGGCATCTCTTTCGTTAGATCTGTTCTAGGTTCTGAATGTGATCACTATGGCATCTCTTTCGTTAGATCTGTTCTAGGTTCTGAATGTGATCACTACAGCATCTCTTTCCTTAGATCTGTTCTAGGTTCTGAATGTGATCACTACAGCATCTCTTTCCTTAGATCTGTTCTAGGTTCTGAATGTGATCACTATAGCATCTCTTTCCTTAGATCTGTTCTAGGTTCTGAATGTGATCACTATAGCATCTCTTTCGTTAGATCTGTTCTAGGTTCTCAAGGTGATCACTATAGCATCTCTTTCGTTAGATCTGTTCTAGGTTCTGAATGTGATCACTATAGCATCTCTTTCGTTAGATCTGTTCTAGGTTCTGAATGTGATCACTATGGCATCTCTTTCGTTCTTCTAGGTTCTGAATGTGATCACTATAGCATCTCTTTCCTTAGATCTGTTCTAGGTTCTGAATGTGATCACTATGGCATCTCTTTCGTTAGATCTGTTCTAGGTTCTGAATGTGATCACTATAGCATCTCTTTACTTAGATCCAGGGTAGAACTGGAGACAAACCTGTGCCAGTTGAGGCCTTGCTTCCCATGCCACCCCTATTGGCACCAACAGCTGAAAGAGGAGAGAGGTACCAGGTGAGTGGATGGACGATGGGTGGACGGATGCATGGATATAATTATATATACATATATAAACAAAACTACAATAAACCAGCTGGGGTACTGTACAGAAACTCGATATTCCTGATGAACCTGCAACTGACAGAAATGGCTGCCCTAAGTCACTGCACTTCATGCCAGCATAGTGGGCAGTGGAAAAGAAAACTATATATACATGCACGAATCTATAACTACAGTAAATACTGTAAATGTACAAAATCTTTTTTGTATTTCCTCCCAGATGCTCAAGAGATGAACGTGCTATAGAACACCCATCTGGGATGTCTGAATAATGTGTATGTGGCGTCTGGACGGCACTCGATAATTGGTGGTGGTACGCAGGATAAATAAACTGGAGCAAACATGCATGAGACTGGCATAGTCTGGCAGAGTCTTTTATGAGATAGCAGAGCCGAGGCTGTGTGATTTATGTTGTAGCCCAGCCAGCCCTTATACCGCATACAGTATGTTTATGCCTGAGTT
Source organism: Gymnarchus niloticus (assembly GCA_009936485.2). NCBI lineage: Eukaryota > Metazoa > Chordata > Actinopteri > Osteoglossiformes > Gymnarchidae > Gymnarchus > Gymnarchus niloticus. The sequence continues at coordinate 2,456,225 of JAACJT020000016.1, read as the reverse complement.
TGCTTGTTCATGTCTGGGCAAAATTACCTCAGTAATTACCTCACCTATTTGAATTTATCCCTTCATCCACGCAGATTAGGGTAATGGGGTGGGTGGGTACGGGGGCTGTTCCAGACAGCATAGGGCACAAGACTGGGGTATCGCCTTGATGGATATCACAAACTCATGACTCAGCACCTAACCTGTTCTGTCAATAGACTTGGCAAAGGGAAGTGAGAGACCATCATTACACTGTTATTGGTTGATTCATCAGAAACTTTTGCCTAAAGTGACAGATACCTCACTGAACACATGGAGTAGTTTTGGGGTGAAGGGTCTCACTCAAGAGCCCAGTGGTAATATGAGCATTCTTGCCAGCCAGGGATTGGAACCGATGACCATCTGCTTACAGACACACACGTCTAACCTGCAGAGTCACACACCATGTCTTTTTTCCACTGATCACACACTAACTCCAAACTGAACTGCCAGCCAGCTTTAACTCTGTAACCTCGGAGGATATGACACAAAACATACATTCAGAGTGCTGCAAAACCGCATGCAAATCTCATACAAAGAGTCTCCCAGTACAGTACATTTAGCTGCCTAATATGGCCACATGCTCTATTCAGAGACTTGTTCACCGAGCCTGAGAGCAGATTTGCTGGAACCAGGCTTTTCAATTAGTCATTACATCTCTGAAAAGCCATTAACCTTAATATGTGCAGATCTGCAAGAATCATCTACTAATGGATGACTATTCCTCTCTTTCCACCTGTGCCTCACAAGCGCAGGACAGCCATCTGCATTCATCTCCTAGCTGTTGCGAGTCGCATTCTTTCAGCTATGAGATGACTGGTCAAAACTCTGCAATGACTTCTCAGGCCTGAGAGCTGCAGTAGGATGGAGTCTGAGTGAATTGCAGTAAAGAATTTTCTTTCCCCTGAGGTCTTTATAAAGAGTACATTTAAACTGTTTTCTTAAAGGCTGGTGGAAATTCATCCATCTTATGTCTCCGAAGAAATTAGGTATAATAATATCAGTAATATCACCTGTACTCACACACCCATTGGGGGAAGAACTTATGAAAAATCAGAGCTCACATTTTACTACCTTCTGCTCATGATTTCCTTGCCAAAGCCCCCCAGTAACACACTTCCAATTATGTAATAAGACTCTGTGAAATTGATAACAGCCCCTGCACATTTTGTCTGCTTAGCATGTGTGGCAAAAATGAGTGTATTCATAATTGGCTAGTATAAATATTTCATCAGCAGAGGCACGAGTGCTGGAGACTGGTAGTGTGAAAACACACCTTTAATGAGTTACGCACAGCCTACGTTCTGTAAATGACTCATTAGATTTTTTCGTATGTGGTTTCGTTGCAGAGCAACATCCTAAATGACTCTTTACTACAAATCACTACCCATGCGTCTTTACATTGGGTTGGAAACAGGGCTGCAGTTACTTATTACCACTGAGTTGTCAAAATAATTGCAATTTCGTGATGACTGGGAGCCGGAGAGGATGGTCCGAGTGTAAAATAAGCGTGTTTGTGTGAAATGCTTTGTGAATATACCTCATTTGTGACATTATGCTTTTTCTGGTTTTTGCTTTATTTATTTAAAGAAAGGGAAGATGTTAAAAAAAGAAAAAAAGCACAAAGACGAACATTTGATTGCAGTGCTGATGGAAACCCCATCTTTGATAGCTGGGCAGGTCAATAAGCACACCTGATGAGCAGCGTGCAGTTTGACCAGCATGCGAGGGGAAGGTTTTAATTCTACATCGCATCACTTACTGCTTTGTTTTTCATTTGTATTTTTCTTCCATGCTGTTGGGTGTTTCTCAGCCTCTAAATGTACGCAGCACACGACCTGAATCCTAAACTAGATCTTAATTTACAAGCACTCCAAAAAGAAAGAGCTACCCCTCCCAGGAGCCGCAGGATTTAGTATATCTAATCAGGCTCCAAGTGATTAAGTTGAAGTCGCAGTTCATTCAGTTTCAGTTCTAATTAACTAGATCATTATCTCTGCTCTTGCAAAGTCAAGCACAGCGTGGCGCGGTTCTGGCACAGGGGGTGGACGGAAAGCCCCCTCGGAAGGACACGCGGATTGGATGCGGGCGGTCCAGGTGAGACCCACCCCCACCACTCAGCCCTGAAGGCCGAGGGTGCGATGTGAGGCAGCGGGGGGACGGCGTCCAGCTACCCGCCCGGGGCTGAGATGCGTGGGGGGGCCGTCTGTCTGTGCTGTGCTGAGTGTACGTGCCTTTGGGGGGGGCTTTTCCTGCCAACTGTACCTAATGATGAGAGGCATCGCTACTGGGTGAATCACGCACAGAAAACGGGGCCAGAATTTACCTTTGCCGCGAGACCAATGGATGGCACCGGCTCTGCAGATGAGGCGAGGCTCGGAGCAGGATCTGGCAAAGGTGTCTCTCTGTTCATAGCCACGACCTCCTGCGGAAAATCACCGTGCCGATTACACGCAGCGTCCTCGTTATTGTTTACTGAATTTTAACAAAACTGTGATGCATTGTGTGCCCTACAGTAGACTGGTATCCTTGTACCAGGTTACCCCTGCTTAGCACCCTGTACTTCATCGGATCGGGTTCAGGCTTTCTGTGACTCTGTGAGGAGTGATTGTAAGATGGATGGATGGATGTGTTGATTTTTAGCGTTTAAATGAAAACACACAGTCTCATTCAGGTAGGCCCTGACATGTGCCCTGAAAGGGAAAAAATGATAGAATGATGTACCAATAGAGAAATCGAATTAAGTGGCAAACTATAAGTGCTTTTTGTAACATTATTATTTTTATCATAATTGCCTAATTAGTTCATGAGAAAAATGACCCATGAACTGTACAGTCTGATAACTCAACTTGTGCTCAGGCATTACCACAAAGACGTGATCTGTTTCCGCAGAATGCACTGAGGAGCCATCTCTCAAACAGTTAATACAGTGGATATTTACCAAAGTGTGTCATTCTCTCGCACAGCAGTTTAACCCATGTGACCTCGGGAGTGAAATCAATAGCTAAGCACCCTGGTAAATGGTGTGCCTGCCTCACCACGGTGACCTGACTGATACTGAATACATCGGCAGCTGAGCACTCACTGTTTACTGTAATGCTGGATTCCTAAAATAAGAGGGAAAAAAAAGATAGGCCCATGATGAGCATTACTGTAATCTCAATTATAAAGACATTACTCAGGTAAATCATTTGAAATATTATGGGAATTAAGGTCATGGGCAGAGAATGCATAAGCGTTACATACCAAAGCTAAAAGGAAGTGCGTGTCCCTAAGCAGGGGAAAGTTTGTCAGCACTTCATACATAGTAATCGAAGTTTTACATTACATTTATATTGTTTTCAATATAAAAGTATAGCAATATAATATATTGCTTGCAATTTCCAGAATGTTTATGTATAAAGTGTTCATGCCTACTCTGTCCATGCTACTTCCGGTAGTTTTAACATGTTCTGCTTTCACAGGCCTAACTGATCAAATTGAAAGTTCATTACAATATTTCCTAGATGTTTATAAAGAAGTGCGGGAATCTGGCTCACTCTCCATCTTTAAGTCCAGGCTGAAAGCACACCTCTTCAGTCTAGCGTACAAAGACGTCAGGTAGCTACTCACTCCCCAACTTTAGGATATAGGTCGGGGTGTAGAGCTAGGTGGGGATCAGTGTCATTGACTTTGGATAAACTGTTCTGTCAGTGCTGTCACTCCTGCTTCACATGTTCTGTGTGTTGTTGGAGTGCTGGCGTTCAAGGATTCCTC
>JAACJT020000016.1:2404600-2445099 GCA_009936485.2 Gymnarchus niloticus | reverse complement strand
TGGCTCCTCCCAAGGTTTCTTCCTCTTGAGGGAGTTTTTCCTTGCCACTGTCGCCGTTGGCTTACTCTCTGGGGACTATGTAAAGCGCTTTGTGTCCGCGCTCCGTGTTAAAAGCACTATATAAATAAAATTGAATTGAATTGAAAAAAGTCCTTAAATATATAGAACCTTATCATTTGAATACAGCCCTTGAGGAGTTTTAGACCCCCTGGTCTAGAACACGTATTGCTTTTTAATTATCTAGTAATTAACATAATGCTAAGTTGAGACGCTTGAAAAATTGTGGTTATTTTGCACAGATGGCCTTCTGTTTGGGCAAAGAGACTGTCTTCATAATTGCAGAAACGTGAGCCCTCGATACAAACAACTTCTTTAAAAATATTCCGTCTCCAGCTGGCCTAACCATGTTGCTGTTCTGCTTTTCTTTGTTAGATTTGCCTAGCCCCATCTCTGAAGAATCCTCGCCTTCAAAAACACATTTCAAAGCCAAATTGAATGCAAAGAGATCATTGAGTTATGACAAAGGGTAGGAGGGTTGATCTACCATAGGGACAGCAATGATTTATTAACAGGGAAATCATGCCCTTGACCTCACTGCTCGCAGCACTGACAGGGTCCTCGTCCTGTAATCATCTGTCATCGCCTTACCAGTCAGAGTGGTGCTGGCACCTTCCCAGAAGTCTTTGCTTGGTTGTGATGGCCTTCATGACCCGGATGCAGAAGCTACATCCATTGTGTGAATGTTTCAGCTAGAAGAAGCATCGCTACAGCGTCGTGTGTTTTTAAATTTAAAATGCACTTCGGTGTCTTGGGAGATGGAAATTCAGAGGCTTCCGCTGTAATGATGAGGTTCTGCAGGCACTAATTGAGAAGTAAATTAGCATGACAAATGTGACAAAGGCACTTGCCCCTCCAGCACCGTGAGCACATGAGTGCTAAGGCACTGCAGATCCTCAAACTGGCAAATTCCAAATGCCTCGTAAACCAGAACTAAATACACATATCTGCCTGCTGGTTTAGGAGAAGCAGGAATTTTTTGTTTTGAATTTTTACTGAAAACAGGGAAAAAGGACATCCCATCATTTACGTTGGATATTTGACAACAGTGCCTGTAGACATTTAGCACCTTTAATCCACTCTGCTTATGGTCACAATATCAGTCACAAACTGACTGACTGACATCAAGGTCTTAATAAAGAATCTTTGTAATTAAAATTAAGAAGGCAAAACGTTTAAATATTCATCACTGGCTTTCTTTTGCCATGCTAGGCCCAAGCTCCTCGAAAGGTTTTGATTTAATAACTTAAAGCATTACTGTATTCGACAGGAGGCTGTCAGTGGGCCTCTCTCTATCTGTTAGTCCTTCATTCATGCAATGTTTCTGTCATAACACAAGAGCCTGTTAACGTTTACTATGCTGTGTCTTCACAACCACATGACTACGTTGTTTTCCTCCATCGCAAGAAAGTTGCTGTGTTTCGGCAGGAAACACAAATTAAATAAGACACTAGTATAATGTTGAACACATGGCTTATTCTCCTGATGTTCGGCAGCCTTAATTTTCCTGTCAGCCCTCTTATTCTCCTTCTTCCTCCCATAACCCTAACCCCCATCCCCCAAATGAGTTCCTGTCTGATTGTCAGTTTTTACAGAAACAGAGAGGTGTTAACAGTGGTGTCTGCCATATGGTAAATTAATTGTAATACTTCTATTATTGTCCTTGCTGTAATGAAATTGTAAGGGCCCTATCGCTTTCAATCTCACAGAGCGACATGCGCTGACAGATTTACATTTTTAAGTGTTAATTAACAATGAAGGAACAAAGTAATGGAGACAGACCTTTTTTAACAGTGTGAGGAGAGCTGTAGTGAGACAGTCCCTAGGTGGGACCAAGAAACAGGAAGTAAAATCCAGGAAACAGGAAGTTGACTGGCAGTAAAATGGGCACAACTGATATGTTCATAGAAATAAAAATAAACTTTCAAGCTTATTGGTGGCAGTTTATTTAGGTGACAACTTTTCATGATGATATTCCTGTTGAACATTTAGCTTCGATATATGTCATACATATTTCTTGAAGATTTTAAAGGCCTTCGGAAAGCTGAGCAGCTCCCTGTGAGTACTGGGAACTAATCTTTCAACGGTTATCCATCTCAGATGCTTCTTAAGTTGTATTAGAAGGACAGACTCAGCAATTTAAGTGTTAAAACCTCTGAGTGAGATTGACACTGCTTGTCAGGAGATCACATGCATGCAGCTATGCTGTATGCAAACACAATACCATCCCTTGAGTTTCAGGATAAAAACTAGGAGCTATTTCACATCAGAATGATTTACTTTTATGCACAAATTATAAATGGAACTCGGGGTTTACAAAATAGAGATTTCCTTTCTACTGCTTTGAAAAGTTATTCTCTAGCAGCTGTGGTGACCTCAGTATTAGGACTCTGATAGGTAGACTAGGTAGCTCATCATGTTTTTTCGCACCCTGTGCTGTTGCCGACCTCTTCCTCCAGCTCCATCTCTGCTCCGCCTTGCTGAAGGGTGGAGGTCTGCCAGCTTGCTCCACACAATGAGAACTGCTCTTGGCTCTACAGGGCACTGCTGATCCATTCCTTTAATCCCGCCAAACATTTTTGTAGTGTACTCTTAGATTTACAAAAACATGATTTTGTATTTTGGTTCCTCTCCTTCCTCAATAAACTATGAACACATTTTTTGAAAGCACAACATGCCTGTTTCATGTAACATAACTCAGCGTGGCATGCAATTACCTTTGATTTCCTCAGGACTTATCACACTGTGTGTAGGTTTGGCAGGGGCCTCGGATTGTGGCTGCATATCTGCCTTGGTTTTATGTAAAATGCACGTGTCTTATTTGTGATGCAAAAACACAAAACACCTTTCAGCTCACAATAGGGCAGCATACCCGTACTAGGCTTGTTTGCTTTCTTCCATGTTGTGCACTCTGATAAATGATAAACCATTCACTATAAAGGTACTTGAATCAATGTGGGCTGTTGAATTGATTGTGAAGTATGCCATAATTAAAGAAAAGGTAGAATATTAATGTTCCGGTCTTACTGCTAGTCAAAATACGGAGAGCTGACTTGGATCAGCACTAAATAAAGTTTTACATGTGAATACTGCAACAGGAGCCAAATTTACAGATGCAACAGCCAAGGAAATAATTTATTTTCTATGGAATACACAGCTGCTTGAAAATCTTATAATTATTTAAACTTCATACAAGCAGCAATTAACTTCATATGACCTGTTCCAAAAAAATATAATTACCTGGCATAGGACCTGCATAATAATAGAAGTTCTGATGCACTTTGATGTTTCCAAAATTCAATATCCTTTCTGCTGAGGTGCATAAATGAGACAGACTTGGGGGTACCATCACTGCATTTAGCATAACTTTGAAGATTTCTCATACTTCAGTAAATACACAATCACTGTTATTTTATGGTTTGTGTTACAGCTGAGAATGTAAAAGTAAATTTATGGTAAAGGCTTGCTAAATCGGTAAACCATTCAGGGCATTGTGTATTGATATCAACTATGTCAACAGAAGTTCAGATATTTACTGATATTTACTAATACCAGAAGTAAAAAGGCCCAACCCTGCAGTCCTGACATGTTCTTACATGGGCTGTTTTAGTGTGAAGAACTGAACAATTTACTTTCCGCAATTATACATTACCTTCGGAAATCACATTTCATAATGTGATTTCATGTCGTTTGTGTAACGATTATGTATGTAAGAGTCATCAAAACCAGAGTCAAATTCCTCATATGTGTGCATACTGGGCCAATAAATGTTATTCTGATTCTGATAATTATACATACAGAAAACTAAAGTCCAATTAATCTCCTAAAGAAGCTGTGAGCCTCTGTATTTTATATGGCTAAATACATTCCAGGTGGATTATTTTAATGTTCAGTAAATTAAAACTCTATTGTTAACAATATCGTGTGCTGGCAATTTTTACACAGCCAGCATTATATTGTTATAACATTATAATGTTACATTTCTCCGTGTTGTTGGATGGTAATAAAATATGTCGAACTTACACGTAGTATTTTGTACATTTGTACATGTCTCATTATGTTAATATGAATCTTATACATTTGTATTACCTTATGACTCTGCCCTGCTTTATATCTATTCATTTAGTACAGGACGTATTTAATATAAATGAAAATGTCGTAAAGTATGCCCCAATTGGAGCTCCTTTCGTTTCCTACCAAGCTATAGAGCTTAATGTAATATTTATGAGCACAAAGCTGCATAATTTATTTAAAACTGGACGCAAAGACGTACACGCGCGAGAGAGCAAGGCCATACATGGCTAATTCATGCCGAGATTCACAAGGAACGGTCTGAGTCTTAAACCCATCTTCCTCTCAAAATAGGGCAATGAACTAGTTCAAAAGCAAAGATTAGGTCAAACCAGACCTCCTCCCTATAACTGACAGAACACTTTGATTCAGTTCATTGATTAATTCCTTCATTTTCCATCCCACCCATCCAATAGCAGTCTGCAGTGACTTTGATTTATATATAAAGAGTAAATTAGATTCCCCCTCCCTTTTTTTAACACAAGTGAAGACAATTGTAACAGTTTCTTTGTCCTTTAATTTTTTTCCAGCTTACAGTATGAGTGTACTGTTGCTCCTGTCTGAAGAACATTTTGATTGGATGTTAATATAAGGAGGCCAGATGCTGTTTGAGTTTTATGTACTGAGAACATTTAATACCAAGTAAAGTAGGTGTTTAAATTTGGCATATAATGTTCGGATCTCGTGTCACTGATTGAGAGTCAGCCCATTTAAAAACAAAAAGTGCTTCTGTTACATTCCAGTGTTATGTTTCTATGACCATTTTAGATTGTAATAAAAAACACAACACCTCCATCCCATCTGAGGTGTACCCAAGCCTTGTGCCCCATGTTGTCTGTGATAGGTTCCAGGCCCCCTGTGACTGTGAAACAGTGAGAAGATGGATGGACGGACAGACAGATAGACGGATGGATGCACGGATGGATGAACGGACGGATGGATGGATGGATGCACGGATGGATGAACGGACGGATGGATGGATGGATGCACGGATGGATGAATGGACGGATGGATGGATAGATGGATGGATGGATGGATGGATGGATGGATGGACGGACGGATGGATAAAGCACATTGTTTCATGTAATACTCTTTAAAAATGATCAGGATTCTGATGTTGAAAGACTGCCATTTAAAAAACACTCATCAGGATTCTTCTCATGTATCAGTGTGTTTGGTGCTGCTGTCAGCTTTATTTGTGTGTGAGACAGCATCACATGTGTGAAATTTTGGGTGGAATGTTTCTTTGTCATTGAATGGAAAACCAAACAAATGTCTTGTTTTGTTGGCTTTAAACATTTAATTTTTTTGTCTTTATGCACAGCTGGAATGGCAGAAATGAATAACTTTAAAAGCAAATGTAACCAGTAATGTTATTATGATGTAGTAATTGTTTTCGAAAAGGCAGGTGGCTGTTCTTGTCACCATTCTCTTTAAGGGTTTGAGGTTTTACAAAGGACACTTTTTATTTTAATGGCCTTGTCACCTGTTACCTTATTCCTAATGTCACTTTTAAACCAGGCTGATATGTGGGTCATACACAATAATTTCTCTTGTTTTGGATTCAAATTGTAAAATGCATCCGTATTAAACAATGATTGTAATTAAATGCCATTTAATTCAATTGGATCCTTGTTCGGGATACCTGTATATTTCAATTTGTTGTCCATGTGAGGTATTTTAACTCCACCCATTCATCTTCCAGCCACTCATCCTGGTCAAGGTGGTGGTAAGTCCCGGGGTACACCCTAGATGGGATGCCAGTCCATTGTAGGGCTCACACATGCTGCCACACTACGTGCAATGTGGAGATGACAGTTAGTCTAGCTGTGAAAATGGAGTCTTTGGACTGCAGGAAGAAAATGGAACACCTGCAGGAAACCTAGGCAGCACACACACACACACCATGGAGGTGGGATTCTCACCCCAGTCCTGCAGGTGTGATGCAGCAGTGCTACAGTTTTAAAATTGCTTTATTATCACAGCTGTGCATTCTTGCTCAATGCATAATTGAAAGGAGTCCAATGGTGCAATCGACTCATTTTCCAAACTGTTTGTCCCCTGGAGCCTATCCCAGGTAGCTTTGGGAACAAGGCAGGGGACATCCTGACCAGGAGGCCAACCCTTCATAGGGCACAGTCACACAATTCAGGCAATTTCAACATCCCAATTAGTCCACATTGCTAGACTGCGAGAGTAAACCAGAGAACCTGGTGGAAACCTGTGATGCACAGGGAGAACGTGCAATTTCCAGCACACAAAGTGGAGGTGGGATTTGAACCTTCAACCCTGGAGGTGGAAGGCCAACGGGTCCCCCATAACACAACTAGTATTCAGAATATTTAGTATCTCTTTTTGCCAATAGGATTTCTTTGGCTCTGTGCCTGCAACATTGTCCTGTCTTCTAGTATCCGTTTTATACAAGACGTTAAAAAAACAGTTATTGGCTTAATGTCATTCATGTCGATGCTCATAATTTAAGTCAGTAGCTGTTGAGCTACTGTTGTTGTGCTGCTTTTGGTCACTTTTCTGACTTTCAAGTCCCTTGGGCCACATGGCAGCATTACCTCATGGTCAAGAGTAGCTCTGCCCTCCCATCATGAAAATTACATCACAGCAGCAGTTTTTTCCTGAAATTCCTATAATAGTAAATAATATATTTTGTGTCTAATTGCTAGAACCGTTTGCTATTTAAATTCTCAAAATGCAAGTTGTTTGATATTTACAGTGTGATGGTATTTCTGTGTATGCATGTAGTAAACCAATGTGACCTTAATATAATGATGCTGATTTCATTCTGTGGTGGAGCATGCATACAAAAAATCTGCATCAAATTCAAGCACCGCTACGTTACTTGATTTTTTTGTCTACATTCTGTGCAGCATTCCAACTAGCTGACCTTAAGTTTCAGCTCCCCTAAAACAGGCAAGATGCTGAAACAGGATGCGTGTCTAGATAGCATGGGCCTCTTCCATCCCACACGCGAACATGTCAACGCTGGTGTCCGACTGTCTGGAGGCTGTGGCAAAGCCATTCCATTGTCTATCATCATACTGAGCCAGCATGGACCGTGTTGGGGTGAGTAGTGTGGAGAGGGGGCTGTGGTTGACTAGGATGGATGTGTGGTGGTCAGGGGCATGAGAAGAGTCAAAGGACAAGAGACAGATGAGAAGTATGGGCTGGAGGGGTAGGTACAAAACAGCATGTATACTCGTACAACATGGAGTACTGGCGGCTGCTTTGCCTTTCCTAAAGTTTCCCGCTGTACGTGAAGAGCGTTTTAGAAAGCACTGCCAGTCCGTATTATTAGTATCTGCTGCCATCTAGTGGACGGCCGAAATAGCTTTTTTTTTGTTCAATAAGCTTGTTAATAAACGGTGGCTCTGCCATTATGTCATTCTATGCAGTTACTTTTAATGTAAATCTATTTTGTACCATTCAGATCCCTGCTGATTTTAGAAAATTGTCTCACTGTGTTGTGGAATTTTAGTTTGTCTTTGGACTCCTTACCACCTCGTAGCCCCTGACCAGTCTCTAACATCACTGTTCAATCAGCCAGTACACCAGTAATAATCTATAAACCAATCTTTGGCCAGCATCCACAGCATCACAGCACTGGAGAACAAAACATTAATCTAATAAATCTAGCTAGAGAGTGTGAGCTGGAGGGATTAGTCATCCATATTTTATGAACTTTATGTTTTTCACAGGAGTGTGGAAATCACTGGAGTGTAATCAAGCCTTCTTGTTGTGTAAACAGGAATGAGACCAGCAGATCTATACACTTTTACACTTCTTTTGGCATAGCTGTCTGATGTCTCTGTCCATATGGAAATAAAACCTCCTTCACTCTGCCGTTGGTGCCCCAAATGTGATCGGTGAGGAACAGCCACAGCGTGACCAGGAGATGCCACATTAAGATTAAGATTTAGATTAAGATCCCACATATACAAAAACCTCAGCAGATGCCCCTTAAATTTGACTTAAAGCCCAATTCTCATCTTCCATCCTGGTCCAAGATGGCTGTCAATTGTGAATTGTCCCTGGTTGTGGAAATAAATCCTGTATTTCCTAACGTAGCTCACCATTTGTATATTCAGCAACAAGTCCTCTGTTATCTTCTGCGGAACTTCTGAAACCAGAGTTTGTGATTCTCTTTGGTTGTCTGTCTTCCCCTTTCTCCAAAGCTGAATGTTCAAGCTGGATAAAACTATTAAGACAGACCAGTCATCAATTAGAACTTGTCCACACCAGTTCTCTAGGCGTTGGGTCTAAAATTCTATACCATTCAATGTCTGATGTTCAGTCTCCACATAGTATGCATGTGTTAAATTAGTTTGTATTAAATTAGCTCTTGAATTCCTCTACTATTGCTATAAGTGAGAGCAAGCATTTCCCTGTCAATATAGCAACTATAGAGCTCCTGGAGGTCCCTGCTATGATGGGGTCTGAGTGTCTTCTCCCATCTTACACCATACCACCATGTCAATGTCATTGTTATGCAGGAAAGAGCTCCTCTCCTCTTATTATCTCACAATCCTGACCCCGTTCTGTTCTTACATCTTTGTAAATACGCCCCTTCATCCTGCTGGCTACCTATCATGTGTAAGATAATTCAGGCAGTCTTCCATTTGATGCATCCCACATTCTCTTGGTGGTCTATCAGCCCTGGAAATCAAATAGGCTCAACTGCCACAAGAAAACTGTTCTCAGTCCTAACAGTCTGCTCTCTGTCTGATTTACTGCTCTAGGTATTGATCATACCCTTGCAGCGTTGTATTTTCCCACCAAGTCAGCTTGTTTAGGTCATATCACAGTGTCAGGGTCACAATAAAAAAACACCCCTGCTGTCCCAAATTGAAACTCTTCAACATCAGAGGAAATTGGCAGCCACATCATTACAGCAGCGAGATGACTTTCCTGGTCCTCCCATGCAATAAATATTTATTGCCATTTGCCCAAGTTCAAAAGAACCTTCCACGTCGGCCATGTCTTTCATTGATAAACACAGTCTGATATATAACTGCAATCATGTTGTTTTCCGCTCTACTATTATACCACTAAGAAGCCTCTTAAATGACAAATAATTTGTTTGGCAGGCTTGGCGTCCGACAGCCAGTCGGCACAATGTACTCTAACTGTTCCCATGAAATCAATCACCAAATGCCTGGCTAAAGTACACAAGTCTGCTGTAACAGATTCTTCCACTTTATGCTCCTTCTTAGACCACACAGGGATAACCACAAGAAGAATGAAAAAGCACCACACCCACTGAAGAATGGTGTAGCTCCACCTTTCGTATCCTTCACAAATGATCAGCTCAAATCATTTTGACACCCTATACCTCCAGCGTGGATCCTGCTCTACTTCCATGCCATTCCCAGATTCCAGAGTGAAGTCACATCTGATCCCTCCTTGTCTTTCAAGCATTCCTGAAGGCTGATTTACAAGCTTCTTCCATGAAGCCTGTCTCAGTACTGGAATCTTTACAACGAATGATAGACCATGTCCTTTTCGGAAACCATCCGGAGATCTTAGAGAATATCTTTCACTTTGGCTATTTGTACTTAGCTAATCTGATCATTATGTTCGTCTGCACTACAAAGAGAATCTCAGGTGGCCAGTGATAATCCTCTTTCCAAGTGGCTGTTGCTTTGGATGCTAGGTTGCATGTGTGAGCACATCTAACAGCTCTGGGTAATGGAGGACATGGCCCTCCTGCTAACAATGGAGATAAATCTTTTGACCTTGCTGGGCATTGCTGTTGTTGACTACCTCCTCAGGGATAAAGCCACTTCTGATTTTTCTCTGGATGGCATTTTTGTTTGTTCATTTTTTTTTTGGTGTACTTCTTGTTCCCCAAAGTTCCATGCATGAAACACTTGACCCTGGTGATGGTTCTGCAGTATATCTCTGAAGAACTGTCTTTTTTTGACCCTCTTTCAACCCTTCCGAATGGCCACTACAGCCTTTTTGGATTCCGTTTTCGTTGGTTTGCCTCTAATTCCATGTCCTTACTTTTCCTCTTGTGGCATGTTTCCACCGCGTGGTACCAGTTCAACTCTACTCAGCTCGCTTGGCGTTCCATTTCCATTGCAGAAAGTTGGTGGTTATGATGCTGCACACAATTCCCGTAACGTCATCTTCAATGCGACAAACCGGAAAGAACAATGGATGATATGGAAGGGATTCTGTATTTCATTCTCGGTATATGGGTGTTTGTCACAGCGTGTAGAACTTTTATTTCAGAAGAGGCTGAGTGCAGCAAAACAAAACTGCTGAAAAACGGTGGTCTACTCGGTCGAACGCCCAAAAAGATGGGCCACGGCGGCGACTTTGCAAATAGTGAAAGATCTGAAATATGTAACATGTTTATATGTTTACAAATATTTAATATGTTTACAAATATTTAATATGTAATAGTAGTTGACCACGGCATGGTTTTACGGGTATCGGTTAAAGTTAAAAACAATAGACGGTCAGTCGAATCCAAAATGGCTTGCTTAAATGCTTTGTCCAGTATACCCCATCGCGTGTTGATGACGCAGTGCTGTTGATTCTCTCTGACCAGTCAGTAGCCTGCAGCGTTTTCACGTGACTGTCCTAGTACCTACTTGGCTCGATTTGAACCACAGTAGAGATGGTACCAAAAAGTAGTTCCAGGTACTATCCTCAGTTTTGCCAAATGGAAACGCAAAAAAGGCAAATAGAGTCGAGTCGAGCCAAGCCAGTTCCATGCGGTGGAAACGCGGCTTTGGTTTTGTTTTCTTGGTCATTTCTTTCATTCACACCCTAAGAAGGATTGTACTTGTGTTGATCCTGAGTCGTCTCAAACTAACCTTTATCTCTGTCATGTATGACCAGTACTTATCAGGCATGGCTTCCTATCTGTTTTGGTTATATTCACTTTTCTTTTTTAGTAAAACAGAGAGCCTCTGCACTGTTGTATGACAAGCAGTCTTTCTTACACCCATTGGTCAGTCTTCTTGTTAACATGAATCACATGGTCCTTCTGACAGCGAACCGTGGCTCTTGTTAGATATAGCAGCTTGTTACCTTGAATTACCTGGTCCTTTCGACAGCAAATCGTGGCTCTTGTTAGATATACCAGCTTGTTAACATGAATCACATAGTCCTTCTAACAGCGAATCATGGCTCTGGCTAATACATGCAGCACTCGGACAGGGAGGAAAGATTCACTTACTGCTTGAATAAGCCTTAAAATTGCTAAGTGATTCTGAATTTGGCCTGATTGTTTGTGCCATGCGTAGCAGTTCCAGCAGCCTTGACCCCTTGGCTACTGAATGTTGTATCCGATTTGTCGTCTTGGTCTCGTCTCCTACTTTTTTTGACTATGCCTCTAGCCTTTTCCCCTTGTTTTCAGTGGCCTCTGAATTCGAGCTACATCCAGATCCTTTTTAACGGGCCCAGCTGACACCTTCAGTTCAGGTTCTACTCAGCCTCTACTCAGCTTCCCAGATCTGATGGATTTGCTCTGCAAGTGGATGCAGCTACCCCGAGAGCTCTGGCTGTGCACCACGGTGCTGCTCAGTCTGGTATCTGCTGCAAGTGTGGCATTACCTTATAGAAACAGATAACGCACTCTACACTCATATATCAAAAGTTCATATCAAGAGCTGCACAGATGATCTTTATAATGCATCCATTAGCTATGCGTCTTTCATAAATCTTTAGGAATGTGTCACAAAGGCTTAGTTCCCATGAAATACACAACTACTGATGTAAGATTTTATCTATCCATCTATCCATCCATCATCCATCCATAGTGTGTGAGCCACCATACCACCCAAAAGAGTTTATTATAATGCTTATACTATGATAAAGTGTGCATCTTCATAAACCGTGTTAAGTGTAATTACATTACACTACAGAAGCAAGTTTAACAAGCATGAAAAAAGAGTAGCTCCACATTAAGAGTAAAATACAGCTCTTTAACAAAATAAAACTGTATTTTAATTTCTAAACTGTATATAAGATTTCTTAAATTGTCATCTTATCCAGGGTGTGTTCCAGCCATGACCAGGCTGCCTGCGATAGGCTCCAGGCTCCCCATGACCCTGACCAGGATAAATGGTTAGAACATGGATGGATGGATGGATGGATGGATGAAAGGGTAAAATTTCTTTACCCATAATGTATCCATCATACTCAACTCACCCCCACCAGTTTTATGTGAATCATATGAGTGTGAATCATTAAATAAATATTGCTAGAACAAGGGTTAAAAAAATCATTTGTGCTATACAGTCACTTTTAGGTGCCATGTACTCCTGGAAGCTCTGGCTGTATTCCAGAATGTCCAGTTATTGAACTCACAGCGGATATCAGACTGTACACAGCTGGAGCTTGTGAGGAAGGGTGGAGGTGCAGAGCAGGCGCAGCACTGGAAGTAGAGCCTAATGATGAGATCTGGCTGGCTGGGTAGGATACCAGATGAAGGTTTGAATGGGACATTTGTAAGCCAGAAACAAACTTAGATTCCAGAAGACTACACACCACAACCAAATGAGCAAAAACTATAGGCGAAGTCAAGAAGTGCACGACAAGTCCAAACACAGACGACAAATGGATGTAAGGAACAGAGGTTCATGGATTGAGGCTATAACAAAAATACTCAGAAGCTGTTTACTTTTAAAGTCTACAGTTCATCTAACTTGGAGCTCTTCTCTGTTTGCTGAGGTCTGGAGGATGTTCACTAACAACTGTGAGTATGCCTCACTGGCTTCCCCTGCTGGGCTTGAGAAGCTTCTGTATGTTGTTTTTTATTTTATTACATTGATTTAAATCACTTTATTCTTTATGATGGGGAAATGGGAGATCTTACTCTCCATGAGAACCACAGACACACTTTTATATCTCAGTGAGACAATGTAGTTTTGGATTCAGAACACATGGCCTCCTGGTGCAGTCATACTTAGGGGCTTTATATGATTACTGAACCAGCCACGAGATTTATACCTATGACCTTCCAGGCATGAGCACAGATCCCTAACTCACTGTGCTATCTACTGGCCCAACAGGTAGATGTGGAAATTTCAACATTTTTACAGTAGGTATCAACTCCAACATCCACTAGTGGGAGCTCTCACCATCATGGATAAGTTCTACAGAAGTGCCACACTACAACTTCACTACTGTTTGTGTAGTTATTGACTGAAACATAGCAAAACTATCATGAGACTGAGACATCAGTTCCTTCTCTGTCGTATCATTAATTTTCAGTGTGTCAGACCATTTTTGAGGAGCGGGTTCATCCATGATTGTCATGGGTGTACAGTAAATACACCCATGTCATCCATGACAGTCTGCATCCATCCCAGTCTGTTGCTGCACATACAAGGTATTTTCTACCACAGAACAACAGTAATACAACAAACAACAGATTGGATTGCAGTGCTAATTCCCCCTCCCATGCTTAACTGTCAGGTAAACATAGTACTACTCTTAAAATATCAGTGCAGTTTACTAAAACATTGGCATGGGTTCATGTTTGTATGAATGGTTACATCTGCTGAAGTTTTAGGAAGTTCACCAGAAAAACAAAATTAAAACAAGACTTCCTTTATAAACTTATGGTCGATTGTAACGATATGTTGATGTTTGCAGGCATGTACATAAAGTGAATCCTTCTGAATGTTGTCTTCTGGAATTGTCATTGATGATGATATATTAGGACAGTGAGCCATTTTGCAGTGCATTTGTTTCATTACATATAAAGATAATTTAATGACAAGTCAACACTTAGTGCATAGTTGTTTCCAAGGGTGCAATTTGATTCCAGTCGTATGTTGGAAATGGAGCATCGTATCTCCAGACACTCCCCTGTGCAGACTCTTTATAAACCTTTGGCATAATATTCAGATTCCTTTCAGAGTGAATCAGTTTTATATATATATATATATTCCAGCTTTTTGAGATTAATATAGGGAAAATTGGACCTCATCACATTATTCTGTATACTGGCCATGTTATGGTATTGTTATTCCCATAAACTGGTAAAATGCACCAATATACCAGTACATATTTTATTTGCTTTCCAGATAATTCATCCAAACTAAGACAAAATGTGTCCCTACAGAGATTGAGATTGCCATTCTTGAGCTAGAATGGCATGTTCTTGATAAGATAAGAGCCATATGGATAGAGACATTGGTTCAATTGGCATATCTTGCAGTGCTTGAGGTCAGGCGGAACACACCTCTGGCAACAAGCGTTCCAGGTGAGAGCGAAATCTGGAAACACCAGCAGGTGGCATCAAGCAACAAGCTCCAGCAGCTACATAATTAGCCAGCCACTAGAGTGCGCTGTCTATCTTTTTTGGTGTCGTCTTCTCAATAGCGGTTCTTTAGACAGGATTTTTTGTGCGTCAGTTTGGCAGTTTTTTTTAATGCTGTTTTATTCTGTAGTCCCTTTAGTTAGTTGGTTCCGGTCTTTTGTTTTTGCCTGGGTTGTTACATGTTACCCTCTTTTGTTCCTCTTTCACGTTTTCCCTCTGCACATGGGTCGTTTTACGTGGTCTTCTTGTCTGGGAAACGTGTCTGTCAGACGAACAGAAGAAATACAATATAATATATATATAGAAGATATTGCAAAAAACTTAAAGCCACAGCAACAGGTGTGGATACAGTCATTTAAGCAAATTTAATTTAACAAATGAAACTGGCTGGGAATTTCAGAGAGGAGATCTTGGCTGCTGTAAAGGCAGTGAATTGATGGGATCCTGTCCTATGATCTCAGAAGCCTTGTGTGCGATCTGCTGAAGCTTCCCATGTGTCCATACCAGGTCCTTATGGGTGAAGTTACTTGGAATGGTGGCTATACAGTTGTGCATTGCCTTTTTCTGCTTGCTTCTCAACTTCCACAATCGTCTGCTTCTTGTTCATATGGTTGGTCTCATTTCAGGGAGCCTGTAATCTGTGTTCCAAAGATTTTGCAAGTGCCCGTGATGGTTATTGCATGAACTTTGATTGTGATTGGCTACTTGTGCTTTTATGTGTGAAAGATAAAAATTTAGTCTTCCTTTCTGTACCTGAGTTACTCTCTCCTTGCTAGGCCAAGCAGTCTCCAAACTAACTGAGTCTCGATACAGAGCGCAAGATAAGTTTTCCTTTAATAGCAACAGTTTCAAAAGCAGACAGACAGAGTGTTCCTGTCTCACAAGATGAACCCCAAAACAAAGAAAATGCACAGTTTATATATTCTTCTAGTGTCCCCTTACAAGGACATCTCTGATTTGATTGGTGGTTGCAAAGCGTGACTAGCACATGACTTCCTTATTCCTATCCCTTGCATTAGTGTAGTCTAAAATATTAAAACTATGACCAGATTATATTGGTTTCGCTGTCTTCAAGGCACACTCGCATGTTCCCGTACCTCTGTATGGCCTTGGCTACAAGATGTTCCTGTTTTCCCTCCTGCTATCTTAACTCTTTCTCTTTGCTGTCTCAGCAGGTCACTCTGCCCCATGCACGGGCACTCACCCCAAAATACTTCCATTAGAACAGTTTGTACAAACAATTTCTTCTTGCCTAAGGCCTAACAAAGCAACAATCCCATAATGCATCCAACCCTACCTAACCCTTCCTTTCACAACGTCTTTTGGAAATCTTTGATTATTTTCATGTTTTGGAGCTGTTGATGAGGAGGTTATTGTGGACTTTATTCCTGACCTGCCACTTATTGATAAATGGTTCAATTGTCATTTGTGATTAGTCCAACCATAGTGGTATTGCTGCCAAACTTGCCATACTTGTAGGCCTTACCTGAGCTGTGCTGAGAAATGAATTCATTTTCATGTTCCACCGGGACCACGGTGCAACGGAGTAAAGAAGAGAAAACAGGCGTGTTACATTGCTGATGATCAGAATGCAGGCTGTTCAGTTAATTATCTTACTTTTGTGAAGACACATCCTTATGTTACTCTCCTCAATTGTAAAGAGTGCAGCTGAGCAGAGGGGCAAATGCACTGTATGGACAAAAGTATTGGGACACCTGCCTGTGCAATATCTCATTCCAAAACCAAGGGTATGAATAAGAAGTTGGTCCTCCTTTGCCTCCACTCTTTGGGAAAGACTTTACGCTGGATGTTTGAATATCGTTGGTGGGATTTGCTGACCTTCAGCCATAGCAGCATCAGTGAGGTTGGGTATTGATGTTGGGTCATCGGGTCCCTTTCTGTTTGTGTGGCCTATGACATCACAACTGAACTCTTGTTGTTTATAGAAGTTCCCACATCACAATCACTTCACTTGCAGTTAACCAAGGCAGACGTTTGATACTGACTTGTTGAGAAGGTGGCATCTTGGGATGGTGTCATGTTGAAAGTCACTAATCTCTTCAGTATTACCTATTCTGCCACCAGTGTTTGTTTCTGGAGATTGCTTGGCTGTGTGTATAATTACACACTTATACCCAAGTCCAAAAGTATGTGAACCCCCCCTATTAACTGGTGTCCCAGTACTTTTGTCCATATAGTGTAGAAGCAGCAGTGTCATGGTGGTGTTGAAGCTGGGTAAGCTCGGTTGCACGGAGAGTAGGATCAGCATTTGGTTGGAGGGTAGCTGTGTATTTTGTAGCCGGGGATTTCCTGTAGACACTAATATTCCAATAATTCCATGTGAAGTTCCTGAATACCCTGAGTACTTCCTGAGTACTCTCAGCTTATATACAAATTAGACTTTATTTGACACAATCATACTTGTCTTTCTTCATCCCTGGTCCTCAATGTCATGGTTATGATGACTGAATACACACAAATAACATAACTGTATTTCTGCAAATATCTCTTAATAAACTGGCTTAAATCTTTACACTTTTAGAATAAAAAGCCCATCAAGCTAATCTGAACATTTTTAGTGACTCCGTCATTGTAGCAATGGCAATGATTCAGTTAAGAATGCCAGAGATATTAAACTGGTAAGAGCTCTCAGTACAGTTGGTTCAGGGCTGGGGGCTCCATTGCTCAGCTAAGAATTCTGGGACACAGAAGCAAAATCTGCAGCTTTCCACCTCCCTGTAAGAAATCCATCCTTATTCTATCCGCTTATCCAAGCTGGGGAGCCAGAGCCTATCTTAGGCTGCATAGGGCAGAAGATTGGGGCACACCCTGAATGGAATGGCAGTCTATGTCTGGGCTACACACACACACACACACACACACACACACAATATAAAATGTGTTGTGTAATACCACATGAGTCAAATCTTTGACTGGGTCCCCCTCTGTCTTGGTTACCTCTGCTTAATGGTGTCCATGGTGAGAGTTGCTGGTGACAATACTGTTTGCCGGCAACATTTTAAAATTAGAATAAAAGATGTGACAGCTAAAAAGAAGGCAAAAAAATAAAAAATACACTCCTGTGAGGACTGTAAGGGTGCTGAAAGGCCTTCATCACGAGGATGAACCCAGAAAACTGTTGCTAGGTTATTTCTTTCAGGTTAGAAACCCATTGTCTTTGATCACTTTGAGACACCACAGAAAATGACGTGTGCTGCATGGATTAGGACTGTAGAAGGCAGCTGAAAAATAACGAACAGCTCAGTTCAGCTCGTTACCCTAAACTTACATGTTCACCAATATTGCTGGGTAACCAATAAGAATGTGTGTCTGGAAGACTTGAATGTGCCCTCAGTTATGGGAAATTAATTTGTCCAGCTATCAGAGTGAAGCTTATGTCTAATATTTATCAAAGTTACAGAATGATAGATTTACTATGTAGTGTAGGTTTAAAGAAATACTTAAATTTTTCACACATAAAGTAATTTCTATGAAAGGGTGAGTTGGGTGACTGGGCATATCCATCATTTTACAACTTACTTTTTGACAGTCATTACTATAAATGTCTGGTATTCTCTCCTGGTGCTATAGAAAATAGACCTGTCATCCGTACCTGTCAACCAACCCACCAACCACATTCAACCAGTTGATTTTGTAGGGTTTTTTTTAAAACTATCCCACTGAGCTATTTTGGATTTCCTGAGGATACACCCTCGATGGGATGCCAGGCCCTCTCTGGGCACATACACTGTGGCCAATCTAAAAATGCCAATTACATTTCCATTTTATTTGTCTGGTCGACACTTTTGTCCAGCTCAACATACAGCAAGAGAGATACATCATAGTATAGTCTGCAATTAGTCTGACTGTATGTCTTCGTAGCCTTGGAGTAAACTGGAGTACCCAAAAGAGAACCTGCACAATACAGGAAGAAGATGCAAACTTCACTCACATAGTGGGATGTGGGGTTCAAACCCAGATAAACATGCAAGACTCCAGACTTCGAAACCAAATCAAAAAACGGCAGAGGAACATAAAAAAGATCATGAGCAATTTCCATATTGTGCACCAGAAAGAAAGTCTTCTTTTGCATTGCTTGTTTTATTTTTGTATTCATGAGAATTTCATCTGCAGGCCACAGGTTGTGATGTTGAGGTACACAGTTATGTCCCATTGTCATGACAGAAAAACCGTGTAAAAGGTTAACGGTTCAAAATGACCCATGCTGAATTCAGTTCCCTTCTGTGCAACATAAAGATTTGACATCTCCAGTGTGAGGCCCATAGCTGAACCATCTGAGGTGAGAAAATGATGTAGATATTGGTAAGTCCGAAGTTGGAGACATTTTCCTTTTGAAGTGGCTGTATTTCATTTAATTTTTTTTTTTCAAATTCCCTGTATGTTTTTGACTTTCTGTAACATGTCATTTAAAAAATGGTTCATCATAAGTTTTGACACTGTTGATAATTGCTGGCTGTATAGATTGTGGCAACGGCTCCTGTGAGAAGTAGGAGGTGGGGCCATTGTGCTGTTTAACAAGGCAACACACACACACACACGCTGACTCGACATAACACAACTTGGGGTTAGCCTTGATAGCCTCCACACACATAAACATGGTGGGACAAATACAGAAATCACACTACCTACAATCCCACCCCAAAGGTGATGCCTGTCCGGGCTGCTACAATATTTTCCTAAGCTTTACATGATGTTCCTTATGAAATTTCTTTTATGGGTAGCTGGTTTCATTACCAAGAACACTTTCTCCTTTTAGAAGCGTGGAAGGAAAATGATTGAGACCACCATCATCTCAGCACCAGAATCACCACCGTCTCCATCGCAATCTCTGCCTGTAACATATTTTCAGATCATACCACAAGTTTGATACTGGACCGGGTTTCATCGGGACTGATAAGTCAAGGAAGTTTAACATTTCTAAGCACACCTGAAAGTAAATAAGACATCCTTGTTAGTACAAAAAATGACAGATGTAATATAACTTTTTTTACTTTAAGATTTTCTAGATTTGCACGCAATAAAAAATAAGAATATATAAAAAATCAACAGTAAATATGTCTTTTACCTTTTCTTTAAAGGATTTGACTCAGTCATGCTTCCAGAAAGTATTTTCAAAAGTTGGCTTTATTTTTTAAATAAATTAGCTATTTTTTATGTCTGATTTTCTTTCAATTTCATTTTTGCTGTTTCTCTACTTTTTAAAATGCCTGTAAATCACTTTGTAAACCCTGTGGTTGAAACAGTGTTATATAAAGACTGATTGACCAGACAAGAAATCAAGTAAAGCTGATGTATCTCTACCTAAGTCCTCTATACAGATCTGGCCCCTCACGTGTGAATCTTTAAAATACCTGTATAACAGGTTGATGGGTTTTTAATACAAGGAAACACTGTGAAAGCCATGAGATTACTATTTAGCAGTTACCTTAATTTGGCTTCCTGACTTTTCTGCGCATACTAAATAATGCATCATATTTGTGAACGTTCCCACATGAGTGAAAGCGGGTGTCCCCAATCTTGCCACCCCTGGGACCATCTCCCAAGTCGGAGACATCGCAGTTCTCGGAGACATGAGGAGCAAAATCATGCGATCTCGCGGGATCTCCCCACCGCAATCCGATGAAGTGTACTCCTTCGGCTCTCCTCCCACGGTGGCATCCCTAAGAAACCCATCCACGCACGATCTGTTCTTTAAATAAAACGAGATAGATATCGCTGTTCCAGGTCCTGTCGTTGTCCTCTTCTCGTTTCTCAGGGACATTAAGGTTCTAGGTGAACCGTACAGATTCCCAGCTTGGTCCTGCGGTTCAGATCCACCTCTCCCCCTTCTCCGTTGAATTTCCCCCGCTCCATATCTCTCCTCCCACATCCGATCTGGGTACCTGGTTTTTCGAGCCGCCGAAGCCTCAGCAACGATGTCCTCTTCGCTGATGCTTGCGGTGCTCCAATTTGCGGTGTTAATGAAGTCAGCCTGGACGCAAAGCGGTAAGGAACGTGTAGTTTTTGTACGAGACCTCGGCGTCTTGGCGACGCAGTGACCGTAACGCTTTATTTCCGACGCCGACCGATCGGCTTTTTATTGCCTCTCAATACAGAAATAAAGGTCATCGTCTGACTCGGTTCCTTTAAATGTATCCAAGTGCTCTTTGAATTTTGGCAATATTGCATGTGTATTATACACCCAAGCGAACAGTAGTCTATGCATGCTCCAGTATAACAGTGGGAATTTAAAAATGAAAAAAAAAAAAAAATAGACACAATTGTATATATACATAATGTATATATTCATGCGCGCGACAGACCATTTACGACGTGAAATTTTACTGTAAAATGAGGATTTCGTAGTAGTGTGCGGACGTGCGTCAGTTCAGAAGTGAGACTTCATTACCCAAGGTGAGAGGCCATGAACCACAGAGTCTGAAATTAATCCTTAATGGAGATCTGTTCCGAAATATTACATAAGTAAATATTTGTTCAAAGCCTAGCAAATTATTTATTAATATATGTACTCAGCAGCAGATTAGCGCACTGACAAGGAGGCTGTATTATTGCGTCTGGAGTGGTTATCCATCATCTGGTTTGTGTTTAAATGCCATAATTCAGAATGCACGCTTAATACTTGCAGATTCATGAATGAAAGGTTATGTGTAAGTGTTTTCCTGTGAAGCCGACAGTATCTTCAGTGATCTACTTCGATCTGCACGTTTACTACGTCAAATGCGCATAAATTAAAGACTTTAGCCGATGGTGCTCTTTGGCCAGCGTTATCATCACTGTCAGCTGTAAGACTCCTATCAAAAGCTGGTGTACAGTACTTGCTTTTTATTGGATGTGGCATCACTCATGTCTGCTTGCTGCTCCATCTTTAGGATGAATAATTAATTGGTCTACAAATTGCCCGGCACATTGTCCCAGCGGTGCCCCCAAGATGCTTCATGCTTTTCAGACCCGAAGCTCTGTCAGATACGCACTCCTTTCTTCCAAACCAAAAACACTGTCAGATACACACTCCTTACTCCCAAACCTAAAGCTCTGTCATATACACACTCCTTACTTCCAAACCCGAACCTCTGTCAGATACACACTCCTTACTTCCAAACCTGAAGCTCTGTCAGATACACACTCCTTACTCCCAAACCCAAACCTCTGTCAGATACGCACTCCTTACTTCCAAACCTGAAGCTGTCAGATACACACTCCTTACTTCCAAACCCGAAGCTCTGTCATATACACACTCCTTATTCCCAAACCCAAACCTCTGTCAGATACACACTCCTCACTTCCAAACCCAGACCTCTGTCAGATACACACTCCTCACTTCCAAACCCAGACCTCTGTCAGATACACACTCCTTACTTCCAAACCCGAACCTCTGTCATATACACACTCCTTATTCCCAAACCTCTGTCAGATACACACTCCTTACTTCCAAACCCAAAGCTTTGTCAGATACACACTCCTTACTTCCAAACCCAAAGCTCTGTCAGATACACACTCCTTATTCCCAAACCCAAACCTCTGTCAGATACACACTCCTTACTTCCAAACCCAAAGCTTTGTCAGATACAGACTCCTTACTTCCAAACCCAAAGCTTTGTCAGATACACATTCCTACTTCCCAGGATGCTCGCTTGCTGCATTATAGCGGTTGTATAAT
This sequence comes from Gymnarchus niloticus, assembly GCA_009936485.2. Classification (NCBI taxonomy): domain Eukaryota; kingdom Metazoa; phylum Chordata; class Actinopteri; order Osteoglossiformes; family Gymnarchidae; genus Gymnarchus; species Gymnarchus niloticus. The sequence continues at coordinate 2,422,996 of JAACJT020000016.1, read as the reverse complement.
GCTGCATATTCGGGTCTTAATTCTCTCCTTTTGGAGAACTGTGCGTTCAGATCTACGGTGGCAGATACAAATTCTCTTCTGAAGATTAAAAGCTGAGCGGATTGAACGGGGTTTTGAACAGCGTTGAACTGTAATTGAAACGTTTTATATATTGTATTGTGTGATAAATCAGCCAGATAACACAACCCATGCTTTTTCTCGTTAGATTTTCGAATCTCTGAAATGGTAAACGACACCACCTATTTATTCTACGATATCATATCAGAAGTATGTTAATGGGTGAAGAAAGGCTGCCGAATTAACATGACGGTGTGAGTCCAGCTGCGTTAAAATTAGCCCGTCCTCGAAGGCAGGCGTAGGTGGCCGCATTCCGGAACTCGTACCTGCTACACTGTAAATAGAGCCGATCGGCTCTGCAGCTAGCGGCTATTTATAGGAACGGAGCCATGCATAGGAGCGCCGTGTCGGTGTCCTTCTCTCAAAGTGAATCCATTAACTCCTGCTGGAGCGCCCGTCTCTGATTGCGCAGGAAAAGTGAGGAATTTCACCGCTATTTCATTCATCTGTTTTTTTTTTTTTTTAATTATTATTATTTTTTTATTTATTAACGAACTGGAATGGAAAAACAGACATGATACCATAATTTCCAACAGTCAGGGGACAAGAAGGTAAAAATAAAAAAACAACGAAAAAACCTAAATACTATTAGAGGTATAGAAATAAATATTTTTTATTCTTTAATAAGGAGGAAAAAATAACACTCTTGGAAATCATGCGTCATAAATTGCATTTCTAAAAAAAACTGCTGCTGATTATTACTGAATCATGTAACCTGGAATAGTTACCATAATTCAGGTGTAGCATGCGGCGACATACATATCTTTTTCGCTTCCACAGTGGATGCATGCCTTTTAAAGTAGTAATTTAGTGAGCACGTTAAACAGAGTCACAGGTGTGGGTCTGTGATTACCTGCACACGTGACTCTGCAATTGTATCTGCTCCTTTTTGATTTTTTACTCGTGCAAGGTGTGTGGTTGTAACCAACACTGGGATATTGCCCAGGGAGTTTGATGCTTTCATCACTTTGGTACTTTGAAGTATAAGCACTTCTTCAGAGTGAAGTGAACTATGAAAACATAAAAGCTTCACAGCTGTTGTACTTGACCCCTCTGTGCAGATGTAGGCCTGCTCCTAAGCTGAGACACACAGAGAAAACCAGTGCTGCAGTGGTGAAGGGGTTAAAGGGAAGGGATGTTTGGCAGCTGAGTGGGATTAAAGAATCTGGGCCGGGGTTCTGCTGGCAGGATTTGGATCTTGTTAAGTAAGGATTCCCCTTCGTTTGTGACTTGGCAGGTCATGCCTCTAATCAGACATCTCCTGTCCAATGAGCTTCTGAGAAGTGTTGTTTAAACAGCTGGGTTTGTCCTTCGGTGGGTCCCTAATGTCCATTATGGCTGCTTTGAGCTTTGGGATATGATGCATTATTTTATTAAATCAATGAAGATAGGCTGTCTGAGAGTTCTGTTGAAGGTTGATATTGCATTTCCATTTGGTGAAGTGAAATGAGGATAGTACATGTTAATACAGACTCCCACTGTATTTAAACACACCATGCTCACGAGGCTAGCTATGTAATATTTGTACGATTATTTAGACTGAGGTCGTAAATCCTTCTTAAACCAGGGATCACAAAATGAAAACAGACCAGAGCTAGGGACCCCCACCTCTAGTGCGTCATTTTATAAATAGCTACTGAGTACTAAGGATGGGGGGGTTTCCCTTGAATATTTTTCATTGCGAGGACAGTGCCAATATGACACATTGAATAATTATGTTACGCTAAGAAAGATGTGTAAAGCTTTATTCTGTTGAAACGAATAAAAACAGAGCGGAGGAATGGGCTGATTTTTTGGTGGCTAACAGTACACATCACTTAGAATAGATGAGAGTATCAACATGAATTCTGTTATGTTTTACTAAAAGTTCCTGCGGACACCCAGAAGCTTTGTCCATTCTTAAAGGTGTGTGCGACTGGACGTCTTCCTGACAGGCACATGCCTAATGACCTTCAGAGGGGGCAAGACAGCCATTCCGCTTCTCACAAGCACATGCTTCTGTGAGCTCACGTTTGCTCAGCGTCACACGGGGTGCCGTTCACTGACGCCGCCAGTTTGCAGAAGCTGTGTGGTCTGTCATGCCATCCTGTAGCCTGGGGGGGGTGTAGCTAGGATAAGGGGGGAGTGGCTTACTTCAACAAGGTGGGGTCACATTATACCAAATAAGGACACTTCACCCCTGCTTGCTTCTTCTGCCACAGCACCCCCTGTTAACCCTTTCATGTATCAGGCTTACTACGGTGGACATTTAAATCTCGTTATCTAATTTATGGATCATTTTCAAGTCACAAGTTGCTTGGAACCCTCTTTAGAGGATGTTATTAATAGCCAATAGCTGTATTACTTAGCACTCGATTGTTCAGTGTCTGTATTTATAGTCATTTCTGTTCATCGGTCCCATAGATGTTCCTGCACAAATTGTGCCTTGCACTGATTTTCAGCAAATGGTTGCTGTCTTTTAAAAACGTCCATTTCCTCTTTGTCTTGTAGCTACTTGTAGCACTTATTTGATAGGGTCATAACCACTCTGGACCAGTCATGCCATGTCTGCAACATGTTTTTGTGGTACATCAGGCTGTTGTTATTGCTTACTATGTGTGGTAACTCACCTGACTTAAGCATGTCTCATTGGCGAATCTGCTGGATTTTGTCGGAAAACCTTCCCTAATTCTTGGTCTCATTTTGGTTTTATAAACAGAAACAAAACATAGTAAAATTTAGAAATACAAAGGAATACCTTTAATATTTCTAGTCCACGCTGGCTAGTAGTGGTTATTAAAAAGTTACTTTTGCTGGTAAAGTGTATGAACATTTAGTGGCAGTCACTGCTGATCAGCTGCCTGTGTTGTTTGGGGATCATTTCACAAACAGAGTGTCGCATATACGAATGACCTGATGTTCATTCACAATACTGACATGCCAGGTTGAACCATACAGCACAAAACACTGGAGCTCTTTCTGGAAAAAAAGTATTGGTTGATTTTTTAATGAGCAGTAACACGACAATGCAGTATGAACTAAACATTTTTAGCAAAGAACAATAATTATATTATGAAATAAAATATACAAGGGCTAAAAATTGAAAATAACCTGGTAAGTTTCTGGGAGTCTGAATTATCTTGCAGCATCATAAAGAAGCATTTGCCATATGTTTGCCAGTAATCAGACTGTGTCTCACCAATGAAGTAGAATCAGAAGGCAATGGGAAGTGGGTGTGTGCTGCTCAGATTTCTTCAAGGGATTAAAGGTCCACTGCCAGCCAAAGGGATCCTCAGTTACCATAATGTCAGGCCTTTGGAACTGCATCCGGATTGCCGTGGATTATTGTGAACAAGGACGATTTGCGTTTGACTTTGGGTTAATTTGGGAAAACTGGGCAGAGGATGAAATGGCGCAGTAATGATGATGATGATGATGGCTCAGTGGGTACCACTGATGCCTCATGCCAGCAGGTTTGTGGGTTTGTGTACGTGGAATTTGCCACAGGGGTGTAAAGAGTACTGAAAAATCCTACACAAGTACTGTTACATCCAAAAAAATGTAGAGTAAAAGTACCTCTCCCAATAACTACCTAAGTACAAATAAAACAGTAGTTTGTTTAAAAGTACTCAGAGTAGTGAGTAGCAAGTACTTTTGAATGAAATGTTTTTTTCCCTCACAGTCAATCACAAAGTACATTGTAATTAATACTCACTTGAGTGAGTGTTTTTCAGAAAGAATAAAACACAACATTCACAACTCCTCCAATAAAATATTTTCTATATTTTCATACATAAAATGAGGTCAGTCAAAGTCAGTCATTAATCAACGTAATGCCATTACTCAACGTAATTTATATTAAAAATCAAAATAAAGTAAAAAGAGGAGTACACAAAACTAATGTGCACGAACACAGAAATCAAGCAAACATTTGGCTATCTTCAGGTTCGCAAACATGTTCATCTACGCAATCATTACTGTGGTGTGGTACTGTGCTACCCGTTTGATATCTCAGTTTGAGAGAAAAACAGTCCAATCAGAGATCACCATTCACGAAAAGGGAAAAAAACATGGAAAAAAATCAACCAGTTAGACGGGGCGAACACAGGTAGAGGCTAAACAGCATGTACTGTTACTACGTGACAAACATATTTAAGTAAAAGTAGGCCAATTTAACACTACTTAATGAAGTACAATTCCCGAAAAAGTACTCAGTTACAATAATGAGAGTATTTGCAGTTCGTTACTTTACACCCCTAGTTTTCAGGATCTCTTCCCACAGCCCAATGACATGCAGTTAGGCTAACTGCCCATAGAGTATGACTGCGTGTGTATGTGGACCAAGGATTAGACTGACATCCCATCTGTCCTTACGATGGATGGAGGTTTGTGTAGGTTCTCTTCCTGTCATGCCTTCCTAACCAAAGCATGTTAACATATAATTTTCTCTGTTACTGGTATGTTGTCCCCATCTTTCACTTTTACAGTTTATAATGACAATGATGATGAAGATGATGATACTGGTGATTAATATTATTATTATTACTAGTAATACCACTACCACAGTTGTTGTCGTTGTTGTTTCCATACATCTCTATTGTATTGTTAACACTTTGGGCCCTAAGGTTGCTGGTGTGATATGTGGAGTTTGAGTGGGTCTCCGGCAGAATGCAAAGGGACCTTGCTGTTGCCGTAGTGCGCTTCTATGGCAACGGCCCCTCCGCTCTCTCCATGTGACCACATTCCCCCAAGGGAAACATGGTGCTGTAGCCTCTTGAAATCTCCTTTCAGCCACTATGGAGAGCCTCTGCAATGTTAGGCTTTCTGTTTACCTCTTGACAGCCATATTAATTTTACCACTTTCACATGTCTGTCTGGGGGACAGGTTTTGCTTAGCATTAAAGTCTTTTAGTCTCTCATTATTCCAAATCCGTATCATATTGGAATGAACTTATCTGTGTGAGATTTCATATCAGCAGTTTATTTTTTGCCAGAATTCGTAATCATCCCTGCAACCCATGCCAGGATACGTGGTTAGATGGATGGAGGGATACAGAGAGGGATAGAGGGAAGGGATGTATTAATTTAGAAGAAAAAGATCAAATATAATTCCTTAGATAGATATTGAATGTCCAGGATAGCTTGTTCAGAGGAAGACCTTTTTAGGCCTTCCTACTCAAATGATATCTACCCATAAGCCAATAGGTACCTTTCTTCAGACATCTTACAGGTGCTTTGATTCTGATCGAGTATGAAACTTCATTGACACTTGAGGAAACCTTTCTGCATGTTGGTGAAAATCCTCTGTTTAACTGATATGCTGGGCAGACACCCGTTTTTGACACACTGTGTCTATTGAGTGCATCTTATGTGTATGCTCCTTGAGTGCTAGACTCCACTCCTGTTGTTTTCTGCTCTATTGACTTGATTTACTCCGTACATTGCTGAGGAAACCCTACCTCAATCAGCTGAGAGCTCAGCCTGGAGACCTTACAGAGCGTCTCGTTCCCCTTTAAATGGGATATGAGACACCGAGATGCGTCCTCATCTGATTCTCCAGTACCGACGGCACATCATTCTGTGCCAATACAATGACAGGTGTCGAGGAAGGTGTTCTCGTACACACTCACGTGCCCGAGAGACTAAATAGCAGGACTGTCGGTACCTGAAGAACCAAAAGAATTGGTGTGACTGTGGGTGTGAAGAAAAACGCCATGTTTCAAATGCTGGAAGAGTTTCCTAATGCTGCTATCTAGGGTATTGTTGAACAAAGTGTTGGCTTAAAGTGCATTACTGTTTCTGCACCCTGATTTTTTTTTGTGCAACGTGCGATGCAGAATATCTTGAATAAAGTTGTATCATCTGCGCCCAATACCTTTATTTTTCTTTTGTTAAATGAGTGAAGACTGGATATACAAGGAAGGAAACATTTAATTAAGGTTCCATGCATCAAATCTCTGAGAAATTTAGTGGGTCTGTCCCAGAGAAGGTTTTACATTGTCATTGTTGGCCAGGACCCTGGGCTTCTGCAGTCATGAATCAGTCAAGTAAAGGTTTAGATCTTGGATGATCTTTTCTGTTATTTGGATTTTGGAGACCCACAACAGATGACACGGAGCAGTACTAACCCAATGACCTGAACAATATAATCCAGGAAAGACTTCAGCAGTGAATGCAGAGGAATATGTTTACTGTTTGTTAGATAATAACATGCTATAATTAACAGATTAACCAATTGTTGAACAATACCTTTTAACAGGTGTTTAAATGGAATACTTATTCACCAGTAAATGATTATAATATATAATCTGCACATAACACCAGATGGTGTGCGGCTCTGAGGGCTCGGTGCCTATGAACAGAAAGTTGATTGTTCAAATTCTCTGACCGGTAATAAGTGTCTATATCACTGTTGGGCCCTTGAGCAAGGCCCTTAACTCCAAAACCTGCTTCAAGGCCACCAAATAGATGGCTGACCCTGACCCCTGACCCCAAGTTCACTCTCATCTGTGTCCTCAGGAAGAGCAAGATGGGAAATGCGACAAACACATTCCAACGTACTGTGTGAAATGTCACCAGTAAAGATTTCATTCTTTTTATGAAGAATATTTTATAGTACCTAATTCAAAATTGGTTCATGTTATCTCTTTATTGCACAGTTTCTACTTGAGACCAAAAAAGGAATCTTTTGAAATGAAGCCTCAAATTCACCAGTGCAATTTCATCCCCTTGCAAAGCTGTTTACCAGTTCTGGTGAGCAGATTCATCCGTGATGACATATCCCTCCCAGTCTTTGGTTGTACTGGTGATGTACTGGCTGCTACTGGTGTAAGGTTGGGCATCCCCTTGCCGCTGTGTTTCCCTGTCCTTCTTCAAGTGCATCTGTATTCATTCATGATAGGCATCAGAGTAAAAGACATGATTGCAGAAATTTTAAAGCTTGCGGAGCTGAAATATAAGCAATTTTCAGTAATTTAAAATGCATTCAAATATTCATCAAGTGTTTTGGGGTGCCGTTTCAGAAGTGAGTTTGACGAGGTTCCAGCCCTGCTGATGATTTTTCCCCAATCTCTTCCTTGATCTAAAGAGAGCACGTGCCAGAGATGATGTCCGTTTCATGATAATCACTTTTCATCACTCGTAAGAGCAGAATCGCTTGGTATTGCTTGGTAGACACGTTTTCAGTTGGTACTTAAAGAAGTGAATGTAAGCTATGACAGAAAATTCAAAGTACAGCTTGTTCTGGTACGCTTAAGATTTTTGATTAAAGAAGCACCTGCTTTTATTTACTGTCAGGATATTAGAAAGTCACCAGTACATCATGGATTCTTCTAACTCAGACATCAATGACAATACCACAAATACAAGAAACTACCAGACACTGCATTCAAGATCGGGTTAAAACATGAAAAGAGTGGACTCATTTTCCAGGAATTTTGAATAAATGCTGTCTCCATCATACTTGAGATTTATTGCTTCCTGTGTATTTGGATTTGAACTGACTCTCTTATGAAAACCTTTTTAACATCTGCTGAGCTCTTCCAGACGGAGTTATTGAATTATTATTTCTATACTGTGGTGCGGGAGGAAGGAACAGGGACGACTGAGGGGTGGAGATGTGTTTGTAGAACTGTAGGAAGGAAAGGAAGCAACGGGCTGGTGTTTTTGTGTCAGTACGGGTTCGACAAACCTAAGAGCACAGAGAATCCATTGGCTCAGGGAAAACCTTCAGCTGGGTGCAGCTTTGGAGACCAGGGTCTCTACACCTTAATTGGCAGAAATCATGTAGCATGGGCTGGACTGAAAGTCTGCTCCCCACCTGACTGTACCTCCAGCAGTAACCCTGACATCATTCAGTTTGACCTTGATCGTGTATCATGAGCCATGACCCTGTTTCGGTGGTTGAAAGGTGGCTAGATGGACGTGTACAAGGCACGGCACTTTTACATTGGATTGCAATCCTTCAGTCTCGTCGACTTCCGCACCCACCGATCACTTTTGTCATCACGGACCTTGGAAAGCCTCACCCAGAAGGTTCCGTCGCTGTGGTTCTGAACAAGGGGGTGTGAGTTATGTCGAGGCTGCTTAAGGACATTAAAATGCATTTCATCCGAGCACACTCCCTTCTCATTATTACTGTCTTTCAGTTCTGTTGCTTTTCCACCCACATGTAATTTATGCCCAACTTTTCCGCAATATTCACTTAAAATCATTTTCTCTTTTCTTTGGACTGCTCCCTTTATAATTTACCCGACATTCTCTCGCCTCTCCATCCCTGCCACCACCCCCTCTCCCCCACCCCTCACACGCTCTTCCTCTCCAGCTGGGTTTGTCAAGTCGCCCATGTCCGAGACAAAGCTCACGGGGGACACCTTTGAGCTGTACTGTGACGTGATCGGGAGCCCCACCCCCGAGATCCAGTGGTGGTACGCCGAGACCAACCGCGCAGACTCCTTCAAGCAGCTGTGGGACGGCGCGCGCAAACGTCGCGTCTCCATCGACACGGCATACGGCTCCAACGGTGTGAGCGTGCTGGGCGTCACGCGTCTGACGCTGGAGGACTCGGGAACCTACGAATGCCGGGCCAGCAACGACCCGCGGCGTAACGACCTGCGGCAGAACCCCGCCCTCACCTGGATCCGCGCACAGGCCACCGTCACCGTGCTGCAGAGTGAGTGACCGCACCCCAGCGCCCTGTGTCCTGTAGTGGCTAGATGGTGACAGACTAGCACCCACCCGCACTCTTTCACTCCCACACCGGCAAGCCACCAAACAGACCCCCAAGCACGCTGACCCACATACAGAAACAACAACAAAAAAAAACATTTTTCCAACGTCTTTTTCCAACATGTACTGTACGTTTTTTACACAGCTGTGTTTTTATTTGTTTTTTTGATGTTCCTGTACCGTATTCTAGTTTTGGTGGTACCGGTATGAAACTGTTCGTTTAGCTAGCTCTGCGTGTTAGAGAACGCCTGACTTCCACGTGTTCTGGCCTTGACTTCAAAGCCTCCTCTTGTAGTTGACCACAAACCCAGAACCCCTGTGCCCCCTGGACGTCCCAGGCAACCCTTTCCCCTCCTGCATCATGTCTGTCTTGGCTGCTCCATACTGTACTTTCCCCATGTGTCCACACGAGTCCTTTCCTAGCCTACCATCTTTATTCTTCCATTTGCAGATTCCTCGTTTGTCGCTTCTCAAACTGCTCGGTTTCTAGTCAGTGTCTGTCATCGCTTGCTGTCCCAGTCCCTTTTTTTGACCACCTGTCTGCCGTGTGTAGGCTTCTTGCTGTGTTAGGGCTTGGCTGTACTATGTCTCATGTGCCTTACACCAGGGAAGGGACTGAGTGAGTATGAGAAGAAGGCACAAAGGTCAAAGAGCTGTCACACCTTGAGCATTTCAATACATACAAACATGCTGTGAGTGCCTTGGATCTTATGGTGATATTTTTCAGAAAAGTCAACGTCTTTTTTTTTTGTAGACCATGTACAGTCGGAGTCGTCTGTCTTGGTGGTTGCCTTGGCATGACCTTGTACCTTCTTCACATTGCGCTGGTGTGTAAATCAGTAATGACATTATATGCTCCCATTTTGTTGTTGTATGCCTACAAAAATAATGTCAATCAACTAGACTGCTTGCACAAGGCATCACTTATATCTTAATAGTTAGTTTGTGTGTGTGTTCTTTTTAAATAGTTAGTTGTTGCTATTAGCTTTGTCATGATGCAAGTGAAAGCGACGGCAGGCAAACAATTCACCCTCACTTGGGTCTCTTGTGTCAGTGCTTATTGTAAGTCTCCATCTGCCAAATAAACAGATAAATAAACAAATTAACAAATAGGGAACTAAATCTAAACCTAATTTATTTTTTGTGCTATATCCAACAAGGAACCTGTGAACATGATATTACTGCTGTTGCGTATCATGAATGCTAATTTGTTCCGGCTCATGACAGTGTTTGCCAAGATGCAAAACAGTCTAAGTAGACCCATACGATGTGAGACAAATTCAAAAACAAACAAACAAGCCAGCAAAAAAACATCCATGTCTGTTCATTATTCCATTACACACCACTAAGAAAATTACAAATAAAGTTTTCAAACCTATGCGAGTGTGTCCGGCAATTTCTTTTGTTCTTTGGTCGGAAAGTAAACAAACAAATACAGTGTCTGTATTCTGTCATTACTGAATAACTGTTCTTATGTTATATACATGTAATAAAAATAACATGTATATAAGGGGCCCACATACAGGAACAGTCATGCAGATGTTCACGTGTAGTTTTCCACTCAGGGAAATCCTACGTATCTGCAGGCTGTTCTGTGTTGGCTTCCTAGCTGTGTTGTGGTTTGTGGTCCTGTGCTGATTTCAGCGTTATTTTGCACAAATGACTGGACTCTTTGTGCCGCATGCAAGAGCAGCTGGATGTGTCCCATTATTGGGACACCTGGCTTGGTGTCCTGCAGGTTAACAGAAGGAGGGTGTAAGTCTGTGTGACAGGGTGATGTCTTCTGTCTAGCTGTGTCCCCGGGGCTGCATGTCGGCATGGTCAGTGATGGCTGCGGTGATTGTGGGGTTGGATTCTACCTTATCATTTAACTTTACTCCATCAGTATTTCCCCATTACATTAGTGGTCACCTTTGTTTCCTTACTAAGGGAAACCTCAAATCGTGAGCTGGTCGACCTTACATCTCACCTTACGAAGTTTACAACTTTGCACTTTGCTCGTTTCCACAGCCTGACCTCGATTAACCCCACTTTTGGGTTAGGGTTTATGGTTTTAGGGTACAGTATTGCCCTTTTTGTATGTTCAGTTAAGCTCAACCATATAACAAGAAATTCATGCCTGTGTATGTATGTGTGTGTGTCTGCTGCATGTGTGTATAGTGGAGTTTTGTAAAGACATGGCAGATAATATTTAGAGTATGACTACCGTTTATGAGAACGATGACTGTTTGCCCTACAAAAAGAGTTCCCGAAAATGGTAATTAAAGTCACAAGCATGGAGCACGATATATACCGAACTTGACCAGTCCCATCTCCATCTCTCACACACACACACACACACACACAAATGGATGTTCCACTTGTTTCCTAATCCTAACTTTGACAACCCTAACCCTTAACCAGCCCTAAACTTAACCACAAGTGACCCAAAAAACTTCAAGACATTTGGTTATTTAGGTTTCTTAATTGCACTGACAGATTTTTGTAAATTTTGAGTTTTCCCTTGTGGGGACGCGACAAACATCCCTGTGAGGTGAAAAGTAACATGTTTTCATTCCTCCAGTGGACATTGTGTCTCCACAGTCTTACACACACACAGACAAACAGACAGATTTGAGAGAAGTGTGTGAGTGCCTTGGTGCTTCTCCATGATTAATGTCAAGGTTGACTAGGGATCCTGACCTGCTTCATTGACTTGGGTCTACACTGCTTCCTTATCAACACTTAAATGTTACTCAGGCTGTGATGAATGAGTTCAGCGGTTTCTTAACCACATCTGTGATGGGGCCAGGCAGTCTTATTGCATATATTTCTGCTGAAGCCATGTCGTAATACAGATTGGGATTGTAATTAAAAACAAGGAAACGGAGCCTTCTCAGGCAAGGGTCAAATTGTCATCTGCTTAGACCATCAAACAGATAGTCTGTCTTTTATTCTCTCTGTGTACAACTATCAAGGAAGGGTGACATTTAATCGTGCGGTGTGTGTATTAGAATATGATCCCTGAGTAAGTGTTTATAGTGGCTGTAATTGTAATCTGCAGATGCATTTTCGAGACGGACTGATTAATCACATAATGAATAGAGCAAAGCAAGTGCGATCGATTGTTGTGAATTCTGTTTTTTTTTTCAGTAAGATACTAGAGGAAGTAAAACCCTTACTGATGAAGGGAATGTGTCACTTTCTGCTTTATCCCACAGGTCCACTCCTAATTAATGGAAAATTGTGCTGCTTTCTTACATAATCGTCTGCTGGCCAACATTTTTGCCATTTTCTACAGCACTTTCCATACACCAGGGAAAGTGTGGGAACTGCCATTTCGTCCCTGCCGCTCTACTGATAATTGTTAGCTTGACGTTATCTCCTCAAATGCTAGCTTGGAACTACTGTGATTTTACATCCGAACACAAATCTCATTAAGAAGATGAAGGTGAATCTTGGTTTGTATACCATCTAGTCTTGCTTTTCAGCGAGTCTCTTCCTGGCACACTGGCTCTGCTTGAGTTTCATTCCTGACTTCTGTAATGCTACCCTTCTGATGAGAAACAGAAAACCTGGGACCAGCATATATACTATATGGACAAAAGTATTGGGACACCAGTTAATGGGGGGGGTTCACATACTTTTGGACTTGGGTATTTAAGCCATACTAATTGCTGAGACAGGTGTATAATTAAACGCACAACCATGCAATCTCCAGCTACAAACACTGGCGGCAGAATGGGTCATGCTGAAGAGATTAGTGACTTTCAACGTGGCACCATCATAAGATGCCACATTCCTAACAAGCCAGTATCAAATTTCTGTCTTGGTTAACTGCAAGTGAAGTGATTGTGATGTGGGAACTTCTATAAATAACAAGAGTTCAGTTGTGATGTCACAGGCCACAAAAACAGAAAGGGACTCGATGACCCAACATCAATATCCAACCTCACTGATGCTGCTATGGCTGAAGGGCAGCAAATCCCACCAACGATATTCAAACATCTAGCGTAAAGTCTTTCCCAAAGAGTGGAGGCTAAGGAGGACCAACTTCGTATTCATACCCTTGGTTTTGGAATGAGATATTGCACAGGCAGGTGTCCCAATACTTCTGTCCATACAGTGCATTTTCCCCTCTGCTCAGCTGCACTCTTTACGATTGAGGAGAGTAACATAAGGATGTGTCTTCACAGAAGTAAGATAATTTGAATGAGATACTGCACAGGCAGGTGTCCCAATATTTTTGCTCATATAGTATATGATCCTGATTCCGTATCAGAAGGGTTACTCCATTACACATGGTTGGATGGATGCATGCACCACTTCGAAGAGCTTCACTCAATGGTTAAATGCACCCCAAGTTCAGAGTTGATGCAATGCCATTTCATCTAGGTTTACACTGCAGCTCTAAGGCTGTGTTGGGAGTACTTCCTTTGATATGAGTTGTGCAGAAATAGCCATTCATATTTCAATTACTGAGGTATATACAGGAGTCTCACGGGAGGAAAATGACACCATATAAAGTCCCTGTTTGATGGCTTATAATCTGATCATAGCCTTCTGCTCCCCTTTAAATGAATCGCATATGTCTTCCGCTGTTGGGCCACCACCTGCAGATATGTACGTTGCACATTCTGGAATGTTTGGGGCTCTCAGTCAAACAGGGGGCACTTTTCTGTTTCAGAGCCCCGGATAAACTCGTCCGACGATGTGGCGCTGCCCCTGGGCTCCCACGGACCACCCTCCACCCTGCAGTGCAACCTGACGAATTCCCACAACACGCACCGGCAGAGCTTCTGGATGAAGAATGGAGAAGAGGTCCCTGGTACCCGTAAGGACTTGAAGAACACAGAGTACAGGTATGGCAGGAGTGGGCCCGTTTGAAATGGTAGCTTTTCTGAGCCAAGATTAGCGCTGTGGTGCAGGTCGATGGTTCGAGTCCCAGGAGAGTCCTAAAGTGCTGTCTTTCAGTAAGGCATTTCACCGGTCTGGTAAAATATACAGCTCTCTCAGTGGGAAAAGTTCAGGAGAAAGGGTGCAGTAAAATATACGCTCTCTCAAAGGGACTCTTTTAGGAGGAAAGTATCAGCTAAGCAATGAATTGTGGTTTTAATTGGGCTGAAAAATGTCGTGCTATGCACTTAGTTGGTGCGCTAAGGTTCAGTGACGCAAAGAATGAAGGGATGGATAAATGCCACCTCCAAATTAGTCGTCTGCCCCTAGCAGCCTCCTCACTTATGCAGCCCACTCAACAGTTAACGTTTCAGTGTCAAAAAGGCTCACGGCACCACTTCAACAGCAGTGCTATCTGTCATCATTCTCCATGACTAACGGATATGCTGTGTCTCAGTGTCTGCTCTAGAGCGTGCTTTTAAGCAGGCTTCAGGAGACGGCAGCTTGCTGTTGTTTGTCTTTTACCGAAGACCGTCATTTTGGGCTTCTTTGTAGAATTGTGAAGGCCCGGGCCGAGGATGCGGGCGAGTACATGTGCGTGTTCACCTTTGACATGGCACCCCCGGCCAACGCCACCATTGAGGTGAAAGGTAGGTTAAACGTCCTTCCAGTGACCCAAATGATAAAGTTGGGCCTACTTTAAAGACTGCTGCCTGTGAGAGTGTGTATAGTTTGGTGTTTTCAACAAGTTATGAATGAAATGATATGTTATTGTCCATTGTCTCTGTACATAGGAATTCTTTCACATATCCCATCTTGTTCTCCGTGAGATGCACATACACACAGGTGAGAATAAAGCTTGATGTCAAAATACAAGGGTCATCCATTTATTTGGCACTCCTGGAGCAGTTTTGGGGGTTAAGGGCCTTGGTCAAGAACCTAATAGTGACCTGGTCACTCTGACAACCGTGTGATTCAAACCAGTGCCCTTCTGGACACCAGCATTTTATCGTAGAGTGCCACTCTACCTATATTGCGCATGTATACACCATCTTGCCCTCCAGAGAGTGTGTAACGGTGTACTGCAGTAAAAACGGCTGGGAGTCCACTCTAGTCAGAGATCCGGCACAGACCACCATGCTGAGGAGAGGCTCCCAGCATCCTGTGGTAACAGCCACATGCGTCCTCACCGTGCCACGCCCTTCCCCGTTTCTCTAAAGAGTGGCGAACGTGCCGTCGATTTATGCTTCACCCACGGCAACCCCCTTCGGCCCGTGATGGGCGTCGGGCGAGTGTGAAATTTGCCGTGCTGGCAGACAGAGGGTGATGAGGGGCGGAAAGCTTCCCATGGGCTTTATTTCGGTGGGTTTCCCTCCCCACAGATACACGTGGGGGCTGGTGGGCAGCTAGAGCTAATCGGAGGTGCTAACGGCATTAGCCCCCTACCCCCGCCCCGGTGCACCCCATGCCGCAGTGTCCTTGGCACTCGCATCTCCCTGCTTCTCTGTCACTGTCCCCCTCCTCCACCACCCTGCTCAGCAATAGCAGATGGCAGTTTGTTTGATGGCTCAGGATTATGGCACCAAATCCGGTCCCTAACGGCAGGACTTGCCGCCTGCGATAGGAATCTGTACCAACCAGGAGCTCTCTGCAGTATTCACTGGCATTTTTTTTTTTCCTGTGAGCTTTCACTGATGATCATTTTCTCAAACTGAATATTACATCTGTGCCAAAGATACCTGTCGTGCATTATGTTAAAGGCAAAGTTAAATGTTTCCTTTACATTTTCCTAGTTAATTTCACTTCCGGATTTGTTACTGCGATCATTTTCTAATTACCATAACATCATGACCTCTATTCTAAATATTTTTTATTAAAAACATATAAGGATAAAAAGAGATTGCTATAATATTAAAATATGTAATATGAGTAATATAAGAACTAAAAATGGTTATGAAATGATCTACAAAGTGCACTTAGACAAAAGGAGAGCTGATTTTAGCCCACAAAGAAGGTGCCTCAAACACAGACAGAGAGACAGACAGGCAGACGAGTGCACACACACACACACACACACACACACACACAAACAAACAAACAAACAAACAAGCAAGCATCAGTCAGAGCACAGGGGCCAGTATCAGCTGCTGGCTAGCCATCACAATCGCAAAGTGCTGGAGGTAAAACATCGAAGAACGAAGAAATTGTGGCTAGATGCTGCCTTCGTGCCGTGCTATAATTAGACAGTGGTGATGTCACCAAAGCCTCAAGTGACACACACATGCAACAGAGGCTAACCGACTTCTAGGTCCCTCCTGATGCTGCCAATTAAATCAAGCAGGATAATCACATAGTAACCCAGGACCAGGAAATCACAGGCTTAGTTTGCTAATTCAGAGGCTAAAAGCCTTTCCCCTTTGTTTTGATTCAGACTAAACAGGAACAGAGACCATTGTGTTTAAAATGTGTGCTTTAATTCATTTTATTCCACAGAAAAAAATCTTTAATTGGAGATGTTGAAATCTTTCGTTTTCACAAATAATTACAGTAGCTTCGTAAGAGATTAACTCACATCCATCTTCATTCAAATATTCAGATGAATGTTTTATAATCATTTGCATGCAATTTAGCCACCTGTTGATAGATTACTTCATGCAGTTATTCCTTCAGATCATAATTCTGCAATGTATATGATCAGATTAGCTAATAAGTTATATTTTCTTTTTATGCTGTTAATAGTTTAAGTAATTTGTGTAATGTATCTTTAATTTCTGAGGAAGGGTACCAGCAGAATTAAGTAAATGTGAAACTGGAATGCAATGAAGATTAATTTTGCTGTGGCCAATGAATGTTTATTCAATGTTAATTTTCAATTCAATTTTGTTTACATAGCACCTTTAACAAGTAGCATTGTGACAAAGCACTTTACATAGTCTCGGGCCCAAGGTTCACAGAGAGTAAGCCAAAGGCGGCAGTGGGCAGGAAAAACTCCCTCACAAGGAAGAAACTTTGGGAGGAACCAGAGTCAAGGGGGAAGCCCATCCTCCTCTAGCCGGCAGCGGGCAGGACAAGGTCATTAATACAATATGAAACAATGATGAGGTAGAACAGTCATATGGACAACAGCATACTGGAGGAGGAAGTCAGGTGATCAGGTTGAAGAGCAGGTTTGGTAGCTCAGATAGTGGCAATTCAGGCAGAATGGACAAGAGATGGGGAGGGAGGACACAGTAGGCCAGCAGACAAATAGTGGGGTCTCTTGAATCCAGACCTCTGAAAGGAACATCCCAGAAAAAAAAACCAAACAGCACCGCCAAAATGTGTGTCATGTTGTGCTGGGGTGCAGTGAGGTTGGAGCTTCATGAATTTCATCTGTACCTCTGTGACTTCTCCCTGTGACCCGTTGGCCAGCTGCCCCTGACATCACCGGCCACAAGCGCAGTGAAAACCAGAATGAGGGCCAAAGTGCGGTGCTCTACTGCAAGTCCGTGGGATACCCTCACCCGACGTGGACCTGGCGGAAGCTGGAAAGAGGAACGTATGTGGTGCGTAGCTCCGCAGATGGATAATCTGGGCTATGGGCGGTCACTTTCCAGGAACATGTGGTCCAAACCGTGCCTTGGTGGCAGGAGACCAGGGCTGTGGGACTGCTCAAAAGCTCCTCTGGGGTTGGCTTCTGAAATGGGTCTTGCAAGGCTTCCTCCTTGGGCTTGACCACTCAGTTACTGCATAGATGTAAAGAGAGAAAACACTGCAGAGCCTCTTCGTGCTGCTGACATAAAGTTATTAGGAAATGGAGCTTGCTGACCGGCTGGATGAACACCTCCGTTCAACGCTTGAGGGACAGATTAGCTCTCTTTCCATCCCTAGGACATCGACAACTCCTCTGGGCGTTTTTTCGTCAACAACAGAGAGAATTACTCCGAGTTGAACATTGTGATCCTGGACATCAGCACTGACCCGGGTCAGTACCAGTGCAACGCCACCAACGTGATGGGGACAGCCTCGGCATCCTCTGTCCTGCGAGTGCGTAGCCACCTAGCCCCTCTGTGGCCCTTCCTGGGTGTGCTGGCTGAGATCCTCATCCTGGTCGTCATCATCGTAGTGTACGAGAAGCGCAAGAGGCCAGAAGTGGAGCTGGACGGTGAGTCCTCACTCCACCATGGTTACAGCTCCCCAGAAAGAGGATCCTCTCCCTCAAAATTCCAGTTTGGCTCAGGCACTCCAAGGTTTGGGACAGTTGTCACTTTTACTACTGACTGCGAGGCTTTACTTGGAAGGATGACCTCAGGAGGGCTCTGATAAATATTTATCAACCACAGTTTGGGCAGCTGTGTCCTTAATTATTCATTGCTTTGAAGTGACACTCTCCCAAACCAATCAGTCGCGTTCACGGACTGCATCTTTTCAGCATGATGAGGTGCCATAACACCGCGGTGACTCTTCAGCATTGCAGACTTGTTTTAATGCAATTTCGAGTTGTGGTAAATTGATGCATCTGCATGGCTGTGATATATATTTGGGCTGTAATCTTCATAGTAATTACGGTATTTGAATGACTTAAGCCAAAGTAAAAAAAAAAAAAAAAAAAAAAAAAAAAAAAAAAAAAAAAAAAAAAAAAAAGAAAAAAGGACAAGAAAGACTTTTAAATAATAACAGTTTATGATGAACCTCTAGGTTGATACAAAACATATTTAT
>JAACJT020000016.1:2387539-2402565 GCA_009936485.2 Gymnarchus niloticus | reverse complement strand
AAAAAAAAAAAAAAAAAAAAAAAAAAAAAAAAAAAAAAAAAAAAAAAAAAAAAAAAAAAAAAAAAAAAAAAAAAGAGAGAATTGCACCAGAAACACTTTAAGGTATTAACCGTTCTGAGTTAACCGCTACGGTTATTCAAAACAGATTTGTAACCCTTTAATGACTGTCCCTGTCCAGTGAGGTCATAGGACCTTGAGGGACAGCCAGTTGTTGCTTCAAGGATGAAACTGCAGTTTTGGGTCGTTCTTTTTCTTTTTCGCTTGTTTTTGAGGGTTACTAAGATTTTCTCTCCCCTCTTCCAAATCGCCTCATAACCTTAAAAACGGGTGGTAAGTCCCAGCTTCTGCATGCATCCAGTCTGTTACTCTCTCTGCCGACATCCACCGTCCATTCAGACCATGACACCACTGACTACTTAATTAATACCGTTCATTTGCTTAGTAACCTTCCCTTCCCATCCGTCATTCACAACTGGGTTTGGATGTCAGCTTCCCATTTTCAGTTGAGCTTATTTGTACGCCTCTCCATACCCTGAATTAATTTCCTTTGGAGTTTCCACTGCAGTTTCTTGCTTTTTTTTTCTTTTCAGATTGATGTGATCCTGGGAATTTTAACAAAGCTCGCAATAAGTTTGCAGCTTGTGGGCCTGAAGTTTTATGCTGTCGGTCCATTACGTATATTTTCGTTTTATTTTAGTAATTAATCTCCTTTCCATTTACCTGGTGAGTGGTGAGGAACTGAATGAATGGGTCCGGCCAGGCTGTAAATTAAATCACATTCCTAAATATACGAGAGGTGATGTGATTTGGGGACACACTTTTAGACTTTAAGAATGTGAAATCAATTGACTGCCACGTTGAAGGCCAGTACCCCATTCGAAATATTACATGGAGAGGGAGGCGATCCACAGCCACATTTCCCCATTTAGTATGGCGCTCGTGCCTTTGCTATAGTCTGAAATGTGTCCTCATTATGGCATTGCATGTTGACCGTTAGTCACGAAGGCAAGCATGGGTTACTCCTGTATGTGTGTACATGGCTCCGGTCATGAGGTAGATTAAGGCTGCTCAGACAGGCCTCAATCCGTCTAACAGGATCAGGACCAAGGACGACAGACGCCACACGATCCATGCGTACATTAACTGCAACTCTGACAAAATGTCCAAGAACTCTCAGCTAGTGGTGCTGTTTTAAAGTATAACTGCCTGATTTAGAAGTGTGGTCAACTTATAAACAGTCTGTGCACATCTTATGTTTGCCTGTCTTTCTTAAAGAAAATGGTTCATATTGCTGGTCGAGATGTTTTTACCACTGTGTGGTGATTGTTTATGATGTATCGCTGTGTCATCGAATGACGAGGGTAGGGAGGTTCATAATTGGCTGGACTGACACTTGTCTCGAACCTTTAGCATCAAACTGTGGAATGCTCATGTTATTCTGAGTGAGATGACTCAAGCTGTCGAGCCTCCTGACTTCTCCTTTCTGTTTTCCTTCGTCTCACCCTCTGAAGACGACGAACCAGGTGGACCAATGTAAGTGAGTAGTGAGTCACTCTATCCTCCTCACCTCCTAGTGTCTGCCGTAGTGCTGGCATGCTAGGATCGTGTCAGCTGCCGGACAGGCTGTGTGAGATGCGTGTGGTTGTAGTAAGCGGCAGACCCTGTCTGACCCGCCCAATCAGGGCAGAGAGCCACTGTCAGCACCTCAAGGAACTCCGTGCGTGAACTCCTCTCTCCCCCCCCCCCCCCATTTGCTCTCTCCGTTAGGAAAACAAACTCCACCAACAACCACAAGGAGAAGAATTTGCGACAAAGGACCACCAACTGACCGAGGGGAGCATGATCTCCAGTGAGTACTTCAGGCCAGGTCACCAGGTTACCAGATCACACTTTGCCTCAGTCCAACAACACCTCCCCCCCTCCGATCTCTTATTCACAGACGATGAGGCCAGTGTCACAAACACAGGAAGGTGAGGATGGAAGGAGCTCTCCGCTTGTCGATCTAACGTACCTGGCTTCTTTCGGAGTCCAATAAGAGCTGAACATTTGGGGGATGAGCAATATGGCGGTGTAAGGCATGCCTTGTGAAGATATTAAAATAGGTGTACATAAATATATATGTATATATTTTTTCCATTGTGTATGATTTTCTTTTTTATTTTATTTGTACTTGGACTTATTACTTTTCATTTTTTTAATGCATGGTATGCGGATTCCAACATAACTTCAGTACTCTACGGTGATAGTATAGTACTATAAAATACTCCTGCGATTCTTTCGACGCTATACAAATCAAAGGACAACCTTCATATCTCACGTAAACCCATGAGACGGTGAGTCACCAAGAGTCTTGTACAGTTTCCCCCTCCGCCAGAAAGCCGTCCGTACGGTGAGGACGGGGCCTCTGACTCTCGGTCACAAGGTGAGGGCACCACCTTGTATTGCAGTATTTCATCAAGGACCAGCGGACGCTGATAAAAAAAACAAAAAATGAGCCGAGACGTGTCGGCTGCTACCGAAGAAGGAGGATTTAAACGTTGTACATTTTCTTCAGTAACTCACACGGCTTCATGTCTTGTATATGCTGCTCTTAAGTGTCAAAAATTACAGTAGAAAGTGTAAAATTTGTTTTTATATAAAAAAAAAACTTTCATTCTATTTTAAAATATTTATGTACAGCATGGCTATTATTCTATGCAATATTTGCTTATATATACATTATATATTTGTATATACAGTGGTTAGAAAAAGAATACACCCCCGCAAAGATTTTGTTACAATCTGTAAATTTTATGGATTCAAATGGCCTCGTTTTGCATTGATCCAAAGCACACAACAAACCCTATGAATGCAATGAAACCATTTTAATTTGAAAAAAGAAAAAGTCTTCAAGATGACAAAACTGAAATATTTGTATTTATTGAGCATGCACCCCCCTGTGTCAGTACTAGGTGGAAACACCTTTGGCGGCACCAGTGTTTTTGGGTAGCTTTTTACGAGGCTGGCACACCTGGACTTTTGGTAGCTTTTTACGAGGCTGGCACACCTGGATTTTGGGACCCCCCCTTTTCAGACCTGATCCAGCTGGGAGAGAGAATTTGGTTTTTGCTGATAAACCTTCAAGCCATTCCAAAGATTTTGAGATTCAGGTCAGGACTTTGTCTTTGCTACTCCAGAACATCCACCATCTTCTTTGCAAGCCACTTCCATGGTAACTCTGGCCTTGTACTTTGGGTCATTGTCCTGCTCAGATATGAATTTCTGACCCATTTTCAGTCTTTTTGCAGACTTTATCAGGTTCTTCTGCAGAATCTCCCTGTACTTGGCTCCAATTACCCTCCGTTCAACCCTGTCAGGTTCCTCCGTCCCTGCAGATGAGAAACATCCCCACATCATTATGCCCCCACCACCATGCTTCACATTTAGGATGGCGTTGTCTTGGTGATGGGCTGTGTTGGGTTTTCTCCACACATAATGTTAAGCATTTATGCTAAAAAGTTCTATTTTTTTTCCTCATCTGCTTACAAAATCTTCTGAAGGTTTATTGCTGGATCCTTCAGGTCTTTTTTGGCAAACTTCATTTGGGACTCCAGAGGGACCTTTTTAAGAAGTGGCTTTCTTCTTGCCACCCTCCCATAGAGGCCAAATGTATACAAATATCTCTGATACTGTTGTCCTCGGTTAGCCATTGAACTCTGTAGGTCTTTCAAGGTTGCCATTGGCTTCCTGGTAGCCTATCTGAGCAGCTGTCTTCTTTCCCGATCACTTAGCTTTGATGGACGTCCTCATTTTGGCAGGCTGTAGATGGTGCCATGCACCCTCAGTTTCTTAGTGATTGACTTATTGGTGCTTTGAGATACATTCAAAGCCTTGGGAATTCTGTTATCTCCTTCTCCTGATGTGTTCCTCTCCACTCGTTTCGGAAGGTCTTTGGAGCCCATGCTGCTTTTTTGTGTCTGGCTGAGTCTGAAGGACCTCAGTAAACAGTTGGTGTATTTAAGTTAATTTCAGTGATTCCACACAGGTGTTGGACAGTTAAGATAAATGATCTTGAAGGCAATTGGTTATTTCTGTGACGTTCACGTTCATGTCACACTGTATTAAAGGGGGTGCATGTCAATTAATGGTAGCTGCTGCAGTTATTTTTAATTAACGTAAGAGAATTTTTAGAATTCTTTTCCTTTTGAAGTTAAGTATTCTGTGTAGATGACTGGGAAAAACTATATATTTGTTACATTTTAACTTTAGGACTTTCAAATGTCAAAAATGTTAAAGGGGCTGTATTTTTCTGTTCACTGTATACACATATAACATATTTACATACATATTTACATGAATACACATGATATATTCACAATCTGAAAGTAAGCAATAGCGGTGTGTTTTGAAGCTTTAAAGTTTTACTGTGTGGGATCATGTTTACTGAATCTGATATGTAACGCACTAATTCACATGGCTCATCTGCATGACGTTTCAACAGTCTGTGTGTGTATGAGTGTTGCTTAACTGCAGGACTTCCACTATAGTAGTTAGTGTACAGTCCACCACTGGCATCATTTTTATTAATAAAAGAGCGAAAAACAGATCCTCATTTTGTGCTGCTGTCTTACTAGGAAGAAAAAGACAAGAAAAACCTGCCTGAGAATGATGCGCTCCCCCAACCGCTTGGGCTACTGAAGCCAATTTTGTAGACGCATAAAAATGTAGGTTGAAACCTGCAGGGGGCGCCCACAGTCAAAGACAGTGTGCAAAAAACAAGGTAAAGCAAGTGATATCCAGCGAAAACTTAATGGCTTTCTGGTCAACTGCTAGGACCGATGAGGATTTTTCTACATCCCATAATCCAGCTGAAAAATTAAACCACTGTTTGGGGAAAAAAATAACACACCTGGGTTTGACCTGCAGGTACAAACTGGAGGCAGACTGGAAAAGCAAAGCAATGTGTAAATAATGTCCCACTGGCCCAGTAGAGCACCCAGGTCCTGCCATGTTCCAACCCTTCATATAAAACGAAATCTTTCACAGCTGCGTCAAAGCATAGCAGTAGACATATGGTGTGATCGTCACAGCGCTCACACGGACCTATTCTCATTTATCTGCTGGATGACAGTAATCTAGTGCCTCTGAAGTACAGCAATGGTGTTAATCAGAAGTTAATAAGCAGGGCCCATTTCGAAAGTAATGATGCCATAAAAACAAATCACGCTTACTCATCTTCATTGATGATGCAGATGCATCAGAATGAGTTGGAATAGCATCCAGTATTAGTCATCTGACAGGCTTCATTAGTTTGAGTCTTATGGTATTGGATGGTTACAATTTCAACTGCAATTTATTTTAAAACGTTAATTGATGCAAAAGTCGTAAGTTAATGGGTTATGCATAGATCCTTTGAGGTTTGAGGCCAAGCTTGTTGGTGATTATTAATAACAGAGAAGGAAATAAGAGTGTGGCATATGTACAGGGTTATTCAAAACTTTATTATATACACAGACACTTAAGATGATAGTGCCAGCATCCAACATAATCCAGTCTTTAAAAAGAGAACAAATGATGTTTTACTGTATATGCGCCAATTTAGGAGACTAAAAGATCGCCCACTTGTTAACTTTGTCTTTCATGATAAAAATGGAGGACCTGGATTATATTCCTTTTGAAGAACTGGCCTAACAATTTGTAACTGCTGCCATCTAGTGGAGCTTACGGTTCGCAAAACCTTTTAAACTGACTATGCAGCGTGTATTACAGGCCTAACACTGATTCGGATATGTAAAGATTTAGCACACATGCTGAATTGGAGATGTTAGGATCCTTTAGTTCATTTTGAACCCAAAAACAATTCAGACTGATTATTTAATCAAATTGAAAAAAATATATATATGATTTAGTGAGGTCTAAAGTTCTGAGAACTGTGAAATTGCTTGTATTTTGCATTTTTTTCTGATTTAGTTTGAGAATGTTTATTACAAATTATATTATAAACATAACAATTTGAATAAAAAGTTGAATCTTTTGAATAAATTCACATGAGTTTCAGAATTTTTCTGCCCCTTTTCGTTTAATGACAGCGTTCACTCAAGCTGGTATGGACTCCACATGTTTGAGCAGAACCTGATGATCCATGCTATCCTAGCATAAACTGAGAATGTTCCAAAGAACATCCTGTGACCTTACTGAATGCTTTGTTTCCTCCGTCTTCAAGTGCCCCCCATAAATATTTGATGGGGTTGAGGTCATGTGACTGTGGAGGAAAGTCCACGACAGTCAGAACTCATAGCTCTGCTTTGGTCTTCAAGTAATTTTTGCAAAGCTTTGAGGTACAATATGTTTGGGGTCATTACTGTGCTGCAGTATAAGTCCTTCTCTTCAAAGATCCAAACCAGAGAGTACAGCATGTCTCTTAAGAATGGAGTGGTACTTTTCCTTTGTCAGGGTGTAGACGATTTGGTGCCAGTGTCCATCTCCACCCAGACTTGAATATTCCCACCACCCTATTGCACGGTTGTTCTGATACACTCAAACTTGGATTCATCACTCAATGACCCCTGATCCACTGTGAAAAGCTGGTGTGTCTTAGCCCATCCTAAAACCAGGTTTAAATGAAAAAATTCCAAGATTTTCAGTGTGGTCTCAGACTTTTAGAACCCACTGTATAATCTGGCTGGGCAGTGTGCAGCTCTGGGTGTGGAATCTGTACTCATGTCTAGAAGGACATAGTAGTGTTGTTGTTCATTAGTTTTTATTATTATTATTATTCATAATTTTCTTTCAGCTGCTCCCGTCAGGAGTTGCCACAGGGGACCATCTGTCTCGATCTCATCCTGTCCTCCGCATCCCACTCTGTCACACCAACCACCTGCATGTCCTCTCTCACCACATCCATAAACCTCCTCTGTGGTCTTCCTCTTTTCCTCTTGCCCGGCAGCTAATAATAATAATAATAATAATCATCATAATCATAATCATAATAATAACCAAAATCCTATCCACTCACTTTTCACAGTGCATCCTCCTTGATTTTCTTTGTGCATAAATGACACAAGAAGACCAGAAGGGGGCTTCACTGTGTCAACAATTAGACTTTATTAATACATAAACAAAATGGTGAAGAAATAATTTGAAATTAACAGGACAGGTTAAAATGTTACCACAACGATTGTTTCCTCTTTATAGCATGCGTATTTTAAATCTATATGTATTATAATATTTAACATTAAATCTAATTAATATCATCATTCCTGACAAGGAGTGAGTGACCACCAAATTGCATTATAATGACCAAGCATGCATTGAAAGGTTCAGTGGTAGCTTGATGACTGACTCTGCACAATTGGCTAAATATCTGTTTGCTTCGTTTCAGTTATGTACGTATCAACACACACAGACAAGTATCTGTGGGAAGCAGACATACATGCATCTTTTGTCATCACCCTAACTTGTATGGACAATCATTTAACTACCTGGGCTCTTCATTTTCCTTAAAACCAGTTCCCATAAAATCAAGTTAGCCTTCTTTCCCACCCAGGTCTGAATGAGGCACCAAAAAGCCAAATTCCCAGAAGCCACTCTTTTCCCTGCAGGCTCTTTGTCTTGGAAGATATTCGTAAGCATTCAGATTAAGGCTGGCAATTCATCACCAGCCGCTAACACTTCCTTTTAAACCACTTTATTCTGTGACCTAAATATCTATGTGTCCCTAATGGAAACTATACTTCTCGACCACGGCTGTGTGGTTATCGCTTTGGTATGCCACTCAGGGGTCGTTCGAGGGTGTAGCCAGGGGGGGGCAGTGCCCCCCTGTCGATAATCCTGGACTACCTCACAGGCCTCTCTTATTGAGAGTTAATTTTGTCATCTTGTAATTTTATACAATTTTGGCGGCAAAATAAGATTTTGCTTTTCCGTGTGTACCCCTCCAACAGAATAACTGGCCCAAACCTAGACCCCTACTTCAACTGGTCTACAACTGCCACTGGTGCTAATTAGCCTTTGTTAGAATTTGAGTAGGCGCAGCCTAAGCATGGGGACAGATTCCAGAGTATTACCACTCCAGAGCATTATCTGGAGTATGTCTGACTCTGCTGAAACTGAGCTTTCCGATTATCAGCGCAGTCGGAGATACCATTCATTTCATGAATTTAGAACGTAGCTGGGACTGAAACATGTTAAGCAAAGTTAATATTTTAACTTAAGGCTTCTGGTTTTTTCATTGTACTACAGCAAGTTTATAATATGCATGCTAGCATCTTGAAATGTGTAGTTTTATTACCGATGACACATGCTAGTTCATCAGGTAACGAATGACCTAAAGCTTAGTTGCAGCACCACGCACACCTAATGACATGCAACATCTCCCTACCTCCTTTCAAGTCCCAGCATCATTACCTTATGATGACGCTGTAGCACTTCTGAAGCATCATAGCCGGAATAAACTTTAGATCACAGGCAAATGCATTGATGAGCATAAAAAAAGCGTAAAAGAAATGAACGGGCGGATTCCAAATCAATACAGTTCTATTTAGATTTCCCTGGTAGCCCATTTCAGTGTTTAGGACGCACTTCAAAATAAAGAATACGTGTCATAATACAAAATAATTGTCACCTCGAACCCACAATTAAAGGTTGAATCTACAAGCATGCATTAGGGTCAGTCAATTTTAAAAATCTGTCTACCAAACCGTTCCTAACGATGCGCGGTAAAAATAAAAGTAAAATAATAATAATAAAAAAAAACCCCCACAAACGTTCTTATCCAGAGCTGCTTATAGTTGCTGATTAAATGAATTCTGGTCACGGTTGTGTTCTAGTAAGTAATTTAAAGCTTGTCTAGCAATTTTTGTCGTGTCAAACTAGAGCCGTTTACTCTGACGCAGATTATGTTATATTAGCAGCACCTGCTCACAGCCTCCGTTGATCGACATATTTATCTCTTTGTATCGTAATGCACACTGATCGGAATTACAGTGTAATTACAATAGCCACAATCTCAGAAAAGAAAGACATATATATGCATATATATATTTAAATACGCCCCATCGCCGGTTTAACTTTGAAAATGTACTATTTTTGCTATAAACCTGTGTCATTCTTAGGCAAATACGGCCATTAGAAACAAAGACCAGCATACAACAAAATCATTTCTGTTTTATTAATAATGAGTATATTTTAGGGATCTCAAACAAACACGTGTGCACAGACGTTTTGGGATTCATCTACAGGACATTTCAGACGTGTTCCACACTTGTTCTTTATTTGAAGTAGTAATAGGTAATGTTATACCCTGCGTTCAAGTGCCGTGTCTGAACAGTAACGCTGTACACTAACAGTAGAATTGACAAGGAGCATTTAATGTGCGCACCATGTCTGTGTTAGAGAATAAGCCGATATTTTGGGTACATATTGTCTTCATTGGTGTAAAAAGAATAAGGCATGTCATTTAAATGTCCAGACCAGGCTTCGTGTGTTTTCTATCTGTAGTTCTCTATATTGTGGTACCCAATCGGGTCAGTTTCGTGAATATGCACAATGCTAGGATCCTAAGGGACAGTGAATAAGTGATGTCAACAGTCCTTGGATGCTGGGGGTGGGTGGGTGCTGGGGGGGTGCTGCTATTCAATTCAATGTAATTGTTTGCTATTGACAGCAGGCACAATCCAGAGTGAAGAGAGCATGAAAGAAGAATCGCTGAAGAAGTAATGAAACGCAGCCTCCCAGTGTCTCCACATCGCATCCCCCAGCGCATCTCTCACCGGACACACTTGAGGTCCACACTTCATTTCTACGCCACTTTGAGCTCCGGCTCCCTGCATTTTCCGATCTCTTCAGTGCCTTGCAACAGGAGAGCGCGGCACACCATGAAGACTGCGAGAGGAGCACGTTTCTAAATGTCAGGTAATCCTGGACGTGATCCAGTTCCTGCGAAGCCACCCATGTCATGTGCATCGGTGGAAGGCTCGCACGGTTCGTGATCGGCTCCAGACAGTGCGCCCGCAGTCACGGATAGGGACTTGGTTGGGTTTCGTGGCTGTAACAACCACCAACAGCTGGCTTTCCGATTCTTGGAGACATTGATCTTCCACCGCTTGTCATTTCACGATGGACAGGCTGCATTCTTCCATGCGCAAACGGCTCTACAGTCTACCGCAACACATTGGACATAAAGCCTCGATCATCGGCGAGGGTGAAGACAAGGACACTCAGAGGAAGGGTATCAGGATGAAGCCCCTGCCCTCGCCGTCCTCCACGGGCAGCTGCAAAGGCATCGGAGAAACCAAAAGCGGAGATCTGGTGATCATGGAGACGGACGTGGGGAGACCGGTGAAGACCAGCTCGAACGGGGACTGCCGGAGGTTCCGGGGCAGCCTCTCCTCCATCACCAGCCGGCACGTCCACGATTCGGACTCGGCCGAGCAGAAGCGCCTCATCACGGAGGGAGATGCGAGTCCCAGCGAGGAAGGCTCCCCCGAGGCAGTCGGGGCTGAAGAAGGCGCCAGTGCCCAACAGGCGTCCAACCAAGAGCCGTCGGGCTTCATGAAGTTGGATGGCATTGAGCAGATGATGCCGGACGACGAGAGGCTGTACCAAGCCGGCTTCATGCACCGGCAGTTCGGGGCGATGCTTCAGCCAGGGGTCAACAAGTTTTCCTTAAGGATGTTTGGCAGTGAAAAGGCAGTGGAGAGAGAGCAGGAGCGGGTTAAATCCGCGGGATTTTGGATAATTCACCCTTACAGCGACTTCAGGTAACCCGACATTCGTTGATCTTTAAAGACAGATGCTAGCCAATTCCACTGAGGTGTCAGTGTTTAAAACAGACATGCAACAAAATTACCAAACACACCTTTCTAAGTCATAATACTGATCACACACATTCATCCGTATGGATAAAACACTGTAGTACTTTTATTTCTTTATATGGAATTCTGAAAATAACTGCATAATTAAGTTGGTAAGTACACAGTAGTGTCACACAATATCCTTGCTTAAATGCTTAAGGATGTGGCCTGGAACTTTTGAGTTCTGACCACATCAGATGTGTCAAGATGTGTTCTTGGCCTCTGTATGGGTGTCTCGTCACGTTTTCAGTCCGTCTGAAGTGGACATCCGTTTCAAGCATCACATAAAGTAAGCATGACCTGCAAGTTCCGGCACTGTCAGACATGAAATTGTGGCATTTACAGACAGAAGAATAAAGAATTTCATTCCTCACTGCCCGCAGGATGTGTCTACCTCAACTCAAATCTTTTGCTGCATGAAAATCATCATTTAAGGGCTCTTATTTTGAAACTTGATGTACCAAGGTGGACATAACAAAAATATGTGAATCAGCTATGAGATATACTGATAAGATATGCTGTGAAAGGTCCGTTGTGAAAGAAATATACTAATGAGTGAAACAACTTCAAAATTATGGAAACAGCCCTGACTGTGAACATTGCCTCATCTTACACTTTGCATAGTATGGTTTGTCTTGTCCTTGGTTGAGCATGAGTTCTCACATCTAGAAAGTTAAGCTTTGAATGTTGCATTTTATGTGCAAACCACACTCTGTTTTATTAATTACACCCCTGCCCTTGAGAGTGACATTGATTTTACATAACTAATGTGGGACAAAGAAAATGCATGAAAGCACTGAGGGTGAAATTCAGGTTGCAAGGCATTGTGGGAAATCCTCCGCCTGCTGCATGCGACCCACTGCCCAGGAACTGCGCCATTGAGGTTGGGTGTTAGGGCCACAAAGCACCCCAGCTTTCAGTAGCCGAAGCATCATTGTCTTATCGCATTCCCCTGAGCAAGCTCTTTAAATTCTCCATGTCCCATCGCAATCAGAAAAACACAGGCCATACGCTGTTGTTTCAGCTTTGTGCCATTGTCCAGGGCTCAGGTTCCTGCTTATCATCCACACGTCATTAGCATCTTGTAAACATTTAAGTTCCAGAAAATATCGCCTCCTACAGGTCGTATATATGGCCAGACTGATCTTCTTTTTTTTGCCACAGAATGTTAAGATACAGTGACATCTTCATTGATGTGTTGCAAAATGTTAATGTGTTCAGCTCTGTCATTTCATGTCACCACGCAACCGGGCTCATTATGTGACCTGGTATTGCAGTCTGATCTATGATAACAGCGTAATGGTCGGGGGATGGGGGGTTGTGTCTCTGCAGAATTGAACAATTTATTTAATTGTTGGTTTTACAAACTCAGGGGGATTTTTGTCAATGACCCTATTCTACTTGTGCAGTACACAGTTGCTCCTTATAAAGCAGGAGGTTGGATTACTGTGGCCAAATGCATTCCACTTTATCTTAACATCCCATGGATGTTAGGAGTGTGCTCTCAGTCACCGTTTACCCCACCAGCTGACCGTACCATTCTTGGCCACCCGTTTTTCCCAGACCGCTTGCATCTCAAGTCACCCTTGACGCCATGCAGGTGAAAACAGGAGTGCCACAGATTCTGGTCCTGATGCATTAGAGTGAAGTGAAACATCAGAGCATTACAGAGACAGGCTTGGGACAGGCAGGTCGGTCCATCCATCCATCCATCCATCCATCCATCATATTCTAGCAGCTTATATTGGTCAGGTTCGTGGAGCCTATCCCAGGTTGCAAAGGGCACAAGGCTGGGGGACATCTTGGATGGGATGCCAAGCCATCACAAGGCAGGGAGGGAAAGCTGACTGATGGAAATCAAGGCTTGGCAATTTGTTCTACTGGAACACAGGTTTGCTTACTTGAGATACTTTATGTACAGTATTAGTGTCCATTTAGATCTAAGAAAGTGCATAAAAGCTATTAATTCTCCCAAAACTCATTCAGTGATCCTTCTGCTTTCCACCTTAATTCTAGCTACATGATATAGAGTCTGTCAGTGGTATATGGTCGTGTTTTTCTAACTGCACTTCCAGGAGAAAATAAAGTGTCTAACAAAGGAGGGCATGCATCACACCTTTGCAAGCTAAGCAGTAAGCACTCGCATTGTGTCACGCGGCCTCCTGGCATCGATGAGCTTCGTTCTGTATCTGTGAAATTAGAACAAAAGATGGACTACCTTTCCCAGCTACTTAACACCTGTATGGGTGTTACTGTGATTCATAATGCATCAAAAGACAAGTTAACGGTGACTCAGTGCCATGATGCTAGAACACTCTGAAAGTGAAAAGAAGTTTTTCATGGAACATGTCAAAGAAATGAAGTATAGAGAGAGATTACAGAAGATTCACCGTAGGAGGAGGGCAGAGGTCCAGGACCAGGAGTAGGGCACGGGTTCAACTGGTCCATGCCTGGGTATCCATGGAGAAGCTCTTCTCCTGTATTAATCTAGATATAGTTTTGTAGCTACCTTTAACCCATTTAAATGCCTGTTTTAAAAGTCCCATGGTCAAGTAACATTTGCTTTAAAGGAACATCTGAAATGACATATTGATTCATTGGCAGCAATTTGTAATGCATTTTCTTTACAACATCAAGTACATTAATCGTCGGATATTAATTCAATTCAGTTAAATTGAGTATAATCAAAGCACAAAAGGCAATAAAACTTTTAAGAATGTTGAAAAGTTGGACTGAAAACTAAAAATAAATAGTGGCCTGTTAGAGTATGAATATCGATTCTTAAGCATGGATTTGGTGAAATTTAGCATTATCATTTTTCATAGAGGTTTTTTCAGCTAAAAACTCCAACACTGGGAATTAATGATTCATTAATTTATTGTATGAAAGAAAAGCTTTGAATGCAGTGCTTTTAGTGATAATTTGGCATGAAAGCCCATGAGAGTACCTGGGTGCCAGGGGAAGGAGACTAATGAACAAACCGGCGTGAGCCTGGGGGTAGGATGGCAGCTGGAATTCAACATTATGCTTCCTTAAGTCACTCGTTGCATAATAATTGGGGTTGCCCTCTGAAGGAGAAAGACTGCATTGAAAACAGCATCATAATTCAGCCTGTACTTGCGTTCTCACACCTTTAGTCTTGTGGTGTCTTTTGTGCCCAGTGGTAAACAAACTTTTTCCAATGGCACTGCATCATAAAGTCTCAGAATGCATAGATACCCTTTGACCCAGGGTAAGTAAGGTCCCTATAAACACAGTGTAGGTTAATGGGTTGCCGTTTTAGTGTCACATGGGCCTGTCAGTGTGGTCCTCCATTTAATGGCACTTCGTCCCCTGAAGAAGAGAAAATGAGAAACAGATGAAAGTGTTACATTGACATTAGTGTCCGTTTATTTTGTTGACTTTTGCTAAGAGCAGTCACGGGGCCATCATGGCCAGGTACAATTAAATAAAAATGTTAAGACGGTGAGTTGACAAGATAAGGTCAAATTAATAGCCATTCATAATAGGCCTAGTGTACAGAAGCACTTTTTAGGAAAATAACTATGAAAACATGAGGACGTTGGTTTTTAAAATGATCAAATTATTCTAAAAGACTGTTGATGCAATTATTTTATATTAATTCAGTATTAGAAGCTATATTGAAATATTTATACTGACAGTTCTGGGACTGCACTGTCCCTTTACTGGTTGGCAGAGTCAGATTTGTCTCTCTCTCTCTCCCTCTATGATGCATTTCCTTCCATCATGGACATATTTTAATTTAGTGCAGGTAAAGCACGGGATTAAGCAAATGTGCCAGCAGGACCCGAAAGTGGGGTAATCAAAAAAGCCCAGTGTGCTCATCTGAGAATATTAGGTGCAGACATCAGAAGAGATTACTATACTGCAATTTATTTAATGGAAGGGGGAAGGCTAAGGTTGCCTGTCATGTGGTTTCTTTTCTGGACGTTTTTGGTGCAGCCTGGCCCTGTGCATTATCGTGTCCCACCCCCGGTGCAGCCTGGCCCTGTGCATTATCGTGTCCCACCCCCGGTGCACGCTGGCCCTGTGCATTATCGTGTCCCACCCCCAGTGAAGCATGGCCCTGTGCATTATCGTGTCCCACCCCCAGTGAAGCCTGGCCCTGTGCATTATCGTGTCCCACCCCCGGTGCAGCCTGGCCCTGTGCATTATCGTGTCCCACCCCCGGTG
>JAACJT020000016.1:2377010-2387439 GCA_009936485.2 Gymnarchus niloticus | reverse complement strand
CAGCCTGGCCCTGTGCAGTATCGTGTCCCACCCCCGGTGCAGCCTGGCCCTGTGCATTATCGTGTCTCACCCCCTCTTGTGTTTTATTAATTGTGGTTGCTATGGAATAACATCACTGTATCAGCCAGTAGCACAAATATGATGTGATTTCTGGCTGTCTGCTCAGGTTTTCTGGGTGTGATTGTGACTTCAGAGTGGTATGACATTTACATTTAACTCCAGGAACACCTGCCCCTTCCTGATCCCTGTTCTCATTGTCCCAGGAGTTTCCCAAACCTTATCACTTGTATCTCAGAAAACTGAAAAATCTTAGCGACAGGTTGATACTTATGTTATTGTGCTGTTGAGATTTAAGAAGCGTGCCTTATTTCCAATTCCTTCTTTTCTCCCCTCTCTGACACCAAAAGATTAATTTCTCCCAAACACTAGACTAATAGATGTATTTAGTACTACAACTCAGATTGGAAATGGTAGCTATCCTTCACTCGAGATTCCCTTGTTCTTGAGTTCGTTTTAAGTATCTATAGGCATTTCTGTAGGAAGTCAGTGATTCGGAGACGGGGGACCAGCAAATTAAAAACACTCCATAAATGCCTCAGATTTCATCTTGTAATACCACTCAAGTCTTGTAGCCGTGTGTGTGCCTTGTGTTATTTTGTCTAATGGCATGGCAGCAACTTTATACAACTGAGAATAACCTGTCCTGAAGTTAACAAAAAAGAAGTAGAAAAAAAACGTTAATTAATCTCATGTCACACTTCAGTACTTTTTTAATCGTCAGTTTGATTTGTAACCAACGGAGGCAGCAGCGGTAATTAGCAGAGCCAAAGCTTCCAGTTGCAATCGGCTTCAGCATCGGTCCTCTTTATTGTCTCCCCGACCGATCCGCCTCCCTCTCACAGCCAGAGCGAAACAGCTGTTTATGCCAGCCAATCACATTTGGCTAAGGCCTATGACTGTCAAGCGCAGCAGCCAATCAGATAGCAGTGTGGTTGCTAAGATTGCCCTTCTCCGTATCTCAGCTGGACATTGAGAAACCGACCATCCTTTATGTAAAGTAAAGGGGACAGAATGTGGTTCGAATTAGTCCTTCTCTCTGTATGGGCGTCTTAAGAATATTGTTGCTTTACCACTTTGGAAGTCATTCCAGTGATTTTCAGGGAGAAGTTTATTTTGGTGTAGGGTCTGCCTACTGCCCCCTCTTTAATAATGATGAAAGCCTGCTTTGTAAATGACATGTGGGGAGGTGGGAAAACCGTAATGAGGCAATGTCCAGTAATGATTCTGTGGAGCTTCAGTAATAATCCAGCTACATAAATCAGTAAAGGCAAGGTCAGGCATTACGCCTGTTTCAGGTGGATTCAGGCGGGTAATCCCAGGAAGTACTGGGTCATGATGGACGGAGGAGCCATGTGGCTGCACGGAGCTCCACTCTGAGCAGCCGCCCTGACTAGTGAGAGGTCTTCTCAGATCGATGCTTTCGGCTGCTCCGTCTATGCCGGCTGTCTGGGAACCTCTGACTAATTGCAGGATACAGAGACGTGCTGCCATGCCTCTCCCCCAGCTCTGCCGCAGGGAAAGTCCCTGTTTTATTTCTTTTGTACCCAGGCCACCACAGGGCTGACTCCTCCTCTGAAAATTAGGTGGTTTTTCAGTTCTTTTTTGTTGTTATCATGCAGTGTTCATGTCCTTTACGTGTTCAACTAAAATCAGAAACAATATTTAAAAATATTTAAGAAATGAAGTGCATATTAAAAACCTGCCAAAATTAATGTTAGGGTTTTTTTTTCCTTGCTGATGGCTACCTATGGCTTTACGATGAGCACCTTTCTCATAAACGGCATTAGTCTGAGCTGTGTTCTGAGTCTCCTGGGTTAGAGGTGTCAGAAGGGCCAAACATAAAAATGCCCCAAGATGATATTCAGGCTTTGAAGAACAAGCTCTCTCCGTAAGAGGTGAGGGGGAGATTAAAAAGCTACTTATCCAGAACTGGTCTGCTGCCTCTTCTTCCTCCTGCTCATTTTCTTTGACTTATCACCCTCGTCCCTCTATCCCACTCGTTTTGAGACCCAAGTCCAGGAGGTCCCTGGCATGGCTCTTCCTTTGGACCTATCTCTGTTTGTCTATGGGCTTCTCGGTGGTGCTAAGATGAACAGCTCTTGGGGTGCGGTGAGGTGTAGCACTGATGGAGCCCAGTGGGTCAGGGGTCAGCATGAGGGGTGGGGGACCTAGCAAATGGTGTGTGTCTCAATCTCTCATGTGGCAGTTAGCTGATAAGAGGCATACATCTGGACCTGAGAGAAATTGGCAAGTAGGCCGATAACGGTGAGCAGACCAATCAGGATCGGGGTGGGTGTGGAGCATGCCGCAGGATGGCAGAGAGCCAGGTACCACCAGAGCTGTCCTTGTCTGGTGTCACACATTTCTAAATACCGTCACAATGGCTGGCAGCTTCAGTTGGGGCATTGGCCTGTTTAACACAAACACTTATTTATAAATACTGGGCACATGCTCAGGAAGTGAACTGGTCAAGCGTGACTTGGTGGCTTTTTTTAATTGAATGTAGGTATGCATAATTGACTGAAAATAATACCATTCTTTTGGAGCAGGCGTGTTTAATTCACTTCTCATTATCCCTGTAATGTCTGCTAAGGTGCAGAGACATTCATGCACTATGCCTGCAGGTAAATTATCGTTCCTAATTGTTTGCAGATGCAAATTGTTACAAATAATCTCTTGGACAATGAAGAAATAAGAACTTTGACATCCTAAACATCTTACTTGGATACTGTCTTTCCATGAAAGGGTTAACTTGTCGGACCCTTGCATCAATGCACTACTAATTAAGTTGCTGGATGTTTCATATTGTCACCAGTCACAGTTGCGATGAAGGCCAGGCTATTTACACCCACAAGGTTGAAAATTGGATTGGCTGAGAGCAAATGAAAACTGCATCAGCCTTGATTTTTGCTACCATTCAGATCGGGGCAAAAGCAGTTAATTGGTGGGCAGGTGTTATTGTTTCCCCTTAAGCTGATGCAGGTTGAATTGGGCTAAAGGCTTCTGCAGATTCTGCTTCTGTCTGCTGATGTCATTCACTCGGTCTGCTTGCTCTGTGATCTGAAACACGTCCAGCTAACGATAAGACACACCGCCCAGGTAAACAGCTTGCTGAAAGAATAGCCTTCTTCCAGCAGGAATGCATGTTGTCATTTTGCTCAAGTAGAGCGCTCATGTTTTTGAATGGACCGTGAGGTGATTTACCTTCAGGCTTCCTGGGAGGAATGGGATGACTGGAATCCCATGAGCCTCCGGGTCCAGCTGACAGCTGTACCTTGGGGCCTCTACGATGTTTCTGTGGTGACTTCTCATGCCTTCTGTTACCCTTATGCATGATGTTAGTATCGAGTAGAGGTGACATCACGCGTTGTCCTCCTCTATATACTAAAAGTAACTTTCCTGAGCTTGAATATATGGTTAAATTTGTGTTTCTCCTCTACATTCTGACGTGTCTTTTAACACGTCAGATTTCTTGATTTTCTTTCTAGCTTTGTGTTCAAAATCAGAAAGTTTGTTGGTTCCCCAAGACTGAAGAAAGCTGTGCCTATATAACCATCAGTCCTTGACTGTGTTCTGGAAAGATAAAACGGGGTCTCTTCCCGAAATATAGCCAGACCCAGACAGCCGAGCCAGGCCTGCTGGGACCGTTCGATACCCTGGGTATCAATGGGGAGAGTGTGTAGCCAACATCGTACCGATGTACTTACTTTTGCGTGGGAAGAGCTTTCAGTCAGCCTTGCTAAGTTTACTGTTGTTATTCCCCATATTTGCTGAAAACCAGTGCAAATAAATTCTGCATTTTCTCCTGTCACTGGCTGATCAGAAGTCTTACACGCGCTGAACTGAATGTGGTACAGTCACAGCTGTCTTAAAAGCTACATTTATTTCTTAGTGTCTATTAACAATACGACATCAGTCATTGCACCTGTAAACAGGATGTTTTACTTGCGTATTTTTTTCTGCATGTAAATATTTTAATTGCACCATCACTTCAGGTATTTTAACAGAACATCCTTACTTGGTAATTCGACTGGTAAATAGACTAACGAATGTGTTATTTGTCCGCTTCCAAATCACCTGGGGAGCGTAAGCAGCATTTTATGAAGTCCCTCCCTTTCCCATCAGGATGTTGTGTCACTGCCAGCTCCAGCCTCTATGGTTCTGCGTCTCCTCATCCTTTTGGAACCTAGCATAGTTATATGAAATTCTCAGTTTTTTTTTTTTTATCCACCATATCACTTATTTTAGCTTTCCAGTACATTTATATTCTATTTTGTTACGATTGCAGTGTTTTTTGTACTGGTATCCCATCCAGGGTGTACCCCAGCCTTGTGCCCTGTGATGGACTGGTATCCCATCCAGGGTGTACTCCAGCCTTGTGTCCTGTGCTGCCTGGCATAAGCTCAAGGCCCCTCCATGACCCTGACCAGAATAAGCAGTCAGAAGATGGATGGATGGAATGATGTTTTTTTTTTTTTCCTTTTCTTTTTTAATCTGGGGAAATTGGGTGTTTCTTTCTTCATAATCAGACTGTAATACATTAAGGTAAGATGGAAGGAGCCCTGTAATGGAATTTGTGTTTGGACAGGTATGTTTGTATAAATTTGCCTTGTGAGTGAGAGGCATCTAAATTTGCTAGATCATCTCAATGGGTTGTTCAGCAAACTGAAAGCTGTATGTCAGGACATGCCAAACAGCTGAATCCTGTATAACAGTTTCCACTCGTGTGGTGGATTACATGGCACAGCCAACTGACAGTGGACCATGTGTGTGCGCGATGTCCGAGACTTGCAAGGAGGGTAGGACCCCCGCATGCTACATATGGACCGTCTGTTTTTTTACCTTTCCGCATTAATATTTCTTTTTACAAATATTATCAACAAAGGTCTTCTCAAGGGCAGTAGTACCAACAGCAAGATCTTTGTTGATAATATTTGTACAGATGAAAAAAATTACTGGAAAAGTTGTTAAAACAATTTACGCACTGTTTGGGGGAAAAGGTAAAGCAGACTGGACTTTGTGCATTTTCTGATGTGTGCAAGGGAGGGAAAATCAAAGTGAGAAGCTGATTATCAAAGGGAGACTCCGCTGCATTGTGAGGAAAACCCTCCTTAGCTTCAGGCTGCTGGGTCGGAGCCCTGCAAGAACGTGAAAAGGAGGGTGGGCTGTTGCTCCCAATAGGAGGAGGAGCAGCATCTCCTAGTGAGGACCCGCTAAGACGCACGGCTCGAGCTGCCTTTGTTCCTCCGTCCCTAGCTTCTCCTGATGTATTTATAGAGCCGTGTTTTCCCATGTCTTCCTTCCTGTGCATAACAAATGCGGTAAATGGATCCTGCTATGATAAGGTGGGCTGACAACCGCTGAGACTCCATATTACAGCTGTTTAGGGAAGAAGCCAATACGTTCATACATGCACATGCACACGCAACATGAATTAACTCTTTCTCTTTAAAGAGACACACACACTCCTCTTCGATCATTCACACAAATTAACCCTTTTCTCTTCAGAGACACACACACTCCTCTTCAATCTTTCACATGAATTAACCCTTTTCTCTTCAGATACATACGTGCTCCTCTTCAATCTTTCTTTCACACGAATTAACTCTCTATTAGAAGACACACATGCGCTCCTCTATGTTTTTCACACACAAACTCATTCTTTGAAGACACAGACACACATGCATGGCACTAAATGGTGGCCATCTTCTCTCAAAGCCTCTTCACTGTGGCCACCAGCTAGCATTACTGAGACGAGTGCAGGGCTTCCTGTCTGTGTGGCCCTCTCCAGGACCGTGACAGTGGCCCCCCTGGCCCTGCCTTCTATCATACCATGTAAGGAAAACAGACAGCTCTCCTCTGCCTGCCCCTTTATCTCCTCGGGAGGATCAGGAAGGCTCCTGGCTGCGCTGACACCTCAGCGGTGGACACCTGGTTTAAATATCACGCCTGTGCCATGGCAGTTGGCATGGGTGACAGAGCTGGCAGCCAGCAGAGGACATTACGTATTGTCAGATGCGACAGCAAATGTGAAATAACTATTTATGTCTGAATTATTTTTTTAACCACTTGATTCGACTTGGGAATAGGTCGGGATTGTGTCATGCTGTTATTTTTACTGAGCACGTTGTTTCC
The DNA here is from genome assembly GCA_009936485.2 of Gymnarchus niloticus. Classification (NCBI taxonomy): domain Eukaryota; kingdom Metazoa; phylum Chordata; class Actinopteri; order Osteoglossiformes; family Gymnarchidae; genus Gymnarchus; species Gymnarchus niloticus. The sequence goes on along the minus strand of JAACJT020000016.1, from coordinate 2,381,244 downwards.
TGTGAAGTTTTGTAGCACTTAAAGGTGAGGATGTAGGGTGGATTCTGTGGGATACAGCTAGCATATGGATGTTTCAGGGGAAGGACAAGGTCTGGGAACATGGTCAGGGCTAAGCCCCTCTACTTACCTGTACACCTGTGATAATTTGAAAGAAACTGAAGTATTCTTTATGTATGCTTGATTCCGCCTGCCAAATGTGGTAATAAAACTTCCCTTTAATCTTCCAATTCCTGTGTCTCGTTTTGTGTCATAAATATTGACTTTGTCACAGTATCTTGTGCCTTTGCTGTTTCACTGTTTAATGTCTGTTGTTGAATCGAAGAGCTTGTCACAAATACAATGTGTCCACATAAACACCCAGGAGCTTGTACGCAATCATCAGCTAAGAGGATAAGGTAGAAATAAGCTGTGGCTGTTCCATGTTATCCTAAGTCGTTGAAGCTGCCATCAGTAGGGTACAGCCTGGAATATCCAGAAGGTTCTGATTTGAGTTCCATCAGTTTCGCCAATCAGTAATGAGCAAAACAGAGCTGGTAAAATTCCAATCACATCATGAGCTGAGGCAGTACCAAGATGCTTGATAAGGTGGATGTTTTGGAACTGCTTGCCCCTTCTGGTGGAGCCTGCAAAAACTCAGGGTTCACGGAGGATGATGTCCATTCCAGGGCAAACATTCCTACATGCTATGAGACACCATTTTAGCAAAACATGTGACTAGGGGAGGAAGCTGTAATACCCAAGAAAATATACATGAACATGGGGAGAACACACAAACTCCAAAGAGACTTGGGGTATTGATGAAAATGAATAATAATAAAACAATGTAACAGTGTCTCCTTTCCTTGCAAAAAACTTCAAAATACAGTATGATCTGCTTGCTTATTTAGCCAGTTATTTGTAATTGTTCTAGACTTGTTCTTGGTGTCTACACCTTCTGCCTTAACCTTGATCGGTGCTCCCCTTATAGGTTCTACTGGGATTTGATCATGCTGCTGCTGATGGTAGGAAACCTGATCATCATACCTGTGGGCATCACCTTCTTCAAGGACGAGCACACTCCACCCTGGATCGTGTTCAACGTGGTGTCAGACACCTTCTTCCTCGTTGACCTGGTGCTGAACTTCCGCACGGGCATCGTGAAGGAGGACAATACGGAGATCATACTGGATCCACAGCAGATCAAAGTCAAGTACCTGCGGAGCTGGTTTGTGGTGGACTTCATCTCCTCCATTCCCGTGGACTACATCTTCCTAATCGTGGAGACACGCATTGACTCAGACTTCTATAAGACGGCCCGCGCCCTACGAATTGTCCGCTTCACCAAGATCCTGAGTCTCCTTCGGCTTCTTCGACTGTCGCGACTCATTCGCTACATCCACCAGTGGGAGGAGGTAGGCTTGTGCTTGAACCCGATCCTCATAAATCCTCATCAAACAATGTACAACCACTGTGAACATCCAGTATTGGTCATCACTTTTTTTTGGATATGCAGCAAATAATAAACCAGGAGGAAGAGATATCAAGATATAACTTCAGATTTTTTCTGGTACCTCTTCAAATTCTGTTGAGTGTTTTTCCTAAGATGTAGGGAAGAGTTCACCTGTGGTGATTTAATATGTGACTTTATTGATTTACTAGGCAGTTGATAATACGTACAGGCCTTTATTCATTTTTTACTGAAATAATTTTGGTCCTTCTCGACTTGCTTGGATAATGATAGACGGGCTTGATTGACAGACAGGCTTGAATGAAGATGAGGCCTTAGCTGTCCACTGTGCCACGGGAATCTGACAAACTTCTGCCCTTAGTTATAAGATGCTATCTGCAGCACCACACTCCAAAACAGCCTGCGTGGCCCTGCGGTTTGGTCCACTATTGTGATTTAGTTGAACGGTGCGGCCTACCGGGGGAGGGACCAGAAATCCCGTGTGAGTCACTCGCTTTCCTGTGGGACGCGAGACGTGAGAGCAGAACGAAAGGCCAGATATGGTTTGGCCTTCGTGTTGAAAGATGGCTAAGGCTCTCATTCTGAAATGTCAACACCTCGTCTCTGAGGCTGACTCTGCTCTGATTTTACTACCTGATCCAGAAGGAAATGGTACTTGTTGGATGTGTTTAAGCCCTGATATTACAGCTGTGCACCCCCCTATTAGGGATAACTCATTGAACATTTTTAAATACCTGCAAAACATCTGATAATAACAAGTTAAACTAATCAAATCCTGAGACACACAATATTTCATACTGAAAGTAGAGAACTATCTTATCACTTAGGACATTTACGCATATTCAGAAATTAGCATATATTTCTCAGTGTGAGAGGCATCACTTTCTCCGGAAGCGATTTCTGATAGCAGGAGGCTCAAAGGAGCAGCACATCTTCTGCAAACTGCCTGGACAGCCGCTTATAATCCCTGGACTGGAATCAGCTGCCCCCGGACCAGCACGATGGGCTTCGCCGCGTTAAGCCTATATGGGGCACACTCCCTCTTTTCCTGACAGCGATGTGCTAAAAAGTCCACCCTCGGAGATGTCAGGGAAAACGCACACTTGTGGGAAGGTCGTGCTTTTTCTCTGACATTTCCACCTCTTCCTTCTTCATGTGGATGTCCAGCATCTGGTAGGTGAAGATCCTACTGCTGATGCACCCAAAATCTGTGTCACCTTTGTTTCACTGCACGTTGGTCTCTTCCTGCAGTGACTCAGAAGGTCTACGGGGGCCTGCCTGTGACGCTTTCCGAGAGACTGGGTCTGTCTGATTGCAGGCAGCGGTCATGTGACCTGACTGAGACAGACATTGACACTGCAGTTAGTCTAGCCCTTAAAAATTCCACTCACGGTCCCATGTACTATCTGATTTGACCTGTACATCATTGGCCTGACTTAGTGATAGTCTGTTTAATTTTCTGGCTAAAGATGCATTTGCAGACAGAGGTGACATGAATTTACTTCAAGACTGTGTTAAACAGAGAGAGAGTAAATGCTCTATGCACTGTTCCTTGGAAGTAACTCGCACGTAAGGTGCCTGTGGCACATTTCCATGAACTTTGGGCATTAATTTATGTGTATATATAAATATATATTTTATTTTTAAATATACCTTTTTATAGTAGTTAAATTTGTCCATGAAAGCTAAATGCTGGAAATATTTTTTGAAAGAACTGAAAAAAGCCTCATGCTCGGCCATTCTGTTATTTGGTCATTCCAAGTGACGAGGACACCTGAAGGTCACTGTAAGATAAACAGAATCATGGGACATTGGGATGAAAGGAGTGGAAATGGGTTTATCTAGAACCGATGGCATAGACTTTCAATGTCAGCAGAAGGAGAAACACAGCAAAATGGCCATTGGGTCATGGAAAGGCCTACATTGGCAAGTGGCATCTGATGCTGGGAAGCTGTCCTGGGACAGAACTCAGTTGTGAATAAGCTGGTTTTTCCAGACAGCAAACAGACCCACGGGACCAGAGTACTGGATGAAAGAAGGAAGTACGAGTAGGGGATCTTAGTAACACGTATGATTACTGTTCTCAGACTCAAACAAGTGTAGTGTAAACCCTGGAGAGGCAGACTTCCATGCACTCCTTTAGCTCAGAAACACAGCAGACTTGCTTTATAATCAGCATAATGAATTGTAGGTGTGTAGCTGGGCTCATATCCTGACATTGCCCCTCCCCTGAAACGACCATGCCCTACCCATGGTTCACACCAACCATAGGTGGGTCATAATGTGTAGGTGAAGCAGATGAATGTGCCTCTCACCTGACTTTGCCTCCCCATTTTACAGTTAAGATTTTAGAAGTTGCTTTCCAAGTGAGGAACCAACCAGTTATGTGGCTAGTAGGTGAAATTGAGTCTTAGAGACACTGATATCTCTGTCGGGGGTCTCTATGAAATAGCTCCTTTATGCAGTTATTGTGTCCGGCCAAGGCGACCCCCATTAAGATGGAGCATCTGAAGTCCTCCACATTTATAGCCCAGGAGTCTTTGAGGCAGACCACTGGACTGGCAGGCGGCGATCTGACAGTAGGGCCGAAGCCCCAGGGCGTGGCGATAAGGCCGCAGTGGTGGTGGCAGTGTTCCTGTGGGGGGGGGGGGGGGGCTTTCATTTCCGCCAGGCGAATCCCCGGGAGAAAATAAATAAAAAATGCAAATCAACTAATCAGGTGCAGCCCAGTGGGAAGACTCTTTGTCCAAAAACTGCACTCTCGGAGATAAGGGAAAGGAAAGAGAA
>JAACJT020000016.1:2337687-2375758 GCA_009936485.2 Gymnarchus niloticus | reverse complement strand
GGGGGGGGGCGGGAGAGGGGGGTGGGGGGGGGGGGGGGGGGGGGGGGGGGGGGGGGGGGGGGGGGGTGGTGTTGGGGGGGGGGTGGGGGGGGGGGGAAATAAGGCGCTTTCATTTCCGCCAGGCGAATCGCCGTGAGTAAATAAATAAATAATGCAAATCAGCTAATCAGGTGCAGCTCAGTGGGAAGACTCTTGGGCCAAAGACTGCACTCTCGGAGATAAGGGAAAGGACAGAGAACTGGCTCCGTGGGGTATTATTGAACGCATAATAAAGCGTGCCGTCGTCAGTGACAGCTCCTCACGGGTGGAAATTTGCTTTGTGTGATATTAATATCCACTGCTGGGTACCTTAGAAGACTTTTAAATGAAAATATGTAATCCGCCACACACGCACACATCAGCGGTCTTCTGGTAGCATTGTGGCGCACCTTAGAAAAAAATCAGGCTGATTGAAATGCATTAAAGTACATCGCCACCTGTGGACTGTTGTTGGTCCGTGATGTTTTTGCATCTCCGGAACTGACAAAAGCAGAGGTCGTATTTTATAGCCTACTCTGCTGCATTAGGCATTGCAGGGTTGCTGGTTTTAGCCAGGCATGGAGTCATCCCGTACCTGCATGCAAGCTTCTATCATTCATATTCCCAGCTTGTTTAGGAACTGTATATTTGTTTCATGAGTACTTCTGTCCAGTAGTGATCCACTGAGTTTTCCGACTGAACCAGAACTGGCAAAGTGGCATGTTAATAAAGGGGAACTGTCCATACTTTTTCTGGAAGGTCATGACAAGAAGAAAAACTGCAAACGTTCTCACAGCCCACTGTGGCTGGATTTGGTCCATGTGCTGTATAATCTTCAGGATTCATGGTCTCCAGCTGCTAATGATGGAAAGTCACGCTCTCTGGATGAATCGAGATTTGTATGTCGCATGGTAACACGTGCGTTCTGGTGAAGGGCTGCGGCAGAGGATTTACGTAACCCAAGTCTGTTTTTTTGTAAGAGTGCAGCATGGGAAGAGATTTACACCCAAATGTTTTAGGTCATGGTCAGAGAGGTACCAGAGCACTGACCACATGACTTCCTGCTTAGCTCATCAAGTTGACTTGATAGAGGAGCGTGTGATCTTAGAATTAGAGATCTCGAGCTGTGAGTGTTCCTGTAGGACTGCCATTAATCAGTCAGAATGTGATTCTGCAGGTTGGTCTTGCTTTACAGCATTGAGCAGTTTCAGGAGCCAGATGTGATGCGTGAGGCCCAGGTCAGAGGGAAATGTTGCAAGAAATGTTCCCAAAATGTTCCTAGAATGCATTTGAGACCTTTCTAATATGCATATATTCAGGCAGGATAGCCACTATGCTCTGAGGAAAACCTCCTCCTCCTCCTCCTCCTCCTCCTCTCTCTCTCGCTGCAGGTGCAGCCAGAATTAGCAAAGTCATCTTTGTTTTAGTTCCTACCTGCACTGACAGATCCCAATCTTGTTCCTAAGGCACTCAGCCAGTCAAGGTCAGTGGCGAGTCTTAGTACGGTATGTTGAGAGTCAAGGGGAGTTGTTTAAGGGTCTCAGTTTTGTCTGCCTGCTGAATGAGGATTGTGGGAGAGTGTCCACGGTGCCATTGTCAGGCACGATGACATTGTCAAGGATCGTAATGCCGAGAGACCACTGCAGTGTCTCTGTTACACCTGAGAGCCTAAATGGGCTCAGAACGGAGGTCCTGCTTTCAGGTTCCCCTGCGAGAAAATGAAATGTGGATAAATTCATTAATTACTCATTGTGAATAAATGACAGCATTATGAGGTGTAATATAAGGGAGCAATGTTGGATTATATTATGCCTAATATTATATTGGGTTTAACATAAGGTAACATAAGTCTTGTAATCCAGGTATTCGCATGTACCAGTACATGTTTGTAGACAAAAAAAATGTAATTTTGTAAACATAATGAATGTACACTAGGCTGTATCAATATATGTTGTGTTGGACTGTAGGGTTCATAGATGCTGGGTTAAGAATGGATCCTCTTGTTCATTGTTGGTAAAGAAGAACGCTCAAGCAGTTAGCAGATAGCCTGTCGGCACGAGACCCAGTTAGTCCTCTGAGGAGGACACTCACTGCCTCGTCATTAAAACACCTCTGTTTACTCGGGTACAGATTCCGTCAGGGTTATGATGCTATCAGTGAGCAGCAGCGATCCATCATGACCAGCGATGGCTGACGTGTGTGCGTGCGTGGCTGCGTGGTGGAACGAGAGCGAACGTGAGACAGAAATGATTTCCGGCTCACGGTAGGTATTAACGTAAGGATCATTAACTGACGGTGCTTTAACAAGCTTGAGGGTTTTAGTGGTTTAAACTGTGTCTAACTGATCTAATATTTCTTAATATTCATTATGTATGTACTGCAAGGGCTAAATATTTTAGCATTTAGGTTTCATTTCTTGAACCTTTTAAAAATCATTTGCAGCATAAACAATTTCATCTGGATAGATGTGCATTAAGTTTGACATACTGTTTCACGTGTTTTATTACATATGGTGTTAATAAAAGAGATTGATAACAGTAACAAAAAATGTGTAATCTTTAGTGTCTCAGCTGATTGACAAGCCAGTAATGAGCAAGCAGGTCAGCATTTTTTCCATTATTTTCTGGATTTTTCGGAAACTCAGACCGAGACCTTCCTACAGGCATTCCCAGCTTATTTCAGGTGATGAAATTAAAGTTCTCAGAATGTTTGCATGCCATTTTGAGGGCTATTTGTTGTTGGTGTTAGCTAACCTTTTGACCAATATCAATGTTGTTCAATGAATATAACATTCCTCTGAATGAATTTATGGTCATGGAAAGGATGCGTAGACATTTTTCCTGTGAGACTAGTGAAACTGTAAAATCTCTCCTTCTACCTGTCTCTAAGTGACATTTCAATCAGTGAGATAAACTGAAGAGAACGTCATCTAAGTGGAACGAAAGCTCTCCTCTTTAGTGTAAAAACAAGATACCATATTTTCTTCAAAGAGAGACAGTGAAAGTGCAGTTTTGTCACTGCCTGAATTAATTTAGTCCCAGATGAACGACGCCACAAATGCAAGAAACAAGGCATGTATGTCCAGAAGATATTATTTGTTCATAAGGTATTTGTAATTCCCTTTACCACAGTCTGGGATTGGGACTCACAGGCAGGTCTGGAGGAAGAGGCAGATGTCTCAGCAGATGAGGGACAACCCAGCCAAGGAAAGAGGTTCTCCTTGGGTGACACAAGTGTGCTGTGGAGTGAAGTCTTTGAACAGGAGCCCGGAGGGGGACCATGGGCTGGGATTTCAGCTAAACCTTCCTGGGATTTTCGCCACTTTCCATAATCTGATCTGAAAGCTAACGCTCCATCCAGCTGTCTCCAGCCTCATGAAAAAAGCTGCATCTGAAAGGAAAGGGGCACTCACCCCCATGTTGTATTCTTTTCCATATAGGATTATGTTTATACGGCGACAATATCCGCCTGCCTGATCAGTCATTGGCCTGCCCGATCAACAGTCGACAAGTCATTGGTTAGCATGAAACGAGCTGATAAACAGGAAGCCAGTCTTAACCTGTGCCTGTGTTTCGCTATTTCAGTGGGCAGGCCGTGAACTTGCCAGTGCCCCATGTCTCCCTGCGGCCCGTTTACTGTGCCGCGTTGTCAGCTTTTCGGAACGGTGCGGTAAAAGCTGCATGTATTAATTAACGGAGGCACAGGGCAGACTGCAGACCCCAGTGGCATTGAGCGGCTTTAAATTACAGAGGCCATTAAAATCCATGGAGTCGCCAACATCCAGGCGAATCCCAGGAGTATATTTATCATAGGTCAAGCAAACATTACCTCCTTCCCCTTGCTGTGTAGGAAAGGAGCTATGCTTATTATTTTAGGATTTCTCATTAGGCCGTTGGACTGCTTCAACGTTATCTCCTCTCCTAAAGCCAAATAATTATTCCCATTCAGAATCACTTCATTGCAGGGGTCCTAGTTATGGCTGGCCAGTGCAAATGCCAGCTTGGAAGTACCTTTTTAACCACTTAAAACATACGCCCTGAGAGCAGGCTAAATTAGCCCTACTCGTAAACCAATTTGTTCATCTGGGAAATTGACTCTAAGCACCCAGTTACGATGAAGGCCTGCATTTTGATCAGTTTGTGGGGACCACCACTGGGGACCATCTCTGTGCTGTGGGTTTATAATAAAAACAATCATTTATACATTTAATTAGATCTTGTAGCTTTATCAGACTAAGGCAGGTAATGTATGAAGTGTCACGTTTTCAGACGGTAGCAGTGTTGCCAGTCAGTCATGCTCAGCCTGTCCCCTCTACTCCCCCCAGATCTTCCACATGACCTACGACCTGGCCAGCGCCATGGTGCGCATCGTCAATCTGATCGGCATGATGCTGCTGCTCTGCCACTGGGACGGCTGCCTGCAGTTCCTCGTGCCCATGCTGCAGGACTTCCCTGCAGACTGCTGGGTCTCCAAGAACAAGATGGTGGTGAGTGCCCCTCTTCCAGGGGTTGCCAGTCCTGCCCGTAATACTCATTTATAGTTATTCAGCCCAACTCTGCCCCTAATAGACATTTATAATTATTCAGCCAAACCCCACCCCTAATACTCATTTATAGTTATTCAGCCAAACCCCACCCCTAATACTCATCTATAGTTATTCAGCCAAACCCCACCCCTAATACTCATCTATAGTTATTCAGCCCAACCCCACCCCTAATACTCATTTATAGTTATTCAGCCCAACCCCACCCCTAATACTCATTTATAGTTATTCGGCTGTTATTTAATTACGTAAATCGTAATAAATGCCGGTCAGGCGAGTGCCGTGGACACATTTCTCACGTGGTAATGTACATCAGTCCTACTTTCTCTTTCGCCATATAATCATGGATCTTAGGGAAAGCTGTAATCCTCGGAATCATGAAGTAGTCATTGGCATAAAAAGGAGTGAAGAATGACCCAAGAAAAATGACCTTTAGGTTTTAATTAATAAACCAAGTGAAGATGGAAAGATAGGACAGTGAAGTTGGGTAGCATTACTCACAGTTCCGTGAAGCCCCTCTTCATGGGTGTGGCAGGGGTGACTGTCTTACCGGTAAATCAGTAGAACCAGAGTATTAAACCACATTAATAGTCAGTAAGCATGTTAGGTACGCAGCTTGCATCTTAGAAAGGTATCTGGTTCATCGTTATTCAGTCTTGTTCTTGAGGAGAATAACATGATACATTTCATATGAGCGATCCTGTCTGAGGTCTGTTATGTAACTGACCGCTGGACCTCAGATCTGCTGGATGCCCGTGGCATGCAGTAACCTGGCACGTTACAAATTATCGCCGGTTCTTCAGAGACCTCATTTATTATGAGGACTTAGCAGCAGGCCCACAGGGATCCTCGGACATCAAAGAGGATGTGTCTGCCATCTTTGAAGGCCCGTTGCCTAAGATGACAAACACAATCACGTCCAATTCAAATCACAACCTTTAGTGATGCCAAGGATGAAAAAAAATACAAAAAGCTGGCATCGTAAACCCAGGGAAAGGAGTAGTGTACAAAGATGACAGCTCATTTAGTTATCTTTGTAATGGGTACAAATGGTAATTGGGTTAGCTAATGCCTGGAGTGGAGGCTGTTATAGAGGGGTGTCATCTTACACACAAACTGGCCCTCAACTGATAAATTGTTCCACAGACTACCCATTTTCCTGCTCTTCAGAGCTTCTCTCGTGTTGTGTAACTGTGGCCCAGTCTCTGATAGTAATCTCCAACAGGGTGTTCGAGTTGTGGAGGTGCCTTCTTTTAGATGTATTATTACCTCGTTAGGTCATGATATTGTTTTTACTCAAAATTATTATGGACGCTAATAGCTGCTGGATTTCTCTGCAGCGGAAATGTGGTTTGCACAGCCAGTTCAATAACGCAGTAGCAGAGGGTGATGTCAGGCCCTCCATTCTGGCAGATTCGGAGGGAAGAGGGTAGTGATTATGATGACCGTAATGTCGTCTTTTTAACTTACAACCGTGTGTCTTCCAGCCACTCAAATCCACTGTTCTTTCCCAGTGTATGCAAAGAGAACCACTACATCACCCATTATTTATCTGGATTCTTACTCGCTCCTGTCCTTAAGCACATTGACATGTGATAGGTGTCAACGTATGGCTCATTAACTGCTGGTGGCCAAACAATTTACACCCATCCTCTTATTCCGCCACTGTAAGTGTCATCCGTTGGGCCGCCTGACCTTTTCCTGTGCCCCGCCTCCTCGATGCTGTCACTACAGCGTGTGCGTGCCTGTCTCTGGCCCCTCCCCCACCCCACAGAATGACACCTGGGGCCAGCAGTACTCCTATGCCCTCTTCAAGGCCATGAGCCACATGCTGTGCATTGGCTACGGCATGTACCCCCCCGTGGGCATGACAGACGTGTGGCTCACCATCCTCAGCATGATCGTGGGCGCCACCTGCTATGCCATGTTTGTGGGACACGCCACCGCGCTCATCCAGTCGTTGGACTCCTCCCGCCGCCAGTACCAAGAGAAGGTGAGTGTGAATGTGTGTACATTTCGTGTGGGAGAGGGCCTTCGTAATGAGGTACTGCTCTGCAGAGTCCTGCTCTCTCCACCTTTCCAGGAGTCTCCCCGGCTGACCGATGAACACTATTTAAGCTGTTTACTACATCTGCATTGTTCTAACACTCATGTCAGAAAAAGCAGGATAGCAATGATTTATCAGCATGGCCAACATCTTGAGCGGTTACTCATGGACCAGGAAGACTTAGACCCTTTGAACAGTAGTGTTTACACTGACATGGGGAAAGCCCAGCTATATCACTGCTGATGTCCTGGGGATTGGAGGTAAGAAGTATCTCAAGATGCTTTCACATTCATGGGATTTGAGTCCCCTGTGATATCGACTGATAAGAAAGTATTTTTTTTTGTCCAGCATCTCTACTTATGTTAAACCTCACTCTGAAGAGATTTTGTGAAGTGGCCCACAGGCTGCTAGCAGCCCGTTAGCATAGCCGCAGAAGTGATTCGCATCGGAGACAAGTGACTCGGCTAGGAGAACGATATGACAAGGGGTGACATTGCGTCTGACCGGCCTCGGTCACTCGTTATGATTTTAGTAATCGCTAAACAGGAGTGCAAATGCATTCCATCAGCGTCAGGTTCCCTGTATGACTGGGGTTGGGTCATGGCTGCTGTTGGACTCATGCTGGGGTGTCAGCCAGGTCCCTCGTGCCCCCTCTCCAGCTCTGAGTTGGGTTGTTCCTGAAAGTCTCTGTGGTGATGAGAGCACACTCTGGTGCCAACCTGCCACATGGTATTGCTGTGGCACTTCTCCTGTGGGGGCGGGGATTGCCAGTGCCCACTGCTGTGTGTCCCTAGAGGAGGCGAGTGCGACTCTGTCGGTCCTGCCTGGTTATGTGGACCTGCAGCTAAGCAAATCATCACCCTCAGAAAGAACATTAGTCTTAAATGCTTCAGGAGACACCGGGATCTTTAATCCTGCTCCCCAGCTGAGAGATAAGCTTTTGTTCGGACTTAAGAGCACTCCAGACTAGTTAGTCTCTGCCAGCAGGTGGCTGCCTTATTAAATCAGAGACTGTCAGACTTTAGTGGGAGAAAAATGCACCAGTAAGGTCTTGACAACGACGAGCTTGTTAGAAGATAGCTGGAAGGGGTACTTTGTGTGATGAATCTTTACATTAATGATTAAAGTAAAACTGTACACGATGGAATGGATAATACTAATTACTAAATATGAGATTTATCAGCTTACTTTTATACGGTTTATATCCGGAAGGAATTTTAAAAAGTGCCACGTTTCGCCAGACTCCTAACTGTGTGTCCGGTATCTCCAAGCTTTCATTCGGGTGTCAGCAGTTAATGGACCATTTCCAGGAGGAACCCAGTTCTACTACTCAGCCAGACGGCTAAAAGCTAGGATTTCTCCTGCTTGTCAGTGATCAAAAAGCACAACAGCGTTAGACTCCATATCATATATTAATTAAGACAAGTGTATCTGTTGCCAATGCAAGGAATAAATCAATTTGTTTTACTCACTTTTGAAAATAAATGCACCCGCATTAAATGTCGCTTCCAAGTCTGTTAAAAGGGTCTGAATTACCATGCTATGATTTCTCCTGCATGAACACTCCAAGTGATTAGATTTAACATACAAGAAAAAGAGCAGTGGGTTATTTCTGTATAAATATGTGATTTTTTTTGCCACTTCCTTGCCCTTGGCTACTTCAGATGGATCGCCGCAATGCAATGGCAGCCCTTCGTTTTGCGGTATCCCACAATGCCACGGAAAAAAGCCACTGAGACTAATTAGGACGAATCACTCTTACTCTGTGTGTCTCAGCAGTTTCAAAGCACACTTTGAAGTGGAACTAAAGCTACTCTGAATCCACTATTATCAAACTTCGGCTGCGGTCCGTTGGAAAGCTCATTCTGCGAGGTTTCATATGCGAGGCCTGATATGTTAGCATCCTCAAACAGCAGCCGTCAGACGTAAGGCTGAACCGTGAAGGCAAAGCAGCTGAATGTCAGATTGACACAGGACTAATGGGCAGTTTAGGGTGCCGTTGGCACTCTGGCTTTTCAAACTGCTGTTTTTTCGGGGACACCATTCTACTGAAAGTTAACAACGACCTAAAAAAAAATGGTGGTAGTGAATTACTTCATGTTAAAACAAGGGCAGAACTCTCCGGGACCAACTCATGGGACCCAGCCCCTCCCACGCTGTCCTGGACCGTGGACGCATTGCAAACACACCACATGCTCCAGGCTTCCACACCTTTGATGGCAGTGCAACATGTCATTAATATTTAAGAGTGTGGATTTTCCATGTGTCTCTGCATATGTACACACAATTTTGCGCAAAACATAGCCCCGCCGAATGGAGCCGGCTGGGTGCTGTAATCTTGTTTAAATGATGAAATATGTATAGATTTAAAATAGATTCTAAAATATGCATGTTACATAAAATATGTAGATGTGGGCGAGCTTTATATAATGCTAATTGATTATTATTAATTCATTTGAGCAAATGCCAAAACTGAGATGTCAAATTCTGGTTCCTCTGTTCCAATCTTCCTTTTTGCTGATTGCTCTCCCCGAACGGGTCTGCAGAAGGACCGTGTTTTTGTGAGGAGCGCATCTCCCCCCACAGGTAGATGTCATTGCAACTCTATATAAAGGTGTGAGCTTTTCAGACACCTTTCCATTTCCCTGCAGACCTCCTTCGTTTTTTTCTCTTCGCTAGCTGTGCCGAGACTTGCCTCTGCATGCCTCCAAAACTGTCCCTCAGTTCCACTGGGGAGCAGGCAGTCGGCTGATGCGTTCAAGCGGTCGCAGGAAGTGCAGGCAGCAAAACCTACTTTTGTTCTTTATTTTTAACATGCCCCCACCCACCAAGTTTTGTCCACAAGCATCCATTTGACCTGGGTAATAGTGGGAGACATGACGGAATGTCCAGTGGGGGTCCTGTGATGGCATCTTCCCCTTCTCTGCGGTAGACTGACAGAAATAAAGAATCAGCTGAAGACTCAAAGGGGTCAGTCCAGCTTTCCTAACCCCTGCCAATGAAATGCAAAGGCACCCCCAAGCCTGTAGATGGCAGCATCTCTGATGGAGGTAAAGTGGAGCCTCAGGGAGCACCCCGGGCCTGGTCACCTCATCATTGATCCTGCTAACCCCCTCCTTAGGCCAGCCCTAACATGGATGCCAAGGGCTCTGTGGGACATGCATAGATGACAACACCATGTCTGCCTTGGGGGGGAAGGATGAGGATGCACCCCTCAAGACCCCCGTTACTCAGACAGTCCTGCGGAAGGCCGGGTCTGCGTGACGCTGGAGGCTAGTGGAACTGGCATGGAGCATGCTGTCTCCTGTCTGAATTTTTATCTTCTAATGCATCTTTTAATTAACACCTTCCAATTAAGTACAGGTCTGAGGGGACTAATTAACGGAAGCCTGGAGGCTGGTTGTATGTGGGAGTTCCACGGGCTTTTTCTTCTCAATTCCCCAGTCATACCAGTTGGGCAAGTTCACAATAAAATACTGTAAAACCTTAGCAGTATTGAGGAGAGGGGTTGCTGTTGTGGTACATCAGCATTATCACAAACTTCAGCAAACGATCTGTCTGCTGTTTTTTAGCACCATAAATGATAAACCTGCACGTCATTTCTGTAGTGTAGGCGTTACACATATGGGCTGCCAATCGACAAGGTAAATGGAGAATTGCCGGGTGGATTCGTCTGCCTGTTCTATAGGCTGCATGGAGAGCAGATTTAAGAATACTAGGTTTATCAAGGACAGCCAAAAAAGGGCCAGAATATTAACCTTTGGGGGTTAACATTATTAACTTAGTGGCTCTCAAAAATGTACTTTTCTTTTCCTCAGGGAATGAGGCACAGTGTTGGAACTTATTAGAATATGCTTTGTCACCATCATAGGCACTTAAATCTCCAGACCAGACACTGCAGACAGGGAGCAGTAATCCCAGCCATACTGTATGTTGTTTGCTTAGTGGATTTGCAGGCCTGGTATCCGTTCATCTATTTATCTGTAGGTAATGTCGACTGCCACATATAACATGTTGAAAATTGAATCTGGTGATGTGCAGATCATTCTTAAATGATGTGGCCGGACAAAAAAAACTTGGTTCTGATAAAAGCGGACATGTCAGTAAAAAAATAGGAATCAGGCTGCAGCTTCTGTGTAGTAGAGGATGATGGTCTTCCCCTCTGACCCCAGCAAGGAGACAATTCTCAATGCTCAGGAGCTTTGGCACAACTTTGGTGCCCTTGTTAGAATGGTGGGAGAGATCATATAGTGGAGCTGGAGGTGTGTTCTTTCTTCCAGAAAGAATGTGCTCTTCTTACATATCCTCTTCAAAATATGAAGAGAAGCAGGAGCATGCTGGGAAAGACTTGGGTGGAAAGATGTGGAATGCAGTGTTGGGTAAACTTTGATAGGAGGTTCATCACAGTCCGCCTGAGTAACTGCTCCCATCCGGTGAGAGTGTGGTGTTGGGTAGAGCTTGATAGGAGGTCCGTCACAGTCCACCTAAATTGCTCCCATCCAGTGAGAGTGTGGTGTTGGGTAGACCTTGATAGGAGGTCCGTTACAGTCCACCTGAATTGCTCCCATCCAGTGAGAGTGTGGTGTTGGGTAGACCTTGATAGGAGGTCCGTCACAGTCCACCTGAATTGCTCCCATCCAGTGAGAGTGTGGTGTTGGGTAGACCTTGATAGGAGGTCCGTCACGGTCCACCTGAATTGCTCCCATCCAGTGAGAGTGTGGTGCTGGGTAGACCTTGATAGGAGGTCCATCACAGTCCACCTGAATTGCTCCCATCCAGTGAGAGTGTGGTGCTGGGTAGACCTTGATAGGAGGTCTGTCACAGTCCACATCACCTTGAGTGGAGTTGAATGTTGCAGGAAAACGTTAAGTTCTGGTTAAATTCTGATATAATAATATATACTTACCGAGTATTACATGTGATTATATATTGTATATTTTATTAGATCTGGATGAGCACTTCTTAAAGCGCTGCAGTTTGCATGTTCATGATGCCAGTACAGGATGATATTGACTGTGGCATTCTTAAGTGACCCAAATGGAGATGATGACTGCACAAATGGATAATGCAGTCAAAAATAGCTCCTAACATAAATGGACACTGGAGTGATGCCCAGTAGGATAAATAGCATGGAAGAAATTATTCACATTTAGCATCATTAAATTTTGTTTTATTTTAGCCAACTCAAAAATCAAATGTCTCAAAAGTACATCTAGAGCCATCCATCCATCCATCCATCCATCCATCCATCCATCCATCATCTTTCAATGGCTTCTCAATGTAGGGTAATGGATATTGTAAACATTCATCATTCATAGACCTGAGATTGAGATTAATGGCAGAATATGTGGGAATCTTAATGAATAAGAGAGTACATGTAAGTAACTATGAATGGCTTTGTGGATTTAATAGAGTTAGGTGTCAGAGGAGCCTCGTCTGCTTTCTCAAACCCTGCACTCTGTGATGGCCCCTTTCGTCCGAACGCTGGGTATGGATGTGCTGGCTGCCAAACAACTGCAGCAGTGGAGGCAGCTGTGGCAAAAACAGCAGTGATTATCAGATGTCCAAACGTTCCCTCAGATCAGCATGGGGAGAATGTTTAAATAGACTTCTTGATAAGAGATTCAAAGTCTTAGCCTAAGGCATGCTTTACAATTCCCTTCACAGAAGCCCAGGGGGTGAATATATATATATTTTGCTCTTGTTGTTTGCTTAACTCTTTGTTTTCAAAAATTCACACTTTTTGTTGTTTTACAATGCCTGTTTCTAGATTAGTAGCAGCCACGTGCAGGTCACGTTACTTCTGAGAGTTTATACTGACTTCATTCTAACTTGCATGGCCCGATAAATTCCCTCTTTTCTGTGTCTGGATATCAGGCTGCCAGTGTCTTCATCCAGTGACACTCAGTGTCTCCTTGAACTCTGCCACTGTACAGTGTACAGTGCCTTAATGCAGCACACGAGCACCTCTGCTGAAGGAGACACAGCAGGGGGGGCACCTCCTCTGAGGTAATAAGGGAAGGAGATACAGCGGGAGGGGGGCCCATGCATGGATGAGTGGTCATGCCGCAGTAAGCAATACACAGCGGTGATGGCCCCACCTCTAGGGGGCAGTGATGGAATGTGTGTGTGTGTGTGTGTGTGTGTGTGTGTGTGTAGACTCAATTTTAGAAAAATCAGTGAATGCAATCAAAAACCAAGAGAGCCAAAATTCCTGTATTTGTTTATTTATTTATTTTTTTACTTACTTATGGTTAAGGTTAGGGCTGGATATGGGTTAGGGTTGTCATAGTTAGAATTATGAATGGAAGGTCCCCACAAGATTAGAAATACAAATGTATGTGTGTGTGTGGCTGGCTGGTAGTCTTGGTATTCATTAATTTCTGAATATAAGAAAGCAGTATTTGCACATATTTGATGTCAGTTTTAGTCTTTACACATGAGCGTGTGTCTGTTGGGGTGGGGGAGTGGGGGTGGTTGCAGTTATATAACAATCCTGCTACAGACACACAGAGACTCCCCAAGGCCGTCATGGATGTGGGGAGACAGAGTTGGTGATTGGCTGCCTCTGAGAGAGAGTCTGAAGTCAAACGTTTGACTACCTGACATCCTCTTGGCCTCCTCTTCCCCGGCCCCCCATGAGGAAGGACATCCTTCCTGAGAGAGAAGGTGCCCCATGCAGAGCTCATGGCTCAGTGCCTGCCTCTGAGGAAGGATATTGGGGAAGATGTATGGGTTTTAATGAATTTCATCAGAACCTGTACAATACAGGAGATGGAATGTCACTACCAATATTAAAAGACACAGTTTCACTGTGCCCTGGTAACACTCAATGTTTTACAGCAGCAACACGGATGGAGGAGTGAGATAAAACACACAGGAAGTTGTGTTTTATTAGCAGGTTCTACGGTGAAGCACACAGCCATTAATTAATAAATCTTTAAGCACACGGCATGGCTGTGGCCTCTAACTACGGCGTTTGAAACACTTCCCGTTTGGGTTTCCGATTGCCCCGAATGTCGAAACATAGGTGATTTCACAGTCTAAAAACAGTTTGGTCCTGGGTGCGAATAAGACACTTTCACGGGCGGATTGATTCTGTTTCTAGCTCGGCATGCTTCAGCGTGCTCTTTGCTTTTTTTTCTGCGGTGCTGCAGGCAGTTTCAGAGTGTATAAAATCAAGGTTGAAGCAAAGCTGGCTAACCCGAGAGAACTGGGTCACCCAGTGAAATGACCTCGCATGGGTATTTACTCAAAATGTTCTTCAGACATCTCTGATGGGAGATATCCTCTAACAAATCACCTTACAGGATTATTAATTCACAGCTCTGCTGTCCAGGATCTACATTGTTCTGTCTTTTCTTTACCTTTTTATAAATTTGAACGTTGTGAATTGTTCTTAAGACCTGGCCATTAATCTCATTCTTTATTGTTGGAATTCCTCTTAACATGAAGCAGCACTGAACCTGTCACACCCAGCAGCTCCTTTTATTACCTAAAGATTCCTGGGTGTTATCGATTAGCGGGGCCCCATCATTCTGAAGTGAATTAGCCCGTCTTGTTCTTGCGTGATGTACGCCTTGTCTCACATCAAGATCATCCTCTGGTGGTATCTCCAGCAGCAGTCCCCAGGGAAACAGCTTCTGAGATGCATTAAACCCAAAACACTTTGTTCGTCTGAACCCTCTGCATAACATTATAACATCTTACAGGCAGCTCCACTACTGCACGTGTTACCAAAATTCAAACAGGCTCATCGCTGAGTAGGGGAAAAGATCTGTATAACACGGATATGTGTTACCTCATATACAATTTCGTCTCTGACATGTTTACGTTTTACGTAACAGAGAAGCATGCCTGAATGCGTTAGCCTACAGAGGAATAGACTCAATACTCTGTAAGCTCCATTAGTGCATGTGTTTTGTTTTGGAAATTCTCATTTTTATGGGTGTGTGAAGACACTGATCAGAATGGGAAACCCAGCCCGACCGTCGACGATACAGCTGAATCAACGCAGCTGAAACCCTCGGTTCAGCTCAGATTTAGAAATAAGTTAACCAAAAATCGATCGACCTGTCAAAAATCGCTATTAGTGCATATTACTGCATCACTATTACTGCATTTAGCTGTATTTAAATGATAAGGTCTTGTGCTCAACGTTAGCCGCCTAGAGTCTCAGTTTTGGCTGTGCAACATTAATACAGTGACCTGTCTTTACCACAAATGTATGACCCTTCAATAGATGTTAAATTAATCTAAAACATATCTATTGATTAATCAATTTGTGCGCAATCATTACATATTTAACTTATATGGATCATATTGTAGATCACGTATTTTTTGATATGTATCATACGTACCGTTACTAATTTGCACAAACACTACTCTGAGGTTACAATACAGTGAGTAGCACATTACGGATATTATTATGTAAGGTTGAAAGAAAAGTTTGATTTCGTAAAATGTTCTAAAAGGAATGGTTAGTGATTTGGTTATGTTTTGAGTGGTCAGCTCCAGTAGAGTTTTTCCTATAAATCAAGTTCATTTTATTGTCTGATTTTGTATAATGCAAAGTTTTACAGTGCCCTTTTGCCATATCAGAAATGCCTGTATTCCTTAGAAGAGCAAAAATCTTATCCCTGATTGCTGTATGATCCTGGAATCATTTTAGACAGCATTTTATACTGAAGGAAGAGTTTTTTTAGTCATTAATAACCAACCAACAATGGCTGTGAAGCTGCATTTGTAATTACAGGCTTGATATTCGAGGCCCTGTTGTTGTGCAGTCCTGTGCAAAAGTCTTGAGCCACCCTGTAATTTCTTTATATTTTGCTAGAAAAATGGGACAACAGGTACAGCGATTTATTGCGACATCATCTGATCATCTGTAATCATCTGCACCTGTTTCTTCACTGGTTCACGCCTTAAGTTAGACGGCTTTGTTATGCTTGAATGATTCATACGTAGGTCACTGTGTGGCTTAACAAACAAAATACATTCCTCTGAAACTGGTCAGGTACAGAGACTGGACTGAAAATGAGAGCCAAAAACTTTGAAAGTCCTTCAGGAAGCCTGGAGAACTATTCCTCAAGACTACATTAAAAAATATAAGTCTGGTTCTTTGGAAGCAAAATATGAAGAAATGAGGGGTGGCTCAAGACTTTTGCAGAGTACTCTACCTTTCAGTAAGGCTTGCCGCTCACTGTATTTACAGTCACTGTAGCTGTTTGATCTGCTGAGTTGTCCACTCATTAGCCATTTCCTGTATATCGCTCTGCAGTAAGATGTTCACCAGGCCCCTGGGTTTGAGCAGTAACGCTGCTGCTTTTCGTGGGGGTTGCATCGTGCCAGTGACCTCGGTGCTCCCATTCTTCTGTCTGCCCTCCAGTACAAGCAAGTGGAACAGTACATGTCCTTCCACAAGCTCCCAGCCGATATGCGGCAGAGGATTCACGATTACTATGAACACCGCTACCAGGGCAAGATGTTTGATGAAGAGAGCATCCTGGGAGAGCTGAACGAGCCCCTGAGAGAGGTGATCTTAGATCTTTATGGTTGTAATTTTAGCTGGACAGATTGTGTCTTGTGAATCTGTAAAGAGGTATATATCCTTCCTCTATGGACTGATCATAACGTATTAGCCAGTGAAAGGTCATCATTTTCTGTGTGCAGGAGATCATCAACTTTAACTGTCGTAAGCTGGTGGCCTCCATGCCCCTGTTCGCCAACGCGGACCCCAACTTCGTGACCTCCATGTTGACCAAGCTGCGTTTCGAGGTCTTCCAGCCGGGCGACTACATCATCCGTGAAGGCACCATCGGAAAGAAGATGTACTTCATCCAGCACGGAGTGCTGAGCGTGCTCACCAAGGGCAACAAAGAGACCAAGCTATCCGATGGATCCTACTTTGGAGGTAAGAGTGCCGGCAAGAATGATAGTAAAAACGTCATAGCCCAGGCTTTGGCTGACCAACATACATGGAAATAAATTTGAGTCACGTGGAGTGAAATGGATTTTTCTGTCATACCATCCACACACATGTTTACAGTGACGTGAGATAACATTCGCTCAGGAGCATGGTGCAACATACAGACAGGAAGTGACACAGGACAAAAGAAGGGCTTTACAATAGCTTAAAGTGCAAAAACACAGGTCAGTGTGTGTGGGGGGGCTATATATCCCACCTTAGTGCAAAATTGGCAGGGTGCCGTTTAGAATATCACTCAAGCAATTAAGAGGCACAGCGAGCTATTTAAGCATTGCCTGACCTGCCAAGCCGAGTTTAATTACACAGCTCCTTTGTGGTGTGATCCAAGCACCCTTTCCCAACAAGCACCCAAGGGTGAGATGGGTGAAAAGAGAGTAAGCTTTCACCACAAGCGGCTGAGATTAATCAGGGCTATTCAGCCGGGACAGTGCCACGGTCTGTCTAGCCTGCAGGACAAGATTTCCTGTTGAACGCAATTTAGACTTCCTTTCAGATTATATCACAGGGGTTCCTAAGGCAATAATGTCATTCACAAAACTTATTCATTCATGTTTAAATTAACGACTTATAGAAATCATCTCCGGTTTGTGGTTTAAGTGGCCAAGACTTCTACATTTATATTTATTAATTTCGACACTTGTTCAAAGTAAAATAAAAATAAATATATGTAAATATATATTGTATTTCTCAGTTAAAATTCCTGGCCTTACTACAACATAGTGGAATTTCTTCAGAAGAACCTCTACTTTAGAAATTTTTACATCGCTTTCTGTAACTGTCAAATTCATGGTTCTGAACCTCAAGCACTCGTCGGGTGTTATTTTCAGAAATCCTTGCCGATTTGTGAAGAGAGCTTCACGCAGAATTGAGGAGGTGAAAGCCAGTCGACTTCCTCTGTCCCATGTTTTGCGTATTGGTGTCAAGATTAAATCATCTGGAGAATCACGGAAGGAACATTAAATGTGTACCAGTTAAGGAATTTATGGGAAAGTGCAGCTTCCAGAAGTTCATCAGCCTTGTCAGTCTTATCATCTTCTCTCTGCTTTGTTCAGTCGTTCAGTGAGGTGCTCTTAATTTCCTCCCCTGAATATCAGCTCATGTGGTTAGTGTGTGCCCTGACCTGTCAAAGAACTGCAAGCCCAATAAGGCCTAGAAAGCCGTCAACATGTGTTCTGAGAGGTGGGTAATCCCCCAGCAGTTACGACGATCCCATTTTGGCAGAAGCTCACTGCTCATGCAGGCAGACGGTGGCAGGACTGAGAGTGACCTAGGAGCAGGCTTTTTCAGAATGTGTGCTGTATTGATGGCACCAACCACAGCCAGTTAAGTCTTTAATATAATTTATTTTTCCACATTGAAGTCTCTTTAAGCCTTGGCTTTGCATTAGGCTAATTTTGTTCCATTATTACATGTTTATCTGCTCCCTGGCTTCTGAATAATTCGACTTCTGTGGAAGGTCGCCCAGCACTGTGATGGCAAAGAGCAGGAATCTACCAGACCTGCAGGGGGCGCCTGTTTTCTGCCAGTCAGAAGTGACAGATGCCACACCCCAGCCTGTGTTTCTATGCTCCCTGAGCATCTTGCAAGCCTCCTGTGGTTTATCTCCTACTTATACAGCAGTATGTTTATTTACCAAATTTGGATTGAATACCCATTTCAAGGTATTTTCACTCGCTCATGTTTAACTGTTGTGGGATTTTTTTTTTTTAACTCACCAGTTCATTATCCCACAGAGTGCTTTTGACCTTTCATGCTGCAGTCGTGCTACCTTCTTTGACCCACCGAAAAAACGGTGTGACAGTGAGTGTCCTCAAAGCCCAGAATGCCTTGTTCAGTCACACCTTGAATAGCACCGTAAAACGAGCAGTGTTTGCTCATTCGCTTCATAAGCAGCGTCAGTGATGCTCCAGCGAGGCCTGGACAGCCCGCTGTTTAACGGGCAGTGCCAGATGACAAGTACAGATTACAGATTGTGACAGAAGCTAATTTCATGATCTCATGCATGGTTTCTTTAGATGAGTCATTACAGCCCTGCAAATCTGACCTTTCATACATCATTTTAATGTAGATTAGGTACTGGCAGGAGAAATACGAGGATTTGGACTGAGGCTTTTTAAACATACATGCAATCTCCGGTTCGATTGAGATGCTCTGTTAGGCAAAATTCTACCAAATGGAACATTAATACTGTGTGAGTGTAGCATGTAAGAAATTGTTAAACTATTGAACACAAGTCATAAATCAATGTGGATTATAACTGAACAAGAAATCATAAAGGTCAACTGACAGACAGCAGTGAGGGAAGTTGCCTCGATGGTGGGAGTCGATCTCCGCTAACAGAGCTAATCTGTCCAGCTCTCCTTCACGTGCACCTTTCCTCTGTTGGCGCCCTGTGCTTATCTCCCGTCGATCTTCACCGCTTTTTCCTGTTCTCACCTCCCAGTCTCCACTGTTGAGTCAAAGATATGAGAAGATATCTGGTAAGGACAGGCTGTGACTAGGCTGGGGAAGTATTTTCCTGAGCCAGGATTTAGAGGAACTTATTCACACAAAGACCGTTCTTGAGACGCACAGAGTTCCGTGTTATTGCACTACTATAAAAATTTCTCTCTTTGAAGGGGACACAGGTCCTGTACCCCCAACTAACCTGTAGACAGAGTTGCGTTAAAGTGCGTCTGAGCAATGGGGTCCTGAGAGAGCGGAGCTAAGATTTGCGGACAGCTCACGACCCGCTGAGATCGACTCCCTGCTCGCCCCAGGTTCTCGCTGCAGTGGTGCTCGGCGGAGCGATGGTGGCTTGTGACAGTTGGAAGGCTGGAATGTACCATTCTGCAAAGGAGAGGGCAAGCACTGTAGCCAGATAATCGCATGCTGAAATTAAACGTGCCACTTTTGTTGCAGCATTGCAGGCCGCCCTGAACTAGCCGATGTGGGAGCTTGTTGCATTGCCCTGCGCGTGCATGCGGGACGTGTTTCAGAGATCCGTTTCCCACGATTCCCTCTCCGTCCCCTCATGACACACTGTTTCTTGATTTCCCAGGCACCAGATATCCATGGTATACCTTTTACCCGAGTTAAAGGTAATGTTTCAGACACTGACCCACAAAATGGGCCAGTGCCAAGCACGGCAGAGCAGCCAGGTCGGAGTGGCAGTTCACTTCCAACTGAAGGATCTGTCTAAACCCCTTGTTGAATTAAAGGGATGCACACCCATGTATTGTGGTGATGGTTAACACCAGGGTGAATATAAATATGGAACACAATGGGATGTATTGGTGTGCAGTCAGTCATAGATCCACACGTGCATTCCTCTCTGACTCCATTTTAAGAGGAGGTTCCAGGCCAATGCAAGGTTAACATCTGCAGGGTCCTCACATTCCATTCAAATCCTACTTAGCCACACAGCTGGTGTAGCGGCAGACTAAATCCAGGTATTTTCAGGACGCTAATAAATCGCTAAATGCTCTTTTTTGGATGTCACACATATAGGGTCATTCTGAAAGCAAATGCTCTGAATTTTATGGGATAACGTTCAAAGCACAGGCAGACCTCCAACATGGCTGAAGGCTTTGGAGGTAGAACAGCAAGCTAAAAGGCCTGAAAAAGCTGGATAACAAATAAGGTTATAAATTATCAAGAAGAAATTTCATGTACCAAGCAAACGCAAAACAGGGAATATTTCTCAGATTTTTTTCAGGCTCAATATCCTGACCTTTCTTACAGTTTAAAATTGATCGCATTCCTTAGCAGGCAGCCATATTCAGTAAAGGATCCTGACTTATGCTTCTGTTTTCTACTTTTCCAAGGTGACTTTTGTGCAGGTATTAATGTTTTTTTTGCAGCAGAAGCATCCATTCTGTTATCTGTAGCTGCAAATGTGTATCCAGCACCTTCATCCAGCACCTTCACCTGAAGCACACTCTTGCACCAAGAAAATGACATCTGCGTTTTAAATGCCAGGAAGTGTACTGTTATTGCTTTTGGACTGAAATACTAAATGACCACCTCACCCTTATAACGCTATTTTTCATTGAACGGGCCCCCACACACCCCCCACCCCCCACAATTAACCAGCTTGGTGCAATCAATTGACACTTGTAATACATTTGCCAAGTTAAAGCCTGTGATGGCAGTGGGAGGTAACGTAACTACTTTCGTGCAGAGATCTGCCTGCTGACCAGGGGAAGAAGAACGGCCAGCGTGCGAGCAGACACCTACTGCCGCCTTTACTCGCTCTCCGTGGATAATTTCAACGAGGTGCTGGAAGAGTACCCCATGATGAGGCGAGCCTTCGAGACCGTGGCTCTGGACCGCCTTGATCGCATAGGTGAGTCCTATTAACTGGCAGCACTCGCTTCAGACAGGAAACTGGCTAACATAGTGCAGTCCTCTTCTATAGTTAGTGCCTGATGTGGCGTGCGTCAGCAAAAGACGTCTTCTGGGCAAATGGGAGTAAAGCTTCAGGGCCTTAATTATTCTTAGAGGTGCGATCTTGTGACGGTGAGTGGAACACGTGCATGCATAATTGACTAAACACGTTAGCGAGAGGAGCCTGCTGATGGGAATCGTAACTGGTCAGGAGCCGCGGATCAAGTTAGAGGGACAAGCTGATAGATGAAAGATGACAAGCCAGATTTTTGGCCCCACCCACTGCAACCTCCGCCCATCTACTTCCTCCTGGGGGCGCTAATATAGGCCCAATTTGTGGCTGTGGTCAAGAATCCTTTCATGTCTACTGCTATCTAACACCGGACCGTGGCTTTAGTGCAGAAGCTGAAGATGAGTTTGCTCCTGAAGCTTTGTCTGAGACATGTAAAGGAACGCATGTATTTGAAGCAGACCTGCATCTACACGGGGCTGGCTGGCAGCACGGGATTAATGCCAGATATGTTGAATGAGACATTGCACTGCAAGGCTTCTCTTCTTTATGTCGCAATTCAGCTCTTGGGTCTGAGTTGCCTAAATAAACACCCAGTTGTTTAAAAGGATATTTGCACTCTGCGAACGAAATATTGCAATATGTCAACAGTCAAGCGTGTGATTATTTACTCCATAGCTTAACCCTCTCTGCTGGAGCTGCTTCTTTCCAGCTTTCAATGGCTCTGCAGCTGTCTTACTTTTCCTGTGCAATCTCACACTGCTCCCTCCTCCACCCTGAAACGCACTAAAAACAAAACTGAAGCCATCCTGACGTCTCACGACATTGCTGCTTTTCCAATTACCTCTTCATACTTTCGTCCCCTGAGTTTTCACCTGTCAGGCAGTGTGTCCCAATTCTCAGTCAACACCTCTGTTCCCAGGTGCCTTGCCTCAAATCATTTTTGTCCCCTTTAAACGGCCCCACTCTTGGAATGGTCCTCATCTCGTTCATCCTGAACTTTTAAGTAATTCATCCTGGTGCTACTCAGCAATCTGATTACCAGTGGTGGAATTTACCTGAGGCCTCATGGCAGATGGTCTCGAATTCCACGGCGAAGCTCCACTTAACTGGCACCTCAGTTGGCGGAGACCCTGTGTTGGCACCTGAGCTGACTGTTCTCTGTGTGCAGGTCCTGTTTAACTAACTTTAATTCATTCACGGTGCCTATGAGGCTTTCAAGTGCTGGAACTGAACCAGCTCTTTTAATTTAAATTGAAACCTGGTGGCATTCTGACTGAAGGCGATAGACGTGTCAATCAGTGGTCCAACTCATAACTTCCTGTTTCCTCGGCCCTGTGGTAACTGTAGTTCTAAGACCGCCAAATGTGAAATAATCAATTGAGAGGGATCTTGCCTCGAGTTTTTAATTAATTATCACTTAATCACTTAGTGGTCAAAGATCAGCCAAGGGGCTAAGATAGTGTTTGCTAAATTTTGGGTAACGACCCAAGTTAGCTCAGGGATGTGTTGGGTTGCCAGCATGATTGTGTATGGCTCTGCTGTCGTTGTGGTTGTCATCTTTCATCCCAGCGCGGAACCAAGTTTGCTTTTTGGGTCCTCAGAATTACAAGTTTAAGGTCCCCTGGCTAAAAATAATGCTTAAGCCATACCAGTCCGATGGATGAAAGACCTGTGATTATGTGTATGTATTGTCTTCTTAGGGAAGAAAAACTCCATCTTGCAACACAAGGTCCAGCACGATCTCAGCTCAGGGGTTCTGAACTACCAGGAGAACGAGATCATCCAGCAGATCGTGCAGCACGACCGGGATATGGCCCACACCGCCCACCTACTGCAGGCAGCTCCGCCCACGGTCCCGCCTTCACCCACGCCCGTCATATGGGCGCCACTCATCCAGGCGCCACTACAGGCGGCTGCGGCCACCACCTCCGTCGCCATAGCACTGACACACCACCCCCACCTCCCTGGAGCTTTCCTTCGCAACCCAGCGTTGAGCTCACTCAAGGACCCTTCTGGGCGCCACAAGAAGTTTCACTTCCCCGCATCAGCGGCCTCCCCGGGCGACTCCCCCTGCGACACCCCCTCCAAGTCGCACCCCGGTGTAGACACCCCCCTGCTGGCGACCTTCCGCGCCCATCACATGACCTCCACGCAAGCACAGCCCGGCCCCAGCCAGCAGACGTCCAGCAGCAGCCCACACCCGGGCCCCAGCGGACTGGCCGCCTTCCGCTTCAGCTCTTTCCCTACGTCTGACTCTCAGTCCTCTAGCAGCTCTCAGCTTCACAGCCAGCCTCGGCAGAAGCCGTCGGCCTCCTGTAGCACGCCGCCTACTGTTAGCCTTCCCCAGAAGGGGGAAGCAGGGGTCTCTCCTGGGGGTCCCCAGGTCAGCCCCATGGCCTCCAGCTCAGCCAGCCTGACCATTTGCCAAGTGCAGCCTCCCCCCTCGACGCCCACGCGGCCTGGAGCCCCAAAGCAGCTCACCAGTAGGACTTCCAGCAGCCTGAATCTGTTCCACGCGCCATCCCTCGACTCCCCCTCCTCCTGCAGGAGCCAGCCGACTCTGCCACCTGGGGGGTCCCCGCTCTCACTGGGGCATGAGAGCTTGGCTGGCTTACAGTCCGGATTTCTCCCCCAGCTGCACCAGGAGCGATCAGCCCTGGCTTCCTTGGCCCAATACGGGTCAGGCAACGCCTCCCCTTGCTACACCCCATTGGGCCCGAGCCCCACTGTCCAAAGTCCCGTTACGGGGAGAACGTTTCAGTACAGTGACCCCTCAAGTGCCACCGGATCCCACAGCTCCCTCCTCCTGCCGCAAATCTCGTGCCCTCCCCCCCTGTGCAGTCTGCCCAGGGTCGGGCCAGAGCCCGATTCAGAGTCGCTGCGGAGTTTCTTCTCTCTGGAAGAGAAAGCCGTCTCGACCTCACACCCTTCTCTGCCCCAAGAGGTGGGCCAGGTGGCAGGCCGCTCACCCAGGCCGCCCTCCCTGGACTCAGATTTTAGCTTCACACCCTTCTCGTCTCCCACGCTGTGCAGCAGACCCTGCAGCTCCATCTCGGGAAACGTGCCGCTTGCCAGACAGACGTCGCCCGGATCTATACCTCAGACTCATTCGCCAGGGACATCCCCGACCCTTCCGCCTCGACGGGGGCACACTTCGGAACTAGAACCCTTCCGCTCCAAACTGCCCTCTAATTTGTGAGGTTTGATCACACCCTCCTGGGCACAACCTAGACTGGAAAGTTAACCTCTGCTCCATGATTTTTTTCTTCCCCCCTTCCATACACTGCACTGTGTTTTGAGTTCCCTACAATTACTGTGATTTCAAAGATGAAATTTAATCGAGTGACTTAGTACATAGATGACCTTTTTCTTTGTGCTTTTCCACTTCCAGTTTTTTATCATGAAATATATCCATAGCCCAAAACTTAAGACATTCTAGGAGGGTGTGAGATTCTGTTTATTTAGACAAGGGCCGTGAATTCTTTTGTTTCTATCTATGCCAAATGATTGGATAGGGGCTTTTTCAGGTGGCTGACTGGTCAAGGTGACAGTATTCCATGCCGGAGCCTACATCAGTAAGAAAGGCTGTTTTCGGTTGCAGAGTCACGACCATCGTGAGCTTGTGTGTTTCACCATCTCACACGGGATCACATGCTTTGACGATTGTGATTCTTCTGTGATTTGCAGTTTGCTTATTTGCTGTTCGCTCGTGTGAAAACTTGAATTCTGTCGTTCTGATTAGCGAAACTTGGGGGGATGCAAGCCAAAACAAATCTCTTCTGTATCCATTATTCACCTCCCCTTCGTCTTCCAGGGTCTCACAGTGATTTGGTGGTCCGCATCAGTACACTGTGTATGTGTGTCTTCATCTCCCAGCTTCCAGGCCAAATCAAGTCAAGGGATGCCTCAACTGATCAAAAGATGAAAAGTTTTGCCTCCTTTCAGTTTGGTGTATGTTAAGCTCCTTTGTGCTTCTATACACCGAAATGAACCACCAGCACCAGTCATTAAGATGCAGATTTGGTCCTTTGACAAGAAACTGTTGACGTTTGTGTTGTCAGTCCAGTGGTAGCTAAAGAGACCCATGCAAGGGACAACCCTACTTGGAGGGGTCATCCAAGCTGGCTCTGGACTCACTGGGAGAGAGAGTGGATGGCTGACCACCCCAGTCTTGATCTTCCAGCAAGATCTAAAAGATAAGCATCCAGTGAGAGGTTTGCGTTTCAGAATGGTGCTCTACCAAAGCTGGCCTTACATACAGTATGTGTGTTTGATTGAACTCTTAACATTTTACCAATTTGCATATTTAATTTCAAATTTTAGAATGACTCCCCATCCTGTGGATCCACTGTAAACACCAAAGGACCTGCTGACAATTAGGTTTATGATTATTGACAACATCAGCACTGCTTGGGACTTTGAATAGAGAAGATATCATTTATTAAATAATGTCAACCTAAGGTGTTTTTTTCTGTCTCTTTCTCCAGAGACAGAATAGATGGTCATAAAATTGCAACAAAGGATGCAGGTGCCAGTCAATATTGAATTCTGTGCCGGGGATTATGGGCACAATAAGACTCAGTAGCAATAAGGAGACAGGGTTGAGGTTTAGCATAATGTGGTGTGTGTAAATCCCAGGGCCACCACTGTAACTGCATGACAACAGAGCTCCAAAGTTGTCAGCCTAATTTCAGAAAGGTGGGGTGAGGTTAAACGTTAGTTAAACAGGTCAAATCGCATGCCGGTGAGCGCGGTATTATTTAACCAGGTGGCCCGATTCACACTGAATGCAGAGAGTACTCACCACCCCTGTGGACAGGTCCAAAGCATGGAGACACTGATGCAAAAACATAATTTCCAGTTAGTGACATTAAAGGGAAAATTCTAGATACATACAACTATATGAACATTCTGGAAACATGAAACCTTAAAAAGTATAAGCAGCATGTGTGCATGGTTCTTTTCAGAAGGTTCAATGAGTAAAATAGGTATTACATTAATTTAACACTAAGTATTAAAAGATTTTAAATGAAATGTAGATTAAATATTTTAAGGGATTCTTTAAAACATCCATCTCCCAATCGCTTATCCTGGTCAAAGTGGCAGGGGACCCAAACAGCATGGAGCACAAGGCTGGGGTATACCCTGGATGGGGCCATCTTTAAAACATGTTCAGTACAGAATTGTTGCTTCATAGACCTGAGTCCTCTACATTACAGGTGGACATTCTTATTAAAAATAACCTTTTACTGATTTGTCTATTTTTTATTTATTTTAAGGTTGGACAATTACATTGAACAATTTTTCCAAATATACAGACAGTGGGGATATTTTGAGATCGTGAGCTCACTGGTTTGTTCAGTCTAATTGTCCTTTTTCGCTTTTAATATAAAAACTAAAAGCATTTGGATCCATGGAGACAGATGTTTTTGTAAGTTCTTTTAATAAGGCGTAATGTGCATTAAAGGTTGACAGCAGTATGTCCATCAATAATCTCAACCTACAAAAAATGCCGTACCTTCGGGAGTCAGCCCTTCGCGGGAACGTTCGACTACATCGCAGTTTTGCAAACATGTGATTGGTTAATTAATCATAACAGCATGCTGCAGTGGTGTGGCCGATGGACGGATGGCTCCGCTTTCCGCCTTTTCCACTCTGGTGTGACTTCAGGTGAATAATGTCCACCTAAAGTAGTTTTAGGAAGCTGAGCCATGATTTACGATTTCCTTCTGCTGACTGACACATTAATCAATAAATGAGAGGCGGCCCAGGACAAGGCCTGTCTGTTCTCACCGCACATCACAAAAAGCAGACCCCATTAGGGACACAGCTACCTGTCACCTGACCCCTGACCTCTTCTGAAGCTTGGGCTTTCAAACTGGCCAGCATGGCCGGCCTGGATTTACTATTCCAGACGTTGCCAAACGGA
Organism: Gymnarchus niloticus; assembly: GCA_009936485.2. NCBI lineage: Eukaryota > Metazoa > Chordata > Actinopteri > Osteoglossiformes > Gymnarchidae > Gymnarchus > Gymnarchus niloticus. Next base: position 2,348,852 of record JAACJT020000016.1, on the reverse strand, counting down.
TTTCAAACAAGGGAATAACATTGCATCATAATTAGGAGCACAGCTTTTTACTTCTCTGCTGAAAATGTTGTCTGTTTCTCTAACACTGTCTTTTTGGTAGCAGGGCCACAAAAAATGTAGCCTGGTTTATTCCGGATGATTAACACTTTTCCATCTGAGCACGAAACTGCTGCTGTATTTAATTGAGGGCCGGCTGATCGGCAGGCCACGTGATGTCAGCTTGCATGCAGTGAGACACTAGCGAATCATAAGGGCGAAGTCATCCTGCAGGTTCGAGTGGCAGAGTTGACAGTGGGGTGGATGGTGCTGGGTCACATGAGCACCCTGGGACAACTGGAGCCCACCTCTCCTGCTGGATGATTGGTCAGAGGGCCTGATTGCAGTCTCCCTAAAGAGAGATTATTGATTAATCAGTTGAAGGAAGGACAAGGCCATTTCAGACAGGAAACAGGTGTATGCCTGAAGTGGCATGTTAGACAGGAGGCCATCACGGTGCCTATGCAGTCCATGGTTTTAGACGTAAAAAGTCAGCTCCATCAAGTAAGCATGGCCGACAGCCATTAGCAGCAAATTGCAAACTATTTCATATATTCTAGCAGAAGTAACTCACCAGCTGGGCAAATGGTGCCACACAAGCATAATGATCGACCTTCAGGACGGCCGAGTACAAAGTGCCGTTTGAAGTTGGGCTGTTTGTGTGTTACGATTCAAGTTCGTTTCTGTCTGTTAGCAGACAATCTTTAGTATACTCCAGCTATGCCCAAGTAGCATTTAGCTATTTTGCTCTCTACCTCAAATCTGCTTTCTTTTAACTTGCTGGTCAGTCATGTGATTTGACCCACCATTAGATGTGAGTGCAATACATCATGATACCCATATACTACTTATAAGTTTCTGCAATGAATTCCATTTGGGGCCACTACCAGTTTAGGAATCAAAGCCTTTCATGGTATATACCAGTGAATCTGCATTATTGACCAGTAAGTTACTGGAATAGGGGAGCATGTGCAATCAAACTAACAACGGCATCAATCAAGCAGCGTTTGGACAAACAAGGGAGAACTGAACTACAAATGAAGGGAAAAGAAGCCACATTTATTTTCAAATGACCCATTCATACCCTCAGATTTTGTTTGCGTTCTGCAAGGGCCCAGAAGCAAAACGTGATTCTGACAAAGGAGACACGAGACATAAAGCCAGGCCAGGATGGAGCGTGATGCGTACCTATGGGGCTTGGGAAGGCCACAAGTGCTGCATCAAAATAACTGCACTCAACTCCATTCATGGACGTAAACCTAGATGTGGATGGTCTGGCCTTTGCCACTCGAATGTAGCCGTTCGCTTCACCCAAATGGGTGTAAAAACTGTTGGGATTTTACCAATGGCAGAAAACCCTCTCCCACCGTAAAATAAAAACACTCAAAAGTGTACATTTCATATTCTGATGTTTTGAACCCATGTCAGCTGTTAATATGTTTTATAACTTGCATTTCTGCTGAACTGTGTCAGTACAGTTCACTCATTCTTTCAGCATTCATTTTAGATATGTATTGCTATGAATATGATAAGCAATGCTCATCAAACGTGTGTTACAATCATCACTATCGTTACGTTTTGTTTTCTTTAAGAACTCTGCTGTTGGTGTTAATCATATGACATTTAAGATATACTGGACATTGTGTAAAATACCTGTTTCTAATAGAAGGTTCTTATTCTCTGTTTTGTAATCAGAACGACTGTCCTACAACAACTGAACAGACTTGTTTATGAAGGAGTTTTTTTGACCGATTTGCTAATGATTCATGGATATCTATATATATACATATATATACATATATATTTTTCTTTCTTCCTGTGTCAGACTTGGAACTCTGGGATAAAGCAATAAGGAGACATTAAAGGTAGACCATGACTGGCTGTGTTTGTTGGCCACCCGGATGAAATGTCGCGAAAATGATATTTACGACTATACGAGAGAACAAAAATGAGCAGAACCTGGGTTGTTGATAAGCACATGCACTGGTCAATATTATAAAGGTATGAAATAAAGTATAATGAACATTGTCTCTGGTCGAATTATTCCGGAGTAGCGTGCGTCTTAAAGATTCATGGCGATGAGCAGTTCCTATGGATTTCGAGAGCCAGGAAGAGAGGTTCCTGAGAGGGACAAGACGGAGGGAGAGAGCGATGAAGAGGAAGAGAAAGATGGGGAGGGAGCGGGGCAGCCGAGGTTATTCTGCATTTCTGGACAGCGCGTTGCAGGAGGAACTGTCAAACGCTGCACCTGTGAGCGTTCGGCCATCTGCTTCATCGCCCTTGAGGTTACCTTCCCGGTCTCTGTCTGCGCACTCATTGAAGGCAAGGCCCTTTGTCAGAGCTCTTCTATACTCATTATACAGAACGTGCTCTTCCTGAGACAGGCTCAGGAAAAGATGTGTAACAAAAGGAAAGGGACTGTGGAGAGGAGTGAAGCGCAACTATGTGTCAATAGGCCAGAAATTAGGATAAAACCCATGACTGACCAGATACCACTATTTCAGCTCAAAGGGATTATAGAATTTGTACAGTATTCTACGATGCGAAACCCTAAATCTATGTCTTTAATAACTCGGTCCCCTATATATTATTGTATCAGTGTCTCTGATCCGGCTTCCTGGTCTCTGCACGGTGTGCCTTCACGTACTTTCACTTTTTCCATGAAGGCCCGGAAGAAGCCCCCTTCCTCAGTATGCAAGTGCATTTCCAAAGGACCATAAACACGGTGTGTTTGTTATGATGGCCGAGAGCACCCTCTCATTCCACAAACACGAAACATCACAGTAATAATGGCAAAATCTTTATAGCTCCCTCCTCTTAAAGGGGCCCCTTATTAACCAGAAGTAAAACCTTAAAGGTAGGTGCATCCTACTTCTGTGTGTTTAAGTCATTCACACTTGTTCAATTCTTGCTCCAGTTCAAGGTCAAATGGGTGTTTTTTCACCAACTGATTTTTCATAAACTAGCAATGCTTTTACGTTTTAGTAACATAAAGGACCAAAAATGCTCAAACCACCAACGCTCAATATAAGGGCTCCAACCTTCCACTTTTGCCAAAGCTCTTACTCACCTTGTAGGTGCAAGCTTGTAGCCTGGCTGAATGAACCCAGGGATTTTTCTGCCCAAAATCTCCTAAAGTGGTGTGTCAAAGTGGAGAGGCTATAGCCTGTGCGACAAAGCTGCGAGGAGGCAGGTACAATCCATCACAAGTCTCAGCATCTACGGCTCTGTCTTATGGATCATTACGGAAATGACAGGTCGCCTTTAACACTGTCATTAAGAATAGAATAAAAGTGCTATATTCATCCCTATGGGGAAATTGGATAATTTTCGCCTATCCCGTCTTGCTCTCCATGAGAGGCAGAGACTTGTATGAGAGAGAAATTTCTGTGGTCGGGGTGTATGGTCACCAGCATCCACCCCCCTGGAGCAGTTGGGGTTAAGGGGCTTGCTTGAGCTCCCAGTGGTGATATGGTGACTATGCCGACCGTAGCATTCAAACCTACGATCTTGCAGACATGGCTGCAGAACTCTAAGGAACACTGCAGAGTAGGACCAAGTTTACTACGCGTGTCCTTTAATCCTCTGAACATGGTCATCAAGAAGTGAAGACTGCAGTAAGCAACAACAATAATAATAGTAATGACAATGTATCAGTCGCTAAATTAACTAAACACAAATAAAGTCAAATAATACGATTACTGCATGTCCAATTAGCTATAGCACCAGGTATGTGGAAGGAAATAAACTACCCAGGGAAGTAATGGGCGGGAGCGTAAAGGCTAATGACCAATAAGCAATCAGAGTTCAAGGCCTCGGTCGTCCTAATCACTCATGCCAGCAAAAAGGACCACTTTAAAAGAGCCCAGCTTTACTCATGCAGCCCTGGATTCTTATCGTAATACAGCTTGTCTCCAGCCTTCTCAAAGAAAACATGCAGTCGATCCGTGTGCAAACAGGGTAATTACCGTCATACCAATCAGCAGACTGATCACTCAACTGCTCGCAGCTTCTCAGACATGAGCTTCCCAAAAATTTGCCTGATTGGCTGTTGTAGCTCCACTTAGAACTTGGCTTACTCAGAGCATAATAGCAAAGTTCTAAACATCTTCTCATCCTGAAAGTGGATGTACATGGAACTCAAGAGTGAGTCACGTGAAGAAAAGAACCTTTCCAACACACCTCAACTCGGAACTCTTGACATATTCTCTATCTAAATATGCTGTCATTTGAAATAGGCCTGTTTTCATGTACTTTCTGAGCAATATTTTTGTTGAAAATGCACAGGACATCGATTTTGAAAAAAGTTTACAATTAAGAAATGTTTAAGTAGCAAAATGCGAGTGAGCATTAGGTTATACAATGTCACAATCTTGCATTATATTTCATACCACAATGGAAAGTAGTTTAACATAGGACAAAACTTTATTTGGGATTAGAGGTTTAACAAATATTAACGTGTCCTTATGGAGACACAAGCAGAAAAATCAATATGGGTACTGATGAGGCAGCGAAGTTTGGGTGTATGGGAGAGTCAACAATTGTTTCTCTCTCCATCCATCCATCCATCCATCCATCCATCCATCCATCATCTGTCTTCCAACTGTTAATCCAGCACAAGGTAGCAGGAAGAATGCAGGTTTATATTATATTTTGTTATATATTATAGTAGTTAGCTACAAGTGAAGGACTGTAAAAGGGTGGCCTCACATTCCCAGGGTAGGAGATTCAAATCCCACCTCTGCTCTGGGTGTGGAGTTTACATGTCCTCTGCATGTCACGTGTTTCCTCTGGGTGCTCTGGTTTCTTCCAGCAATGCGGCTTATTGGCATCTCCAAATCACCCAAAGTGCATGCTTGTGTACGTCTGTGTCCCCAGTGATGGACCATCCAAGATGCACCCTGGTGCCTTGAACATGCTCCAAGATCTGCCCTGGATGAAGGTCTTGACTATGGCCTGCTGTAGAGCAACTGCAACATAGTAAGAACACAATGGTCTATGTCCAATATAACGTTTATGCAAAGTGACTCAGGCGAAAAATGCAACTCTTCCCTGAGAAGTCTTTCTCATTGTCAATGCACAGTATAAGCATTCTGTTCTTGGGGTCCTGATATGAGTCATTCAGATTGCAGGTAATAATTTTTAACGGCCTGTAACAGATAGCTGTTGCTTGACAGACATTTAGTGACGAAGACTTTGAAAACTGCTGATGGTGCAAGCGGTGAGGTCAGCCTGCAATGAGATTTTCTTGGTGATACACATGAATACTCTTAAACTGTAATGCACACACTTCAGTCTGAGCTGCACAAAAAGGCAGGAATTCCCCACACATTGACTGAAAGGGGACTTCACAGAGCCGGGGACTTCAGAGAGCTTAAGACACAATGCGAGGAGCACCTGTCAGAGCTCGTCCATGGACCGTACTGCATGTGAAGAACAGACACTGTACTTCTACTGAGCGGAGGGCCGTGATGTGATCTGACAAAGACTCCTTCGCCATTCTATCAACAGATGGACGTGAAATTACACCAAACGAACCAAAGGGATGCTACAAAGCTTTGGGGCCTTGCAGTAAAGCAGCCTAATTTGTTCGTAACACGTGTGGTTGTGAAACCATATTGTTTTTCAATGCACTTTCAATTTGTGTCTCATGCATCATATACCAACGCACAGGAGTCTGCATTGTAGTTCAAACTTCAAATGAAAAAAATGTTTGAAACCAACTTCACTATGAAACAACATTTTATTTAAGCTATACATTCAAAGTATTCACTTAATGTGCTTCTAAATCTGTGGCCTACATGGAATGTTAAACCAAACAGGAAGTCTTACAGATGAACTGTTCACAGGAACTGATTAGATAGCTACAGCAAAGCAGAAGAAAAGGCATGTCAAACTTTAATGGAGTGGATTTGTGAAGAAGCAGGTTTGATGTGTGCCTGTGGACATAATGTGTGAGCACAGTTTGTTTCTTAAGAGTAAGTCTTGGAGAAAAAAATATACAAATAAAGATTAGGAAACCAATATATTTGTCCGTCACATACACAATGTTTCAAAAAACTAAATCCATTTTATTTTTGAAATAACTTTGTTGATCCTGAGTTGATTTTGATCATCGTTGGAAGAAACATACCTTAAGAAAATTGTAAAAAAAATGTGTATTTTATTTCCCACCACACCTGTTTTATGTACTCGTAAACAAATCTGATTAATGTTCACAATAATAATTATTAAAATCAGATGGCAAAGTCAGGTAACGGTCAAGTCAAAAATGCTGACTAAACACGTCATACAAGTCATACAAGCGAGTGTTCAAAGTGTCGTCCAGTAGCTTTCACACAGGTCTGCAGCCGTTCAGCAAAAAACTGGCTCCAGAGCAACAAAGTTATTGCAAAAATAAAAAGGGTTTAGCTTTTTTGAAATGGTGTAGATTGAGAATTATTCATGGACATAAATGGGTTAAAAATGGATCTTGTTTTGTTTAAAGTTCTTCAGTCTTGTACTGGATAAGCAGTAGTAAGGTTTGATAGATGACTGTTTACATACCTATCCTGCAGGGCTCTGAAAGATCAAGGGATCAAGAGAATAAGCCTTAGAATGGAGGGATGAGAGGTGAGAAGAGAGAGCAGGGTTGTGAATTAAAGAAAGAAAATACAGACGTAATGAAAGTACTGGCAGTTTTTATGGCCTGGTTTTGAGATGACCGCTGAAGAGTCATTCTTATCAGGCACCATAAACCCAAGCTGCACAAATAACCAATCAGACGATAAATAGGTTTATGAAAGGAATTATGGGGGGGTATATAAGACTAAAGCGGTAGGAATTGGGCGAAGGCAGATGCGATGGAGAGGTAGAGCATTTCATCTCTGCCGAGAGAAGCATGGAAGTGTCCTTCAGGATGTCATACTCCGTTTTAATCTCACCACGGCTACTGAGATGGAAAAAACAGGCCATTATGTTGTGAATATTTCATGATTGCTGTGAGTCACATTCTGATCATTAAAACAGAACCTCACTTCCATACCGTATTATCTCATGAACAAATGGCACGTGAAAGAATGACATAGACGCTAGAGTGACTGCATCTCTTCCTTGTAAGCATTATTTTTCTGCTTTATTCACTTCACAGATACTTGCCCCTTACCTTCGTCAGTTTTTTTTTTACAGTATTCTCCAGTAATGCACAGGAGAGTACGATTAATCAAATTGTTTTTTTTTTTTTGTTGACTATATAGTGGTTAAAGACTGTTTTTCGTCCCTTGATAAAGCCAGGTTAATGATTTGTCCTTAAGCAAAGCACTTACCTTCTCCAGTAAATTTCCCACTCTATGAATAAGCGAAACGGCAACTTGTTTTTGATTAAATTTTGTGCCAAGCAAACATTGAAATTGTTAGGTGGTTTTTTGAGAGCCTTGATCGCACATTTCTTGCATAGTAATGTGCAATGTTTACAAGTCTGTTAGTTAAGGATTTACAGGTGAGGCTCTGTTATTAAAATATCTAAAATTGCTGAAAGAGTGCATTGTCTTGGTGAAATTTAGTAGTCACAAATGGAGAAGTGATAAAAATGACATAACCCTTGTTTTTTGGTATTACTGTAATGCTTCATACCTGAAACAAAAAAAAACAATTTACAGTACAAAGTTCAGGAAATTGACTGAACTTCATTCTGAAGTTATGACACACAGTTATAAACACACACGTGTACGCATTCAAAAGGCACCGAATAATCCATCCATCTGTCAGAATGGAACACCTTGGCCATGGGATGACAGATAAAAGTGTACCATCCAGTTTTAGGCAATTAAACATCCACGGTGCCAGGTGAGATTGAGTGCTTAATTGGCTGCCTGTTCGTTAGTGAGATTTCTTATGCCAATCATGAAGCCGGGTGCGTGTGTGTGTGTGTGTGTGTGTGTGTGTGTGTGTGTGAACATGTTTATTATTACATTGTGGGGACACAAAGTCCTTTTATAAAAATATGTGAATGCAGTTGAAAAACCAAAAGATCTAAAAGACTCGGATTTCGTTGGGTTACTTATGGTTAAAGTTAGGGCTGGGTAAGGGTTAGGGTTGTCATAGTTAGGATTAGGGTTAGGCCCATGGAAATGAATGGAAGATCCCCACAAGGTTAGAAATACAAACGTGTGTGTGTGTGTGTGTGTGTGTGTGTGTGTGTGTGTGTGTGTGTGTGTGTGTGTGTGTACACTGTTTTGAGGGACTGTGGATCATGCTGCATGTGCAAAGCATGGACATGGAATATAATATTTTCAATTCCGTGAAGGCTGCCTATTCGTATCTGTGCTCTCATAGGTGGCCGTACGTAATCCCCTTGATGCAGTTTTATTCTATGCTGTGTACAAGCAGCCTTATATGAACAGGCCAAATACAGTATGAGGAGTATGATGTGCTCATTCCTACCAAGTCATAAAACCATGTTGTTGTCCGATGTCATATACAACAGTCACTAATAAATTGATATTGATTTGCGATACCGTACATGATACTCAAGTCGGTTAACCGCAGCTCTAACTCCCTCGTCTCTCGTGTCCTGTCACATCTCTCCCGCCTCACAGCCTGTCCTCACGCCTGCGACGCTGCACCGGGCAGCAGATTGTGACGTGTGGCTCGGCGGAGAAGATGCCGTGTCCTCTCTCGGATCTGTTCAATCTGACGCCTTTTTTTAAAGGGATAAAATAAGGGTACCAGAGCAGCCCCACAAAATGTGAGAGGCCAGGAACCGGGAATATCCTGTCTCAGTCATCATCTGTCCTTCACCTTTATCCACACAACATCTCGGCACCCTCAGCCGACCTTGAAAACAGGGTCAAGGTGAGCAGTGGCTCCACCAGTAATAAAGGAGAAGCTCTGCATTCTGCATCAAATGAGTCTGCTTACATTAACTGCAGATAAATCTGTATTCACCTCAAGCATAGAACAGAGATATACAACTAGAGTGCAAAACTCAGTTTTTGTCATAAAAAAGGGTAGTGCTGATCTTAGCTCCTTACTGCTTCCTTTTGCTTCTACGAACACATTTGTCCATGAATATTTGTTCATATGATGTTGAGGCAAAGGCAGTGTTGATGCATAAAATTAATCTGAAATATTCCCCTGCTTAGCATTCCCTTCCTGTCTCCACCTTTCCAACATATCCTGTCCCAGAACTGTCATTACTCAGCCCCTGGCCTACCTCCCGCTATCACAAGCTTAACACCAAGCCTCCCCACCCCACCCCCCCACCTCCCAAAATGCATTTTTCAACCAGCCCCTTGTTGTTCCTTGCTGAGATGTCAGCTCTGTGACCTCTACCTGACCTTGCTTGGCTGAATGAAAAAATAATCAGTCCATTGTAATTTTTTTTACCCAAACAGCCTTGTACTGCTTACTAAGAGCAAGTATCTTTGGGAATTCAGTGGATTAGGTAAAAAAATGTAGGTATCCAATTATTCAGAGATCTGGAGATGCATTCAAAGATAATCTAACTGTATTAAAGAGTGAGGTATTAACTATGTTGGACCACTGGTGAAAGGTGTCTGGTTAGCTCACGAATAATCATAATGTGATATGATATGATATGATATGATATGATATGATATGATATACTCCTGTCTATTTTCCATATCAGTTTTTCCAGTACAGGGTCAGGGTGAACCTGGAGCCCCTGTAACACCCTGGATGAAATGCCAGTCCTTTGCTAATGATAACAATAACGACAACATTAAATAATAATAATAATGATGATGATGATGATGATGATGATGATGATGATGATACAGGATTATACAGGAAAAAGGTCACATGGACTGAAGAGTGTTGCCAGCTTCCAGAATTCCTCATGAACTGACAGTTGCTGCCCATTAGTACCCACCCATGATAGATACCCACATGCTATGGTGTAAGAAAAGATAAGCCAAACTGCCAAGTGGATCAAGGGGAAGATGGGCATTCCCATGGTAACCATGTCCTGCCTAGAGGTAGAGCGACTAGGCCAGGCCCCATACCATTTGCATACAAATTACCCAGATGGTACCTTGTTGTTATGACAACGGCACACAGCTTCGAGGATGCATGTGGCTGTCTGACAGAAAGGGGAGGGGCCTGGCAACAGCAAGCCATTGACAGAATTCATTGTCCTCAATGAAAAAAATTCTTTCCTATTTTTAGCATGTATTGTGTAAGTTAGCCGATTCACTAATGTGAAATCAGTATTGATTTATGTCTCTGGATAAATACAGAGAGTTGAGCATATGTGTGTCTTATATTTAGCACATTTGCAGACTCCCTTGTGTATAAAGCAATTAGCTTAGCATCCAGGCTACCGACAAGCTTCATTTCATTTTCCAACATCAAATCTGAACAGATACTTGAAAGACAGGCATGCCCTTTATCAGACTTTGTTTCTAATTCTTTTAGTGCTACATTAGGCTGTCTTTCCAGGTACAGTTCCTTTTGAAAAACATGAAGATTCTGGCTCCTTCACTGTTGTTCACACCTGGGGGTATCCCCAACCACAACATGCATCCAAAGATGTCTCAATGAAATCCTGGAGCTTTCGAACACCATTACACAGCTGTGACCTTACTGCCATCTAGTGCTTCCTGATGGTACAGCTTTACAAATCGCACGCATACATCTCACACGCACCGAGGTGGCTGATAAGCCAATTAATAGTGAGTGTCTACTTAACTTGTTTGCATGCGTAAAAAGCAAATTTTGTAATGTAAGATCATTGGGGTGGGCTGGAGGAGCAGCTTTGTAGGGAATGTTCTGGGTTCGCTGAGCTGTACACCAATCTCCAACTATCAGTGCGAGTTCATTCGCTCATTTCTGATCATGCAGGCAGAGATGGTGGGTAGGGACACCTTAAAAAGGACGGCTGGCCTGAATGATAATTTTCAGCTGGCAGTGTTGTGAATCATAACTTTTTCTGTAAATGCTTGAAAATGAAAACAGATTTGCAAGTACAAAACAAAACAAGTACTAAAATTATGACACTCACACTGCTTGAGATCACCATGGATCTTGTATATACTACAACACTCACGCTGCTTGAGATCACCATGGATCTTGTATATACTACAACACTCACACTGCTTGAGATCACCATGGATCTTGTATATACTACA
>JAACJT020000016.1:2306256-2333672 GCA_009936485.2 Gymnarchus niloticus | reverse complement strand
CTAGACTCTGCCATCAGGGGGGTGGGCCCTTGGGTGGGGGCGGGGGGGCTCAGGCGAGTGTTGGGGAGGGGGAGGCAGGAAGCAGAGAAGATTGATGGACACATCAAAGAGAGGTCACATGAACAGCAACAATGTAGAGACTAGAGTTAAGTAATATATGGGGGGAAGTTTTAACTAATGTACTGTTACCTTTGTGGGAATAATTCATAAACCTCCACATGTGAATCAGTCACCTAATGAGACTGTGACCATTTGAAAAGATTGTACATGAGTCCATCTACCAGGAATCAGTCCTGCAAAGCTCACTTTTTACAGGGCATTTCTCTATACTGATGGAACCAATTCACCCAGGTCAGCTCCTGAACCTTGTCAAAGGCAAAGATAAATCCACCAGAACAAACGTGACTATTTTAACACTTACACTCACACTAATGACTAACAGTGCCATTGGTACTCATGTCAATTTTTGATTGACGGTATGTCCTGCGTATCAGTGACCAGCTACAGTTTTCTAAATGTGTCGTTTAACTATAAAGAGCTTTCATAAACATGAGTCATACTTATGAGGGATGAGGACACTGATGATCCTGCTGAGAGTTTTCACAATCGTGATAACTGAAAGATCCGTGTGGTGAGAGTCACTTAATGAAAAGCCAGCAGCAGCAAATCCCAAGTGATCTAAACTCTCTTCATACTGAATCCTAGGGTGGGTCAATCAAAACAACTTTATGAATGTCTTTACTCAATGACAGACAGTATACTTAATTTTCATAGTATGAAAAATTGCTACATACCTGGACACACCCCCTTAAAAACCCCCTCCTTATGTCATCCCAGCTACATCTGATCTACAAACTGGTTTAAAATGAATTTCCATAATACACCAAACATACTTCACTAATTTAACAGGTGCAATGTGAAAAGAAAGCATCTGAGATGGATTTATTTAATAAACACGTTTTGAAATAATTATATGTTCTGTTGCCTTGCAGATGACAAAGATGTCTTGACCTTCATTAACATCACCTTAAAAAATGTATCTATTGACCAAGAGTAGATAATCTAGAATAGTTGTGATGGTATCATTGCAGGCACTGTCTCCCATCTTTGGTTGTCTCACTAAGGTATGCTAGCCTGAAATATTCATTTTGCCACAGAGACATAAATAGATAAATATCATAAATATGATAAATATCATAGCCATATGATGCTGAAAAGTCACATGCTCAGAAATGTCTGCTTGGGAACCAAGCCATATTTTTCTTCGATTCCTGAATCAGCCACTAAAGCACAGGAGTATTACATTAACCAGGTGTTCTGAAGGTGGGATATTTGTGCCATGAATGGGGTCCCAGCAGAAAGACTTTAGAATCTCCGGTCCCTAGGATTCATGCTGTTGTATAGCTGACAACAGACGTACAGGAAATATTAACCAGGAACATATTCTCATTAGCCTGCTTTAACCCTTCAGTGTAAGACAGGTGTCAGTCACATGGCTTTTTGGATAAATGCTTAATACCCCCGGTCTGTTTTCAATTTAATATTAAATTACAGAGTTAAAATACCGTAATCTGCAGTGGTCTTCTTACAATAATTAGAGGCTATTTCTGATATTAAATCATTTAACTCAAATGTAATGTATATTACAGAAACAGAAGGTTTACTCTATGAAATAATGGTGCAGGTTTTCAGATACACATGAAAACAAATATGGGAATGTATTGTATATAAATATAACTTTAGAAAACACATTTTTTGTAAGGGATGTAATGTGCAACAATACTGTCTGAATAATAACTGTAACAGTGAAGGTTCCATTCATGGACTATACTGCAGTGGTCTTACAAAGGGTCACCAGAAGATGAGGTTTATTCAGTAGCTGGCGGTGGTTAGCTTTTAGCCTGCGTGAATCCTGGGTCTGCTCGTTTTCCTGGATGTGTTCTGCTCTGAGCAGCATGCTGCTCTCAGAAATGAGGGCAGAAACGACAGAAGAGAGAAAAGAAGAATAGCCTGGAATGAAAATGAAGGAGACTCTCAGAGCACAATGTGTCAGGGTCAGCAGAGATATATTAGCCAAGTGTAAAACTATGATATCCAGTGTCATTTCATGGACAGAATTCTGGTACCACCCCCCGGTGTTGTGATGGGGGGCAGTTAACTAGGTCACAGGGCAATAACATAACCAGATGGATGATTCATGCCTTGAAAACATTAGAACCACAGATTGCTTAGGCACCCGTTCACTGGAAATAGGTCATGTAGGCAGTTTAAATTTGATGTGATGTTAACTGGACATAGAAGTAGTAGTGACCCTGATCAGGATTAACGACTAGAAGATTGATAACGATTCATCTGCCCAAATAAATGACTCCTATTAACTGTCTAGATATGCACATTGAGCTACCCGCAAGCTACCTGACAGTATCACAGAAATTAAAGTTAAACAGTCTATTTATGGATTCAAGAAGATTGAGGATTGAATTTCTCATGTACAATTTTTGATTTTTCTTTTTTTGTTGCCAGTCTCCTATTGCCATAACAAAATACATTTTTTTTGGGGTTTCATATCCCTTTAAAGTTGTTCGTGAACTTTAGCAGGCATGGTGGCTCTGTGAGTAGCAGAGTGCTGGGGGTTCGAGTCCTTCCTCCTCCCGGTGGGTGTGGAGTTTGCATGCTGCCCCCTTGCCCCTCCTCTGGGTACTCCGGTTTCCTCCCGCAGTTTAATGATGTACAGCTAAGCTAACTCAGAATTGCTCATACTGAGTGTATGCGCACGAAGATGGACTGCTGTTCTATCCAGGGTGTCCCCGAGCCTTGCACCCTGTGCTACCTGGGATAGGCTGTAAACGACCCTGACCAGGATAAATTATTGAGATATGGATGAGCATCTCACTTCTGAACCATAATATTAGCAGTGTGTTTTCATATCTCGTCTAATGAGATCCTAACCCTAAAAATAAACTAAAATTATTCTCTGTAATTAATCACTTCTGAACTCTGTTTATTATTAGCAAAGTTTTTTTTTTCTATTAATAACTTGAGCTCAAAATTAAATTTAACTGATAGCACCTCGATTTATAGTTCAAGACGATGTCTAATGCAATATGTATCTTGTTTTGCTTTTGGAAAACTCTTAGGTAATGTTTCAAGGAAAGGAAAGTTAAAAACATCTACACAATTTTGAATAAAAATAGAATAACTGAACTACAAACAAAGCAAATACTGAAGAATAAATTAGTGTCATACTGACTCAGCTCTATTGACACTGAAATTTTAAATATGCAGGGGGGTTCAAAATGTCATCCCGAATTTTAAACATAACCTATTTAACAAATACTTAAAACAATATCCCCTTAATGCAAGAATGCCAAAACTTTCAGAAACAGCAAACAATGACAGTGTTTTGATGATTTCTGACCTTCAGAATATGTTTCTGAATGTGTATTTTTATCTCAGACGTACCTGCTTTTCCTGTCTTTATTCTAAATTTTGTTTCTTGGAAGATTTGGCTCTCTGGAAGTAGACTGATTTCTCTTGGTTGTACTTAATGCCAAAACAACATATTAACCAGACTTCCTATTTGTGGTATTAAAATCCAGAGAGAGCATTCACAGCAAACAAACTACAAATTTCAGGAAACAGCCATCCAATTGCAGGCCTTTTTAATGTCAAATCTCATTTAATAAATAAATAATAATTAATAATAAAACGCCATTGTGTGGAATTCAACCTGTCTGGCAATCACAAAGAAAATGTTTAAAGAACATGTGAATGAAATTGATTTTGGACTGTTTTTTTAGTGATATTTTGAGGTTATTTAGTACCTATTTTGAGTTTTTCTAATAATAATTAGGCATAGCAGGATTGCAGGGCCAGGCAAGTATTCTAGATGAAAAACACTGCTACTGGGGAATATTTAATGAGGGGTAAGCAATAAAAAAACCCAGCACAGAATGAAACTCAGGAGGTTGGTAGACTAACATGAGCAGCACTGAAAAGTGGCCAAAAACTTTAAATGCCACATGTTCAAAAGGCAGTGATTTATCATGAAAACACAATCAAGGTACCACCCATACCTCTTAACGGCCTTCAGGCTGCTAACTGTACCCAAAGGCAGTGAGTACTGTAATGAGTCATTTGCTGTTTGCCAGATGTCAGTGAGATGGAGTATGTTGAGAATATTGATTGCCAAGTTGTTTTAGTGTCAGTTACTTTATTTGCTGGTAAGCCTGTCAACAATAATGTCCAGGATGCCGGTGGCGTCTTACATTTGTCCCGATCCATCAACACCCAGAAACACCACAAATACGACACGAGACGGTAAACAGTAAACAAGCATGAGGACCAAGGCTGCTGGGAAGCAATAAAATGCAAAATAAGTATAGTTTACATCAAAAACTTTCCCTCTTAATATACGCATGTGTGACCTCGCATTCATTGTACATGTAACCCCAATTATTAATCAAGAAAGCAAGAAAAATATTCTCAAACCAGGCACTAAATACCGACCGTTTTGTCCTGCTACAAAGAAAAGGCCCCAGTGAAATAAAACCATCCCCATTGTAAGAATTCCTGACTATACTGACTAGGGAATTAGAAGACTTGTCTCTTCATTTGAGCTGCATTAGGCTCTCTAAGGGCCAAATATTTACTGCTTGTTGTGCTGGAGGTCAGGCTTTGGAAAAGAGCAGCTGCCCTTGGCTTCTCGAAACAATCAGATTCCCCAGACGATTTCCCTCTCCCATGGTCCTGGGGGGCCTTCTATCTGCAGTCATTTTAACTCATTTATTATTTATTGTACAACCTCAGTGCTTGAAATCTTAGGTGATATACTTTGAACATACACGCAGGAACAAAAAACACCAGTCTCTCTGCTGTTTGTAGGAACTTCTGAAGATTAGAAGGACTGTGACCTGCTGGTCTGCCTTGCAGGAATAAAGCAGCCAGGTGAACACGGAGACTTACAAGCCCTGGAAGCGACTGGCAGCGGGGTGAAGCTTAGATTAGGAACACCACACAGACAGCAACAGAGCTCAAAGAGGCTTCATTGTTGGGCAGTGTTATGGAGGGTGAAATCTGACATTCAATTCAATGAGAGCAACTTCAAGCCGCTGATATGTAAATCTGCTGCGTGTTGTATGAGAGGTCTTACATACAGTTTGGTTCATTCCTTTGTCTTGTTCTCAGTGGATGGTGGCTAGATGGCCGTGGGTGTGGGGAGTGTAGCTTTGCTTTAGCACTGTGAGGCTAATCCACCTGGACAGCCTGAAGCTCTGGGAGTACTGTTACCTTCTCAATGGCTTTATATTTCCCCTTTTTTCTCTAGCTCTCTCTCTTTCTTCTTCCTACATTCATTATGATACACAAACATACACACGGACGTATTTCATTATTCTTTCAAACCCAACACAGAGATTACGTTTCCTTTCCCATTCTAATGCCGGGGTAGCTGTCTGCGGTTGTCTGCCTCCTCTCGTTCCCCTCCTCTTCTCCATTCTCCCTCCCTGTGCACCTCAGCCTCTCTTAGCTCAGTCAGCTGTGAGTCATGTGACCAGCAGCCAAGCTCTGACTGAGCATGCCCAGACCATTCTGTGTTGTCAGGCAAAAATAAGACAGCAGAAGGAGCAGAGATCTGCAACAGATAAACACACGGCACGCAGTCGCACAGCCGGGGAACAGCGTGAGAGAGGTGGACAAATCGAGAGGCAGCAGGGGCCATTCCCTTCTCCTGCCTCATCTTTTCCTGCGGTCGTAATTTAATTCTTTCATTTTTTTTTTTTTTTTTGCAATTTCTGTCTTTCTGGTGAAGTATTTCTGTGCTGAAAGAAGAGGTGTTTCAAAAATAAGTGGAAAGGGGAAAAGAAGGAGGAATCTATAACAGCATCAGCATCTCCAAATCCTGAGAAGGTAAGTGTGTGGGCTTCTGGGGATGGGGGGGGGGGGGGGGTGTATCTCCCAGTGTCTTATTTACATGCAGGAGACGAATTAGTTTAATGTTGGCTGCAGGTATATTAGGAGTAGAGTGTGTTTGTGGCAGTTAATGACATGGCAGGGCTAATGGAGGAATATGAGCTTCTTTGAGAAAAATCGTCCTTAGTGGTTGAGGTACAGACTGGCCATTCATGGACTGAAGGTGAAAAAACTGGAACATCCAGAGGGCTTATTAAAGCAATAAAGGATGTTTTTACTCTGGATCGTGAGGCCCAGAGGTAAGCGGACATATGGTAGACGGATGAAGAATGGTGATGAGTGTGAAGTCGGGCTGGGGGTGCTGTAACCAGGAAATGGGATCGGCTCTGGGATTCCGCCTGATAGAAAATGGCTCAGTGTGGTAGATCCAAGCAGCCTTGGTGAACTGAACACAGTAAAAAAATAGAAAGAGAGAGAAAGAGAAGAGAGAGAGAGGGCAAGACACAACGGAACAAGCTATTTGCTGCCTTGTTCTGAGACAAACACTCAGGATGTTAGCAAATTTGTGAAACACTACTAGAGATGGTATGGCTGGTTTGATAGATTTTACCGAATCGGAAGCTGTTTATGTTGTAATATTGTTGTCATCAAATGCTGTCTACATAAAGATTTATTTATAATATGGATGTCCATAAATAGTTACATCGAGACAAGCATAATCAGCATGGGTGTTTTGCCCAAGGTTTTGCTCAGATTATGTTTGAGATCAACCAGCTATATCAACACTTTTATGATACACCATCATTTAATCCAAGCAAAATATATAGTTTAACCAGCTGTTATATGTTCACATTTTTAATGAAACCATCCAGGTTAACTACCTCTATGAAGGTTGCAACAGCTTGTCCCCTCCAGGGACCTGCAACATTTTGGCTAAGAGGAGAGTTCCCACTGTGACATCAGTGGCATGTTAAGTCACAAAGAGCAGAAAATGTCAAGGATTTCGTCCAATGGTTTGGGGAACCCTTGAAAGGACCATTGTAGAAGGGGAACTTTGGTATGGAAGATCTGCTTGCATACATCAATGTTAAGGGTGCCTTAGTCTTCCTCATCATTGTCATCATCATCATTACCAGCTGCTTTATGTTGTAGTTTATAAAATAACTTAAAAATATCGCATGGCTTTGTGAGGTTTTCCTGGCTAGGGTGCTGCTCTTAATTAATGCGTACAAATTGTATGACACTTTACTCTAAAACCCCATGCTTTATGTATGAACAGACTGGCCCATTGTTACTTGCCATCTAAAGAGAGGGCAAGACTACAGCAAAGACTGTGCTTTTACCCATTTAGAGAGACAGCAGGTAAGGGGCTGCAGTTAAGCAAGAAAACAAAACCAGGCATTGCATTGAGTACCAGGAAGGAGGCAGGCGAAAATTTGGGCTTCATTTAAGTCCAAAAGCTTCATCACAACCCACACATTTGTTTACAAGGACCGTAGAAATGTGACGGAAACTTGGGGATCCTGAGGGCAAGGAGAAGCTTGTTGTCCTTATGGTTTCTCTTTTATGTTCAGAAGTGGGGTGAGCCCAGCAGAAATGCAGTGTCATAATACACCATTAAACATGGGTAATACCAAATTAACAAATACACAATACAACAGGATTTTAAATTACACGATCTATAATATTTTTACACTATTAAACATGGGTGATACCAAATTAACAAATACACAATACAAAAGGTTTTTAAATGATATAATCTATGATATTTTTGTATGTTTTATATTTATTTCTGTGCTATTTATGTGATTTTCTTACAAAAATATGTTGGGCTTATAAGCACATTAATAGAAAGGATTCTTCAGAATGGACTCAAACATCATGTATTAAACATATGAAAAATAACGTTTCTCCATATTGCATGACATCATAAAAACACACACGGTGCTCATTCAAATACATAAAGACAGTGGTTGTGACAGAACATATTAATTCATAGATGTGTGTGAAAATATGAAACTGACCCAAAAGAAAGCCCACACATGAAAGCACACACAGAACAATGGCACCGAGTCACCGACAAAGACGTTTACTGTGATTAATGAATTGGCAATGGAGGGCAGAAACAGCTGTTGCTAGGATACACGGGAAGGTGGAATGCAAATGATTAAAGAAGGAGGAAAAGAGTATGAATTATGAGATGGTAAGATCAAAAATAGCATTTTATCCTAATGTCCACCTAGTGGAATATCTATCTGGTTTCCAGATAATGTCAGGAAATATGGATATGTGTTTTGTTCTTATTGAAGAAAACCTTTGAACAGCAATGAAATGTGTCATTTCATTTTAATGATACATGCACCGATCTTATTACCTCTGTAATTGTTTGCTTTTTCGCTAACCTTCTTGCTCCTGCTTTTTTTTAGCCATTCAGCTAGGGTTGCCACGGAAACAGCAGTCGGAGTCTGAGAGTGAGAAGAGAGAGTGACCCCCAGTCACCTGCTCCCGCTGTCACGCCACAGACGCTGAAATGGACAGGAACACCCAAGCCATGCATGAGGAGTGCCTCTGAACTGCTGATCCAATGGTGAGGCCCTCTGGTGCTCCACCCGTCACTGACATTCACCCTGACCTGAGCAGCAGGTTTCATGGTGATCCTTGACCGGTTGTTCCAGGTACCGCTGGTAGTGCTCGCCCTGGTGTATTCCTGTGTCATGCCTATTTTGCTGAACGTGCTTTGCACAATGGTAGATTGACCACAGTTCTCCATAACCCTCACATGAGTCCACTCAGTTTACTCAAAGTCAAACTTTTTAGAGAGAGAAGTGGACTCATGGTTTAAGGGCAGCTTCAGTGTTCTGTTGTCTCTCACTGATGATTAATTGGATTTCTCTTCTCTGGGGTCTGATCATAAAAAACCTTTTTTTAACATAATAAGTTATGCTTAGTTCTGCAACCTCTGTCCAGAATACACACACAAAAAATATACCTCCTCTCTCTGACTCCAAGACACTGAAGAGTCATACATATGCTTCTGAAAAATGATGCATATGGTTGCATACGGTTCGTTACTGATGAAGAAAAACACTTTGAGAGACATCTGATTAAACATGATGGGTATGATACCATATAAGCAAATAGCCCTTAGGAGGTTAGGAAAAAACAGAGTACAAGGACAGCTATATGAATCGGAGCAATTTGGGGGCACTACTCTCTAAAAGTCTTATGAATTGGGACAATTTGGGGACACCATTTTGTAACAATCTTATGAATCAAGGCAATTTGAGGACACCATTCTCCAAGAGTCTTATGAATCAGGGCAATTTGGGGACACCACTCTCTTGGAGTCTGATGAATCGAGGCAATTTGGGGTCACAATTCTGTAAGAGTCTTATGAATCAGGGCTTTTTGGGGGCACCATTTTCTAACTGTCTTATGAATTGGGACACTTTGAGGTCACCATTCTCTTAGAGTCTGATGAATCAAGGGAATTTGTGGACACTATTCTCTAAAAGTCTTGTGAATTGGTGCAATTTGGGGACATCATTCTCTAAGAGTCTTATGAATTGGGGCAATTTGGGGACATCATTCCCTAAGGGCCCTATTTTGCACCGGCGGAAAGCGCAACGCAAAGTGGTTTTGCTAGTTTCATACCAGCGCATTCCTCATTTTCATGCCAAGCGCGCACATTTTCAAAATAACAAATGATTTTGCATGCATTTCCTGCTTGTAGGAGTGGTGTTCTTTAAATGAGGTGTGGCTGGGTGCATTGTTGGTGCATTGCTATTTTAAGGCAGCGAAATGACATTGCGCTTTTGACCAACAAAAACCATGTCTAAAGTCAGTGGCGTATTATTAAACAATATTTAGGGGGCGTGTTTTAAAAATGTGCGGGTGCACAACACTCATTACGGACACAGGTACGCGCTTGAAGTGCACTAATGGTTTTTTTGTTATTTTTAAATTTCATACATATATGTTTTATTATAGAGTACAACTTATGGAGACAAATTTGTCTCCATATTCCCATGCCTGCTTCACCTTTGAAAGGCTTAGGTAGACCACTGGTGCGCCCGTAAATGATTTGCTCCCGCCTTATAACTTCGCACACCAGCACGTCCGTTTCCTCGGCCAAAAATCGATCTGGTTTGCCAGGTAAACACGCCATTATAATAGCAATCCGCCATAGCTCATGAGCCCCTGCCTTTTAAAGGTGAGGTGACGTGCCATTATGATTGGTTTATTGCACGTTACGCCCAAAACACACCTCTGAATAATTAGGAAGGTTAGGATAACCTTTTTGCAACGTGTGCTGGCACAAAGTCTGTTTTTTCTGTCGTTAAAATAGCAAAATGGATTTGGACAAACCCATAAATGTTACTTGCGCTTCGCGCTTTATGCTTTGCATTGGATTGTTAAAATAGAGCCCTAAAAGTCTTATGAACGAGGCAATTTGAGGACACCATTCTCTAAGAGTCTTATGAATCGGGGCAGTTTGGGGACATCCTTCTCTAAAAGTCTTGTGAATCAGGGCAATCTGAGGACACCATTTTCTAACTTTCTTTTGAATCTTCATTCTGTAAAGGACATCAACGGACAGTGCTGGACAGATGAGGACTCTGATGGGGAGAATGGCTCGGAGGAGTTTCTTTATGGTATCCAGGTTAGCAGCCGTAATTCCTGTTTCCCAGCACCAGGCTCAGTGACTAATGAGGCAGCAGGACACCAAGAGGAGAGCCTGCAGATCTTTGCCTGTTCATCAGTGTCACATACAGACTTTGTATAAAAAACTTCAATTTCAGGCCTTGCTTGAGAACCAACATAAAAACTCTTCAGACTGATTTTAGAGGAACAGTGACACTAGTCATGTGACATCAGCCTCTCCTCATCATTCTTCATGATTCTGACTAGGGATCATTCACGTAGTAAATCCAGTGTCTTATCTTCCTTTTACACTGTTCATGCTTCAAACTTGCCATGACTGGTTCCATGATCACCGTATCTCAGTCCTGACTTAGCGCTTGTGGGTCATGAATGCCCAATGAAAGTAAAGTGAAGGCATCCCATCCACGTGGGTATCAATCTATTCACTGTCACTATTTCCCAATTCCTGGCTGGGTGCTGCCTGAAAATGTGGCTCCCCTTTCAGGTTTGGTGGGACTTGCTTCTGCTACACGCAGTACCTGCTCTTGTCTTTTCTCAATGAAAATGTAAACGGCAGGGAGTAAGGAACCCTCATCAGCACTAACATTAATGTTACGACTGACCCAAGTTGCTAGCAATCCCACCATCATACATTCCCCATATTGGCACAGCATGTCAGTTAAGTTGCCCGAGGTAGGATTTACAGATTTATCAACGTAAAAGTGCTAAGCCCACTACAGTAGGGGAGCACACAGCGCTAAACTGTGTCTGACTTTGTCTGCAGGGAAGCTGTGCTGCTGACCTGTATCGGCACCCCCAGCTGGACGCCGACATCGAGGCAGTGAAGGACATCTACACCGAAAGCGCTGTCTCCGTCAGGTGTACCCCCTTCCTGTGCATCCCCTGCATGTGTAGTCATATCGGTGAAAACAAATGCAAAGGCCTTGATCCAATAGAGAATGACCTCCTTTGGACAGTAGGCAAACAATCTCGAGGAACCATGGTAGATATTCGGACCCACTGTTTTCCTTTCTTGTCCTAATAGGGAATATGGCACAATTGATGATGTGGACATCGACTTACAAATTAACATCAGTTTCTTGGATGTAAGTTGTGTTATCTCGCTAACATGGCATTTCAAAAATGCAAAGTAATCTTCGATTTTGGTTCCATGCTGCATTCTTGCTGCCTTTTCAATGTGAAAATGTCTGACCTGTCTCGCCGGTGTCTCCACCTGCTTGACCAATGTGTGTTGCCATGCGTCTCCAGGAGGAGGTGGCGACAGCTTGGAAAGTCATTCGAACGGAGCCCATTGTTCTCCGGCTGCGTTTCTCCCTCTCCCAGTATCTGGATGGACCTGGTGAGAGCAGAACAGCAGTATACATGGATATGAGTGCAGACAGGATGTGTTTCACTTACAGCATGTTGATATCCAGTGGCGTCCAAAAGTCTGAAGGAAAATGCATCTATTTGCAGTCTTTTCCAATGTAACACAAAATTGTTCATTACAAATCACATTATTAACATAATTTGGGTGAAAAGTTGAATCTTTGAAAAGACATTGTACATGAATGCCAGAATGTCTGTTTTAATGGCAGAGTTACTGTCATGTTACTGAATGCTTGAATTCCTCGGTCTTCATGTGCCCCCATAATTGTTTGATGGGGTTGAGGTCACGTGACTGTGGAGAAAAGTCCACGACAGTCAGAACTCATAGCTTTGCTTTGGTCTTCAAGTAGTTCTTGCAAAGCTTTGAGGTACAGTATGTTTGCGGTCATTACTGTGCTGCAGTGTAAGTCCTTCTCTTCAAAGATCCAAACCAGAGAGTACAGCATGTCTCTGAAGAATGGAGTGGTACTTTTCCTTTTCAGGGTGTAGACGATTCGGTGCAGGTGTCTAGCTGCAGAGTAGATGACCTTTTGGTTCTGTCGGTGTTCACAGAGCCATCAGTGGACGTGTTCCAGCCGTCCAACAAGGACAGCTTCAGTCTGGGCCTGCAGTTGAAAAAGTGAGTGTTTTCTATTTTGCTTGGTTGTGGCCAAGGCCCACAGAGTTGGAGTAAATTCTCTGATTTAGTTAAAAAAAAAATGGATTCTTACCACAGCTTTCATCAAGTCTGTTACTGGAAACCCTAAGGTACACATTCACAACAAGTATCTAACAGCCAGTATTAAGATAGCTTCAACGTGCACAACCAGGAGGTCTTGAGAAGCAAACACAGGAATGACTGAGAGTAACAGCTGTAGTACAGCTTTCCATTCGCCCCTTCCCTCTTCTAGGATCCTCAGCCTGTTCACATCGCAGCAGTGGAAACATCTCAGCAACGAGTTCTTGAAGGCCCAGCAAGAGAAGAGGCACAGCTGGTTTAAGGCTGGAGGCACCATTAAGAAGTTCCGAGCTGGTCTCAGCATCTTTTCTCCCATTCCCAAGTACAGCAGCCCCCCAGAGTCGGTCATGGTGGGATGGGAGAGGTGACTCTGGACCACACGTGTCAGTGAAGGGATAATGTTCCTCCTCCAGGTCCCCCAGCTTCCCCCTGATCCAGGACACCGTTCTGAAGGGAAAGCTGGCTGTTCCTGAGCTGCGGGTGACCCGCCTTATGAACCGCTCCATCTCCTGCACCATGAAGAACCCCAAGGGGGAGCTCTTCAGCTACCCCCCCAACAGTCAGGTCAGACCCCTTCCTATCTGCTCCTGCCCCCACCCCCAGAAACCTGTTGAGAGTGAGATATTTCTACATCAAACTCCTGGGTACCAAACTCCCTCCATTCCACTACATGTATGCACGAAGCCCGGCACCCGAATAAAGCAACTGCCTTCATCACATGCGGTGCTTCTAAATTTATAGAGCCTTTATCACCCTAAATTGTCCATGTGTCGAAGGAGAATGTATGTTGAAATGTATGTTGTTGTGTCTGATCTGTTCATTCCTCTAAACCGATCACGTGTCCCCCCACTTTTCCCACCCCAAATGACTAGTGCCCTTTTCCCATAATGCTTTGTCTCCACTTGACCCATCAGAGTGTGGCTGTCCCTGCGTCCAGGCCCCCAGCGCAGATTACCACGAAGCAGCTGATTGAATTATTTTTCTCATCCCAGGCGGGTGGCCATTGCAAGAATATCCCTACTTTGGAGTATGGCTTCTTAGTTCAGGTAGGGCCTGTATTAGCTAATATCCATATTACTTAGGAAACCTTTCAATGTGGCGTCATGTTAATATAAAAGTCTGCAACTACATAAGTAATTACGAAACGTATGCGCACCTATTTGATGTGAGTACGAATAACTTCCCAGACAAGTTATTTTTAACGGTGAAATAAAACAGTTTTCGATTCATATGAAACATTTATTCTCATTCTGAGGCATTGTCCTATTTCTGTTCAACTTGTGTCCATATATAAAAAGAGGTATGCATTTTCCCCTAATGCTTACCCATCTGCACCCGTCGGTGGCACAGCGAAAGACTGCCGGGGAAACCTTGTCCTTTTTCCCTGACAGATCATGAAGTACTCTGAGCAGCGCATACCCACGCTGAATGAGTACTGCGTGGTGTGTGACGAGCAGCATGTCTTTCAGAATGGCTCCATGCTCAAGGTATGCAGCGGGGGCCATGATTTAAAGCCTGGGGTCTGAACAATGAGCCGCCGTGAAGCTTTCGTCTTTGTTTTTCCCTTTGTGGCATGCAGGAGTTAGGATTCCATTCACGTGCGTTGATGTGTGTGTGTTTGAAGGTGTATCCGTCAGCGTGCCTGCCTTTGTGGGTGCACCTGAACCTTTGTAGATGCTTGAGCCCGTGTGTGTGTCTTCATGCTAACACAGCCAGCAGTTTGCACCAGGGAGCTGTGTGTGTTCTCCTTCTACACCCTGGGGGTGATGTCTGGAGCCGCAGAGGAGGTGGCTACTGGAGCAGAGGTAATCATTGCACTGCACTCCCGTCTCTCTCCCACTCTCACTCTCTCTCTATCTCTGTCTCTCTCTCTCTCTCTCTCCCTCTCTCACTTTGTCTCTCTCACTCTTGTATGTACATGCACTGACATGCATTCTCACATGTATGTGCAGCATTTATAGTAAACTTCTTGGTGCATTTTCAAGGTATGGGTCACCTTGACAAAAATATTATTTTCTGATTTTGATGGTCTCACAATAATCTAATCAGGCTTGAATGCTTGACAACCAAATTCTTTATGTATCTATTATATGTGTATATAAATGCATTTCCAGTTTCAGATCTCTGAGTGAAGCGCTCTGCATGGATTTTGTGTTTATAATTTAATATCATGACATGCTTCTCATAATTTTTAGAAATGTTTCATGAATTCATCTTAACGACTAAAAACGAAAAAGGTATCATTATGTATTTACTAAATAGATGTAAAATCAAATGAGAAGGCGTGCACTGCAGCCTTAGATGAAGCTGGAGATCTTTTCATGGTAGGACTGTAGAAACATTAGCACTGTGAGCGGAGGGTGTGACTCAGAGGTGCTGAGGCCTTGATGAAGACTGTTAAGTGGAACAATCGCCAGGGGACCTTTGTTAACTGTGACTTTCACTCACGACTCTCAGGTCGTCGACCTGCTGGTGGCCATGTGCCGAGCTGCCCTGGAGTCTCCGCGAAAAAGTATCATCTTCGAGCCCTACCCTTCAGTAGTTGACCCCAACGACCCAAAAACTTTAGCCTTCAACCCCAAGGTGGTAATTTTTCCCAGTTCTACGTTCACATCCAGCTAATCGCGTTAATAGACAGTGAAGATGCACGTCTAGTGAATGACCTGCTTGTCTAATCTGTGGTCTTCTCAACCTCACATCTGACAACAGAAGAAGAATTACGAGCGCTTACAGAAAGCCCTGGATAGTGTGATGTCCATCAGGGAGATGACACAGGTACAGATCATTAAAATGACCTCATATTGGAATCTGGTATTTGGTGGGAGTTTTCCAGCACTCTTTAAGCTGACAACAGGCTCCATATTTAGAGAAGCGGTCGAATTATTGAAATAATTGGTAAGAGCTTAAACCAAAAGCAGCTCTAGAGGTGGCAGTGATACACCTGTTTGCATGTAGGCCATGTTGAATAATATCTCCCACTTGCCACACATGTATAAATACGTATGTGTTTCAGATGATTGCATTATTTTTTGAGTGTTCAGATTGCTGGTTTGGCAGCTGAAGAAAGGACCAATTCAGGAATGACTTTTGGTTGCTTCATTTTCAGGGATCGTATTTGGAGATCAAGAAACAGATGGACAAGCTTGATCCACTAGCACACCCGTTGTTGCAGTGGTGAGTAAGGGGCTATCTACAGACCACAGGTGGTCTGATCTTCAAGGTGCTGGATTTAGGAGACTCTCTACATTTCTACCATTCATCTGAGGACTTCACCCTCTTGTTTCTGAAAAATACCTTCTTTTTCAAACTAGTCCAGCCTTCTGTGCCTCGCTACAGACTAACTACTCAAGGGATCTATAGAATGCATTTCCTGTTTTCCAGGATCATTTCAAGCAACAGGTCTCACATTGTCAAGCTACCACTGAGCAGGGTAGGTAAAGAATCTTTTTTTCCACAAGGCTGTCTTCTTGGTAAAAGCCTCTGCTTTAGGTCATAATGCCCCGGACCCATATTCTGCTCAAGGGTATCTGACCATCCGATCGCTCGTCTCCTATACCATCCACTTGATTCAAACTGACTTTGTTATCATAACAATGATGCCGCAGCTGGAAAAAAGTGGTCAATGTGACCATGATCATAAGAAAGGGTCAAGGATTTTGTTGCCATTGTTCAAGTGTGGTTACACTAGAACAACGGAGGTGAGTGGTGACTTACATTAATACATGCAAAGAACACAAACATAGTAAAGAAATGTAACAAAGTACAAGAATACAAATACATTGGTTAGACAAAATAGATAGAACATTCTCAGAAGGCACAAGTCAAGATATTATGGTGGAAGCTAGATCTAGCAGGAATGCACTGATCAAGAGTGTTGCATTACAATTGCAAGAATTTGCAAGTGCCAGGGTGTAAACAGCAAAGTACTGACTGACTGAGGTCAAAACTGGACAGAGTAAACTTCAGCATGCAAAAACTGAAGGTCGAGACCCAAACACATATTGGACAATAGGTGTTAAACAAACAGGTGACTCAGTTAGTAGATATTGGACATTCCAGTAAAAACACAGTAGCTTTGCAGTGCTACAGTGCAGTTGGGAAAATGTGTTTGGCCATCGGTGTTGGGAGGAGGCTAATGATGGCAGCTAGGGCTCTGGAGAAGACACCTTTCATGTATCTGGATGAGCTTTCATGTGTGGTCCTGCATGTATGGATCAAGCACGGCTCTCGTTGCGTGACCAGGTGTAACCAGCCTTTGTTCCTCTCCCCTCCACAGCAACTCAAGTTCATGCACACGTCCCACCAGTTCCTGCTGCTCAGCAGCCCCCCAGCCAAGGAAGCCCGATTCCGCACTGCCAAAAAGCTCTATGGCAGCACCTTTGCCTTCCAGTGAGTCAGACCCCTCCCAAGACCATCTCCTGAAACTCCCCCCCACCACCTGGTTTCTCTCCAAAATGGCCCGTTAGCAAATGAGTTCACCGGCAGCAAGAAGCAGGGCGTGTGTGTGGCACCTTCTCACCTAAGCAGTGGTACAGATTGTCCTTAATAGCTTCTGGGAGCTCACCTACTCTCTTCCGCAAAGAAATAAGAAACTAGCTCATTCCTTGGAGGCTCGGTTTGCACTTAATGAATGTTGCCAAGAATATTGTTCTTGCTAAGAATAATGCATCTCAAAATAGAGTGGTATAAAGGCATCATCAGATTTCATGTGACTCCAGTGATTTTCGTTAAAATAGAGAGAAAATGTATTGTGCTTTGATTTTTTTAAGTAGACAGTTTGGTGGATAAACTGTGATGCACTGGTTTTGTCGGAAGGACCTCAGATGGTGTTCTTTTGCATATTTTCTTGTCTACTCTGGTTTCAGGTCTGGCTTGACTTTATGAGAGAATCTCTCTGTGGAGAAGCAGCTTCCCTATACCGATTGTCTGCGAACAGACACTTTAACATTTACCAAAGCGATACCCCGATGTCTCGAAGAAGCAGCTTCGCTGTGCCCTGATTGGCTGCGAATTCTGAAAATATTGTCTCTTCTGCTAGATGTGTGCTGTTTTCTGTGTACTTCGTAGCTGCCGCAGAACCTGGGATGGCACCAGTCACATGGTACAGCGTGTTGGGGAACCGGTCTGTATTCACAGCTCTCGTTGTCTCTCTCTCTCTCCGTACCTGCTCTAGTGGTTCCCATATAGAGAACTGGCACTCCATTCTGAGAAATGGACTAGTCAATGCTTCTTATACCAAACTACAGGTATGTAGCTCTCGCAATTAGCCACGCTAAGATGCATCCTCTCTTGGACAGCACCTGTCCTGTCAAGCTAAGGCTGCTGTCCAGCTGATCCATTTTGACAGTAACGGATGCCATGTTCCTCATCGTCGCGACGGCACGTTTCTCCTTTTGTTTTCGCTGGCAAGGCCCACCGGTGACAGCCGTGGCCAATGCCAGGTGCCATCACCTGCCGCCCTGGCAGCAGTGGACACCGTCTCCCTCCCCGTCCGAAAAGGACGAAGGAATCGGTGTCCACTGGAAGCCGGGTTACCGATCGGCCTTGTTGACCACTAGGGTGGACCACTATGAGCGTGGAGTGTCTAACGGAAAACTTCTAGGTCTACACTGTCTCTTGTTCCCCTCACTGGTTTCTTCACAGCTGGAACCTCACAGAGAGTGAGGTCCTGGCTTTAGCCAAGTCCTAGGCTTACCCATCTGAGTCGCTAGATCTCTAAAGGGTTATTAGAAATGGAGTGTGACCCAGCAATGCTAAAGGGAAGGTCAGTAACTCTCATCCCGCATGCTTTTCTCGATTTTCTTCACTTTGTTGACTTCGTTAATATGCATCTCAAATACACCATATTTGCTTGATCACTCCTCTGTGGGGGTAACATAGGCTTACCAGTTTCCCACAACAAAAACCTGATTTTAACACCCTCTGAAGCTTTAATACTGCATATATTCATTAACATGAGAGACCTTGGTGATTGAGTGAGTAAACTTGAGCTCAGGTGTCATATCATGGACTCTGCATATCTAGGAGAGGGTTTAACAACACAGACAGGCTAGCTCAGACAGCTGTGAGAAACTACTCTGGCACCCCCCCATGATATGGTTGGCCCTCCTTCCAGTCCTCGTCTTTAGGAAGAGGGGGTCCAGCTGTGACTAATTAGTGGGGTTTGCACAGGGAATCAGGCCGTGGGTGTAAAGCAAGCGTTTCTGCTAGCCAAGTCCTACAGAGCTTATTCTCAGTCCTGGCTTTGACTCATCTCAGAAGGTGCTCTGTTCACTGACCTTTCCCGCACATTCTCATGCAGGTGTGTTTCTCTTCGGGAAACTGACAATTGCTTGCTTCCAATTCCTCACATCTTGTCCCTGGATGTCACTTTTCATTTACCGGTTCACTCTGAGCCCCTCATGTGCCTTTTGAATATTTGGAGAGTTTCACTTTCCCTCCTGTGCAAGTGAAGCTTTTGCAGACTCACCTGCACTTCACCCCTTCCTTTACCCACGCACTACAGTATGTTGTCATCTGTTCTGTTGTATTAATGTTCCTTATTCATCCTCCATCATACTATTTCCATCTCTGAGGCAGGGACCTCCCCCTCCCCCAGTTGAGCAATTCAAGAGAAGAATCAGGTTTTCTCCTCCAAGACGTCTTTCTCAGTTTCGTCCTTATTAATGTGCTGTGAGCATTCTGCTTCCTATCATATATGCTAACGGTCTTTTCTAAACCAGTCATGTACTTATAATTTCCTCAAGCTCATCTCTTGGATCCTTTTCAAGAAAACTTGATGTGTGAGGTTGGGGCTGGGGGTCCAAACACCTTAGTGGCTTGAGTAGAATGACCTTCAGGCAGAGATGTGTCACGGAGTCTAGGTTTCCCTGGGCTGTCATTTCTGCGGAGCCCTTCTTGGAGGTGTCACAGCTACCCCCTCCCCCCCCCCTTTTGCCCTCCTCGCCATTAAGCCGTGTCACACTTGATGATTCTCCACCTGCTCTTTTCAACGCAAGCTGCACGGGGCTGCGTACGGAAAGGGCATCTATCTCAGCCCCATCTCCAGCATTTCCTTTGGATACTCAGGTAGGAAGCCGCTCTTTGTTCTCACCATCCGGAACCTGTATGCTCTAGGCCATTTCCCTTGTACCCATGCTTTCAAGGAACGTCCCAGATGATAGTCAGTCGCCAATATCTGCAGTGCCCGAGCAACAGAAGAACTCCCCCCACCCCTTCCCTCCACTGTGCCATGGTTTATATCCTGTTTTGGTGGTGCTCTCATTTGAAAGAACTGTCTTGTGAAACTCACATGGGTGCACCCTCTAGTGGACAAAGCCGGTACTTCGCTATGCTGGTTTTCACTAGAGCCGTGAAATAGAAGGCTCTCACGCTACCACTGCAGCTGATTCTAAGACTGCAAGCCGGTGTACGTCAGACTTATGCTGTGTCTCTGTGTTGGATACTTTGGTGACATAGGGATGGGGAAAGGACAGCACCGCATGCCCTCTAAGGATGAGCTGGTGCAACGCTATAACCGCATGAACACCATACCACAGGTACACGCATTTACTCTTACTGTTCCATTCAAGAATCCTCCTGTAAACAATGTGCAAATGTTTCTTTTGAATGGATGAATATTTCACGATTAAGCTTTTTGGTAGTTGAAAATGCAGTTCTTAGTGTTCAGTGCTTGTAACCAGTAGGTTACATGTTTAAATCCCACCAGGATCTTGCTGTCAGACAATTGAAGATTCTATTAAATATTATACTGTATTAAGGGAACATTACTAAACTGTAGGATGTGTATGTCATACGTAGAAGTCAAAGAAAAAACCATTTAAATTTTAAAATAGTTTCAGAGATAAACATCCATATTAATATATCTGCCAGTATCAATTGATTAGTGAGACAATATGATCCCTATACTGTACTCAAAAAGTGAAATTCTTGTTTAACTTGCCATTTCCTCAGAGCCGACCAATACAGTCCAGGTTTCTACAGAGTCGAAATTTAAACTGCATTGCTCTCTGTGAAGGTAAAATGTTACAATGACATGTTGGAATTATCCATGTCTGGAGGAAAATGACGTATCCTGTATGATATTATGTGGTATGATATATCCGGCATCATAGATACTGTACATTTAATACATAGCATATGTGCTAACGATACCATCTAGTGTGGTAGGTGCAAAATATATGCTGAAAATGAGCTGATACTATAGCTCCATGTGATGGAAAGAGTAGGCCATTCTACCTGCTTCCCAGTGATAACATCCAAGGATCTTCAGAAGCATGGGAATATCTGGGTATGCCCTGTGTCGGACCACGTCTGCACGAGATTCTTCTTTGTGTGAGTGTCGCAGAAAAACTGCATTGCTTAAAGTGTGTTTCAGGTCTAAGGTCAATCGGTTTCATGTTTCCAACATGTAGGATGCGAGAAATGTGCCAACCATATTTGTATGCCATGTAGTACCTGCATGCTGAAGCACACTCGATCTTAACATATCTGTACCTTTAAGAGGTATAGACAATGAAGAAATGAAAACGAGAGTAACAGATCTTCAGCTTGGACCTGCTCATCACTAACGTCATGCTGCTCTTCCTAACCACTACCCGATACCGTTAGGTATGAGGACGGCCAGGTGGGAGATGCCAACATCAACACCCAGGAGCCCAAGATTCAGAAGGAGATCATGCGAGTGATTGGGACTCAGATTTACTCCGGCTGAGCCGAAGACCTTTCCTAGCCTGAGCTTGACAATGGGGGGTTCTGACAGACTCCGTGGAGTCATTAAGCTCTGCTGCATTAACAGCTGGTTGTTAGATGCTTTCACAGAGTCTCCAGGGCCTAGTTGTGGCCCTTTCTACTTTCGTTTTTCAATTCTCTTATTCGTTATCATTTTATTTCCTCAATCCATCATTCCATCTCTTTCTGAAGCCGTTGGGAAAAGGTGGACAGTTCGCCAAGATAGAAGATCCCCAAGGATACCGAGAGGCACCATTTCCTGCAGAAGGCCCTTCCAAGACTCTGTGAAACGCAGTGCCTGTCCCTGGCTTAAAGGGCGTTTGGCAAGCGCTCCTTCATCAACCTGCCCTGAAAAAGCTCTGGAGACAACTTGAATAAGTCCATCTCCAGCCTGACATGATAGCTTCCCCCTCTTGACGGCTCACCTTCCCCTCTGCCAAGCATGTATGCATCTCGCTCTCACCTACCAGTTGCTCGATCATCTGTTTCGCATCATCATGTCAAAATTACACCACAGGTGTTTACGGACCATTTCTTTTAACCCTCCCTGTGGCCTGGAAATAAGCTTTTTGATTACTTTTCATGATGGAGAAAAAAATGCTAAGGAACAGATGCAACAAATCTGTTCCTTAGTGAACTTTGCATTATAGATAGACATGCCTTCTCCAGCTTGACCTTTTATTATGCTGGTAAATATCTTATTTATATACATTGTATTTCGTTTGATATTCGATGTACCTGAAATTAATGTCCCAGATTCTGACATGTATGTGTATTTGCTGCATTCAATTCACTTCAGTTTCCCTCTTTTATTCACGTTCATTTTATTTTGAAAGTTAATGAAATACAGTACATGACAGAGTATGTTTCACATGTAAACTGGTGGGGTGGCAGGATGACTTCCTAATTTGTACCTGTTGCCTCAGACATCCAGGGTTGATGGTTCAGATCTCTTCTCTGCTTTGTGAGTGTGGAGTTTGTGTGTTCTAATCTCGTTGTGTGTGTTTCCTCCGGGTACTCCAGTGTGCATCCATAGAAATACTGTTAGGCTAGTCGGCATCTCTGAATTGTTCATTGTGTGTGTGTGTTTGAACATGTTCAACAGCATCACATTATGGGGACACGATGACCCCTTTGAGGAATGAAAACATTACTTTTTACTTCGAGGCAACATTTGTCGTGTCCCCACAATGGAAAACTCAATTTTATTATCTGTGAATACAATCAAAAAACCAAATAAGGCAAAAGTCACCTGTTTTGTTGGGTTGCTTATGGTTAAAGTTAGGACTGGGTAAGGGTTAGGGTTGTCATAGTTACGATTAGCAATAGGCCTGCCATGTTTTAAACATCTGTGTGTGTGTGTGTGTGTGTGTGTCATTGAGGATATACTCCAGCATTGTGTCCAATGCAGCATGGGATAGGCTCAAGGTGACTCTGACTAAGATAGGTGGTTAGAAGATGGTTGGGTAGATGGATGGATGGATGGACGGACGGACTGGCAGTTTTATGGACATGGTTCCTTACAGCAAACTCAACACAAGGATCATTGTGACCGTTCAACAACTGATACTTGGGAGGGAAACAAACTCATGCTAGATGGCAATCTGAGTTACTGAAAATTCAATTTTTCTTTATGTTCTTTATTTACCTCTTCTGCTGTTTTTCACACAGTTCTCTTTAAATGATATGGAAAACAATGTCTTGGTGAACAACCTGATTTTCTTTGGAACACTGCAGTCTTGAGAGTCTCATTGAAGCCCGAAGTGAAACCTCATACCCCAGCTGAACAATGGGTGCTATTTACAGCACTCATGACTTCATTCGCACCAATGACCTCGGGGAACAGATGTCACGTGGGTGGCTTTATCAGTTGCTTTCACCATTGCGTAAGCATCTGTGTGTTCGTCCATATGTATTTTTTATTCTTCCGGTACTTTCTACTTGACTTTGCACTCATGTGATGTGTGTGTCTGACAGTGACCCAGAGTGGCTCCCTAACATTTGCTACACAAGGCTTGACAGTGAAACGTGAGAGAGATGGAGGAACAGAGGGGCAGTATTAGTATGGAGGTAGAGACGGGCAGTACTAGTATGAAGGAGCAGAGAGGCAATATGAGTATGGAGGTAGAGGGGGGCAGCATGAGTATGGAGGTAGAGGGGGGCAGTATTAGTTACTGTGATCTTTCTCATTTGGTCTATAGCCTGCCGCATCACTTCCTGTCAGCCTGTGATATTGTCAGGAGCAACGTGAGACGTGAAACGTTCAGAAGCAAGTGCCAATGGAAGCACTGAATGGACTTCAGGGGAATTATGTCCACAGGCAATATGGACACCAAACCCCATCACATTCCTTCCTTCCATTCTGTTGGTTAGAAATGCCTGAAAGACTTGATGACTTCTGTGCCCCTAACAGTGAAACTGTATAGTTATTTAAGTATCGACAAACACCAGTTCGTCGTCCTTTTTTCTGTTCAGTGCTGTCAGTGAATGAAAGATTACAGATATGAAATTCTGCTTGGCCAGATGAAAAATAAAGACTGATTTTGCACAATTTTACATGCTGTCCAAGTAATTTTTTGGTCTCTGAAAGAGTTCGAACAACATCAAAGAGAGTTTTGATTGGTATGTCTGTACTTCAAGGACCATACATTTTCTGTGCCTACCCGATAAACTGTACTACAAGTCAGACATTTGCAAAAAAAAACTTTCTATATACGTCTCACATCATTTAAGATCACTAAACCTTTGTTAAAGAAGTCAAAGAAACATTTCACTCTGATTAAATATCCAGAAACTCAACTGGAAATATAGATTAGCCAAATTATTGTCAATCCCACTAAGATGCCCCAATGCATTGTGGGATGTGGTTTTTCTCAAGGGATTCCAGGGCTTGATGCTGTGATGGTACATTAATGTGTTTTTTATTGGTGAGATTCGCAGATCTTCCCTAGTTCGCATGACATCATAACCCAGCTTTATTTAAGGTTGTCACTATAACACTGTGCTCCAGTGCATGTCCTTCTGTGCTCCCAGGATTTGCTTCCCCAGCCTCGTCTTGTCCCCTGTCCCAGTTAGACATTCTCTTTGGATGCCTCCCATGAGAGAGAGAGAGAGAGAGAGAGAGAGAGAGAGAGATTCCTAGAAATCCTGCATGTGGAGGCCTTGAGGTGCTGCTGCATGCAGACCAGGGCTTCCCATCCGAAAGCAGCGTCAACACTCGAGCATGTTGCTGCATTTCCATAAACAACCACTGAGAGGAGCTCTTGTCCCATCAAGGCTCACACATCCTTTTGTTTTTCCAAAGATAAAATGCACCACCAACACAGGATCAAAGGTACAGAGTCAGTCATCAGTGCACTCAGCTGTGGCTACACACCCAGCCCCCACCCTTCTGACCCCCAATGGGGGGTAATCACTGTGACTGTTTGATTTTGCCTCAAAATACACAATTAAATGCTGTTGTTTAATCATCCACACTTCATTTAGACCTGATGTGGCTGCTTTCAGCTCCAAACACATATCCGCTGCTTTGGGAAATGGCAGTGACAGCAAAGGTCACCAGTTTAACTGGGTTTTAAGGGTCCCTGCCAAATGAGACTCGGCTCCTCTGCATGCCGATACGGGGTCCATGGTGTGTCTAAGCGCTTGCAGGTCCTAATGAAATAAAGATTAGTTCAGACAGGTTGTTCCTTCCCAGCCTTTACTTTAAGTGCATCAGGACCTTCAGACAGCTTGAAATCATGCCATTTTGGAATTTCCATCCATCCATCCATCCATCCATCCATACATGTATACATACATACATGCATTTTATAACCACTTATTTTTCTCAGTCTGGTGGAGGGGCTGGGACCCACAGGCAGTACGATTTCACGCATGATAAGTTGGTACCCTTTTGAATTTCATATTCCCCACAATCTTAAAGGCATGTTTGTCATCCAAAAAAAGGAGGATGTAAACAAAATAAGGCAGCACGAGGATCCCATTCAAGAGGCACCAACAGGTATGTTGCTCTCACTCTGCAGCGTGGAATCCACCGCCCCCGTCTATTATTTAAATGTGCCACAGAACGCTGTGTCGTATCAGCACAAATGACTCAGCCATTTACCCCCTAAGTCTTAATTGTTGCTCACATGTCTGATGTTGTGATGTTGTTGTTGCCGTTTTTTTCCACAATCACAAGCACCACTCAATCCATAAGCTAAATTTTCATTACTGAGTGTTTGTGATGATTGAAATGATGGATTTTTTTTTTATATAAAAGATCTCTCTCATGCTCACCCTGTCTTCCTCTCCATCGAAGTTTAAAGTTTAGTTCAGTTCAAGATGCGAACTTGTCATACATTCTACTCAGTAAATATTGTCGAAAAAACTCTCTCTCTCTATTGATCCCCCTTTTTCATGCTTAACCATACCCTCTTCTCTCCCAGGTTAGTGGAGTTGCAGGTATCTTGCAGGCAGCAGAGAGCACACAGTAGAGTTTATCTCTTTATTGTTTGAAGTTCTCCGGGTGTCTGAGACAACACTGATTGCACTTGGCAGCACTGATTGGCATCGCAGCTACAGCGCTGTTCAGATGCCACCAGGTCGGCTTGTGTTTGTGGAGGCAGATAACATTTGTATGGCCCTACATACCCTGGCTATCTTACAGCAGCTGCAGGATGCCGAGTCACGTGTTGTTTTCTTTGACAGAGAGCGAGGCAATAGCAGCAACACTCTCTTATCTCCCACTCGCCCCATAAAACTGGTGACTTGTCAACTGGCTATTCTGGAAGCCTGGACTGATGTTCTCTAGATTTCTTGGACTTCTCCTGCTCAGTCACATGTTCTGAGTCCCTTCTAACCTAACTCTGCTACTGTCAACATTGTTGGTTTAATCTCCCCTGCTAAGTTCACCTGCTGGTCACCGCTGACATCAATAGTCATCACAGAGATGTCGTCAGTGGTAGAGGGTAAGGGCATACTGTCCTTTAAACCCAAAGACCTCTCCAATCATGACATTTCAATCCCTGAAGACATTTAAGTCCCTTGCGATTGTGTGCTTCTGCTGAGATTCATTTGGACTTTTTCCTCAGGTAATAACACCTTACTCTTCCTAGGATTCCTGGTCCCCCAAAATCTGGTTGCCTTGCCATTTAAAATGTAATAGAGGAATGTTCCTTTAAGGAGAAGGCTACTTCAAAACTAACAATGTAATATAGGAGCAAGATTCTGTGTAATGTAAGGCTTTACTAGATATAAATGTACAATAAAAAAGGATTTATTTGTCAGCCAAACTGAAATCTGAAGCCCCAAATCTGTATCTCAAAAATATTCTGAGACCTTTAGAATTACAAAAGTCATACTTGGTAATTGTTTTGTCAACATAAGATTTGTCAGAAAAACATTAAAACTATCCATATCTTCTTTTCCAAAGTAATACTGATTTATCAAAATACTTGACAAATATTGATTTTCCCACTTCACATGTTCACATGTTCTGAAAGATAATCAGCCAGCATGTCTTATTCAGTAATCAATCAATCAATCAATCAATCAATCAATCAATCAATCCATCCATCCATCCATCCATCCATCCATCCATCCATCCACCCTTCTCTCACCTCTTACCCTGGGTGCCTGAGTATAGTGTAGGCCAGGCAGGGGTACACTCTGGATGGGATACCAGTCCATGACAAGACACATGCATACAAGAAAACACACAAATATTTACTATGGGCAATTTAGAAAGACCACCTCACTTACCTGCATGTCTTTGGACTGCAAGAGAAAAGGGGAGCAGCCAAAGGAAACTTGACCAACATGGGATCAACACATCTGGGGTAACAGAGCTGTCCATTGTGCTGCCATGCTACACCTTATACGTACCTTTATACTGTGCCTGGTCAAAAAAAAAAGTCACCGTTTCAATTTAAATAAGCAAATACAGTACTTAAGAGCCAACGGTTTGGTCTAAGCTCAGCAAAGTTATGCAGCAATAAAATGAAATCAGCTGAGTACCTGAATCTACTGAATGACCAGGTTA
>JAACJT020000016.1:2280724-2294997 GCA_009936485.2 Gymnarchus niloticus | reverse complement strand
ACAAGGTTAGAAATACAAACGTGTGTGTGTGTGTGTGTGTGTGTGTGTGTGTGTGTGTGTGTGTGTGTGTGTGCATGTGTTTTTGTGTGCACTGGGGGTCCTGCTGACCTGACCTGATGTGATCTAGGTCCCTGCAGGGAAGAACCGCGATTGCTAGCCCTGGCCCAGTGGGACATCAGCAGCCCTCAGTATACATGATTACTGACCAGCAGGGCAGAAACCATTTGCTAATCACATTACCAAATGATGTATACTGCAGGGTGGGGAATACATGCGAAAAGAAGGACAAGTAGGTTATTCATGCAACATCACATATGCATATGCAAGAGAGAAGAGGAACAAAGAGCAGATTTGAAGCCAAACAAAAAAAAAGGACCCATACACACGCTTATGCACAAACAAGTGCCGTGAAGTGTGGTGGGGCTGTTTAATGAGCAATTTGGGGCATTTAATAATTTTTGTGTCAACTTTTTCAATTTTGCATTTCCGCACTCCCATGTCTATTAATGCAAATCGACCCTATCCCCCCAATTTCCTTGTTCCTCATTTGTGTTGATGCATTGAGCAGTTCACCTGGAAAAAAGTAAATGCATTTTACCATCTGCATAAACAAACAATTTGCAACATAATAATAGAAAGGAGGGGAACATGTACAAGTTTGCATTTAAAATAGATTCTTGCCTCTGCAATTATTCTCATCACCAAATAATACATATTCAGCACAACACCAGAGAAGTATAGAGAGTTCAAACAAACCACGTGGCACTGTATGACAACGTAGGACCACGCCGAATTATTCCTGGTGTCATTTGGCAGCTATGACTAGCCGGGGCATGGCGGTTACCGTGAGAGACTTTCATTCATCTCTCTTTCTCATTTACTCACTGCCACATTCACTGCCAGAGCAGGGAATGTGCATCAAGTGGGAATTCAACAAAAAAAAAAGTCTCAGTAAGCGGACAAAATGGGACAGATAATAAATGACAGCCATGACACAGAAGCCCAAACTTCGTCACTGAAATGAAAGGTTAGTGGCCCCGAAGCCCTTTAAGACCACCTGTACAGAGTGAACAATCAATCTTGGTTCCTCCAATGAATGTTGACATGTGAAATGGGGAGGGACTCAGTGTGTAAGGTGGATGTATTGAGGCTTTATGTCCTCGAAGAAGACGTGAAACGTGGAACCAAATGCCATGATAAGAGAAGTCAGAGATCATTTAGGTAAGGATAGCTTATGTTGTCTTTGGAGCTTTCAGATCCTGTTTTCCATTGCAGGCTTCGCACTGCGAGAACCTTGCTGATGACTGAGTCTCACCAGCAGTGTGAAGCAGGTCCAGGTTAAGGAATTTAATCCACTACATCCTATGTATTGCAATCTGACACTTTGAATTTTGAAAAATGCTGAACCTGTCCTATCTGTCACTGTAAGGTAGAAGAATTGAGTGCAATCAAAACACAACATTATAAGGCTAAATCACCAGCATTATTGTTAATTATATTTGACGAAAGTAATCCAGCATTCCTATGTGATCTTGTACTGGATAAGCAGTTATGAGTGGATGGATGAAGAGATGGATGGATAAAATACTTAAAAATGAAAGCTGTAAAAAAGATTACAATCCAATAATATCTGTTCAAATAGATTAATCCATATCAGATTAATTTATTTTTTGAGGTTCGAGTCGAATAAGTCAGCAATTCTTGGTCCGTATGTTTTTTTTTTCTTTCTTTCTTCCCCCTATATACAAAAACATAGTTAACTGCCAAATGTAAATGAATCTGAATTTCCGCGGTCAGCACCATGGTCAGCAACAAGTATGTACGTTTCCTTTGCTTCATTGCCATGACTGAAATTGTCTTCACAGATACGCTTCACGTTGCAATTGCACTGTGAATTAAATGGTTAATAATATTTGCCTTCTGTTATCAAACAGCGAGCATCGCATTTTACTTAATGAGCGTTAAGTCTTCATGTTTGTTGACACAAGTGCTGTTGTAACCGAAAATGCGTAATACGGGCGTGAACGTACGTTTCCTCCAGGAATGTAACTGTACCGAGCTGGCCCTTTACACAAATGTTTGGATTCACGACCCAACCCTTCGGACCTCCCGTGATAGTGTCCCCTGATTGGTTAAATCAAGCAGATTATGCAAATTGGTTGTGGATCTGGTTAGAAGCCCGTGAGTTGACGTCACGAGGCAGAGTGGCCGCTGACAGGGAGCACGGAACATTGAAAACGACAGAAGAGATGAAAAAATACAAGGAGCTCGGCACTGTGGAATCAAAACGGTAGGAAAGACAGCGGGAAAGAGGAAGAGAGGACGGGAGCGCGCAAAAGTGAGAGAGCAGACGTACTGGCATATAAGAGGGACCTAGGGAGTCCGCTTGAAGCTTGAGGTTCAGGAAGACAGGCAGAGGGGAGAGAGGGAGAGAGAGAGGGAGAGAGAGCAGCTGGTCCATTGAAGAAAGATGGCTACAGTCACTGCGAACGGAGTGCAGCAAGAGAATGGCTTCAGCACCATGAACAGCGCCGGCAGGATGAACGGGCTCACCATCGGCCAGAACACGATC
The DNA here is from genome assembly GCA_009936485.2 of Gymnarchus niloticus. Lineage (NCBI taxonomy): Eukaryota > Metazoa > Chordata > Actinopteri > Osteoglossiformes > Gymnarchidae > Gymnarchus > Gymnarchus niloticus. The sequence continues at coordinate 2,292,425 of JAACJT020000016.1, read as the reverse complement.
CCCATGAAAGACCATGACGCCATCAAGTTGTTTATAGGACAGATACCAAGAAATCTGGAAGAGAAAGACCTGAAACCCTTGTTTGAGGAATTCGGGAAGATATACGAACTAACCGTATTGAAAGACAGGTTTACAGGAATGCATAAAGGTCGGTCCTCTTATTGTGTTATTGTTGGTTGCCCCACTTGCACCTCGAATGTCCCACATTGTTTCTAACTTTGGGGAAAAAAGCTGAGAAAGAGTCTTATTCTTCCGTGTTTACTGTGGGGGTTGGGGGGAAATGTGGTTGCGAGGCAGCGCCATTTATTCCGAATGAAATTAAATTTTGGGCAGCGCGTGAGTGGAAGGGGGCGGTGTGAGGTGGGGTCTCCTGTTTACCACGTGAGCCGAACCCCTCGAAGAACTCAACGTGCACAGCAATGTCCCAACTAAAATCTGCCTTTATACTACAACTGATGGAAGTAGTCTTCCAACCAAACCGCGGTCTGCATTTGCGGTTTGCTAGGAAATAACATGCAGTTCTGTGTATTTCACGTTAATCGGTGGGTTTGGCAATGGATTTGCATAGCACATTCAATACGTAGGATTATATCTAAATAGATATAGTCAGACAAGTCAGACAAACACTTCTTTGGACTTTGTGCATCTTCAAATTTAATGCCAAGTAGAAAACCAAAGGGGACTCCGTAATCACATGGATCTCAAATACGTGCGGTTTAAAAATAACTTTCTTGTCTGTTGTCCTGACATACAACTTACTATCTCAGAATACATAGCTACTGAAAAGTGGAAAAAAAACAAAAACAAATCATGTTCTCTTAAAATTCATGCGTTTGACTAAATGCACCACTACTAAAACGCTGCTGATCATACTGACATTTAGCAGCTAAAATATGTATATCTTAAAATATGCAAAAGCATATGATACAGTTAAGATTTAGGATTACTATACTGTCTACTGAATTATCAAACAGTCCCATTCCTCTGTTGTTGTTGTGAACAACACATTGTACAACTAGAGTTGGATTATTTAAAAAGAGTAAGTGAAGTCAACAATTCAGATGACAACTGTATCGATATATTTTATCCGATTATTTTCATCACTAAACATTTCTGAAACAGATATGCAGGATATTCAGAGATGTGTGAAGGCAGCGAGATGTCAATAACAATATATAACAATAATTAAAATGTTAACTGATTTAAAAGCACACTATGAAATGTAGACGTATTGACTGCACTTTCATTAGGCACCGAATTTCCAGAAAGGTGAATATCAGATTAATACGACAGTTTGACAATTAACCTATGATGTTACATCTTCCATAGTAGTCGTTATTCCGTATACATTTCTACTAATGAAATATAATTTCTTACAACTTAATTATCGTCCGTATTGTATGGATAAGTGATCGTCAGCTAACGAATGCACTTTGGAGGGGTCTTTTTTATTATAAAACGCTATTTACCCTTTCAGGATTGTTCCAAGAAATTTGCTGACAGTCATCAGTCCACCTGTTACTCAGCGGTGAAGTCTGACCCTCGGTGTCTTTCAATATTCTTAATTTAATAGACACGAAAATTAGTAATTGTAAATGGACCGAACTATGATAAATATACGCATGTATTAGAAAGAGCAGATAGTTATATAGAACCATTAGGAAGGTGGAACCTTAAGGTATATTTATAAATGGTATATCAGCATCATCAGACCAAAGTGTTGCGGTAAGTTATTAAAAAGTCACTAATCGATGCGTATCGAGGCGAATCGAATTTCGTTAGTTGAACTACGTGTCAAAAAATAATAAAGTTACTGGACTTGAAAGGGAAATGTAGCGTGCACTTCTGTCGCCTTTTAAAAATATCCTTGTAATCAATACGCGAAAAAAAGAAAAGACGTATAAAGAAACGGAATGTGACACGATAAGCTTTCCAGTTTATCAATGATAGAACGCAAAATCCTTCTCTCTGAGGAGCAGCCAACCACTAATCACGTATATTCAATCCGCGGGGGCCACCCTGGGGGACAACAGGCTGTTGCGTGGTACAGAATTTAAGTAGATGGTTTACAGTCAGTAAGTGAGGATGAACGTGACATAAAGGCAGGCTGTCGCAGTGCACGACTCTCTTGTGTGCCGGGCTTTGGGGCTCTACGAGGGCCTTATCAGAACGGCGCCAATCTACAGTATAACCGCATTATGTCAGCTAGATAAAACATTGTTCTTAATGCCCTTGCTGTTCTGCTTTAAATGCGATCAACAATCCTGGCCCATCACAGAGGCAGTTTGTTTCAAGGTGAATTACTTATTCCATAATTTCCGTGTGCTTTCTGAGTTACAGCTACGTACAAGCAGTAACGTTCATTTTTAGAACTTTATGACAATCTTCAAAACTGAGAGAGAGAGAGAAAAAAAAACTTTAAAAGTTTTTAAGACACTTAAAAGATATACATACAGTATGTATATTTTTGTGAAAATGAAATTATGTTCAGAATTCACTTATAATGGTTTCAAAATATTTTGTAGGCCGTTATATAGGACTGTTATCTACATTTCTTATTGAAAAGAATATATTTAATTTCAGATACCTTTCATGATTAGTTACTTAGTTTTTTTTTTTTGCCTGGAATGACACCATCTTATTTAGCACTATTTATTTTATAACCTATCATATGGTATATTATACATACTGAGCCCAGCTGTAACTGTGGAGATCTAAATAGCTTTCAGTAGCATGGTCAAAGATCAGCCATTGATTAGTCCACACACCAGGACACACCACTATCTCACACTTAGAAGCTATTTCTGTCTTACTTTGAATCAGGGGCATAGAATTGGCTTGAAAATTGATATGGAACGCAACAATTATAAACAACTGCTTCAGTTATGCATGCGTAAAAGTTGGTCGCGATAGGTTCAGTTTCTGTGAAAGCTGGCCACAGCGTTGCTATCTAAACTTATGTCTGTACTTTGAACACTTTACATCGCTAAGTTTAACACCAGCATAGAAAGGAAATCATCGTTCCAGAGCCAGTGCATAGATCCATTTGCGGAAGCACAAGGTTTATTTTCAAAATGCAATACAAAACTGTAATCCAAAACACAGGCAGTATGTTGCAGGGCAAGCAAGGGCAGCACAGAAAACAACCAAACACAAACTGCAGCGCCAAAAGGAGGTAAGGCCGATATGGGGAGTGCTACCAGAACCAAAACATGAGACAAAGAAAAAGAATGAGGCTCAATTCATACACAAGAAAAGGAGGATCCGGAAAATGAACGCTCACTATAGTGTAGTTACACAGTACCTCTCAAAGACGGAACTGCGAATAAGGCTGGAACATACCCAGGTATTAATGTGTTCATAAGCTAAGTGTGCTATTAGTCCAGTGAAGTGGAGTGTGGGCAGACTGGGTATTATGGGCTTCAATAGGGAGACAAGGAAGGTAAGAGAGATCTGATATTTGGAAGGTAACTGTAAACAAGAGGTGACAGAATTTATGGATTTAATTACCTTGAAATTGCCAGTATACCTGGGAGTTAGCATCTTGGAGGGGAAATTGATCTTCATGTTCTGAGTGGATAGCAAATCCCATTGTTCTGGATGGAACAAGGGATTGGGATTGTGGTGGTGATCAGTGAATCTTCTCTGGGTCCCTCTAGCCTTCAGGAGATGAGCATGGTCCTTATTCCACACTCAGCCACTCCTTGTAAACCACACATTAACAGCTGGGATTTCCCAGATCTTCATCTCCTATGGGAACAGTGAAGACTGAAAAAGGGTTACACACTGCCAAGAAGAGTAACGTGATGAGTGGTTATTGTGCATTCCTAGCCCGGGCTAGGTACCAGCTCCAGTTCAACTGGTGTGAGGAGTAGTATTATCTTAGATCTTATCTAAGAACCGTCTCCTGGTTCAATCTCTCTATCTGGCCATTTGACTGTGGATGGTAGTCAAAGGATGACTGGACAATGATGTCCAGGTGTGTACAGAACACTGTCCATACTTTTGATTTAAATTGAGAACCTTGGTCCAATACAGTGTCTTTGGGTAATACAGAAAGCCTAAACACTTGACTAAACAGGTATTCATAAAGTTCCATAGCAGTAGACAGACATAGCAGATAATCCTTGGAGGGGCATCAAGTGGCACATCTTTTAACTGTGTACTATAACAAGAATAGTGGTGAGAATATGGTCTATGAGCAGTAGATAATGGTTTTATTGTACCTGCAATTGATGATTCTAAGGACTTTGACTGAACACAAATTAGGCAGGAAAGCACAACATTATTGATATCATCACCAAAGGAAAGCCATGACAGTATTTGAGAAAGCAGATTGACGGTGCAGGTTATACCTGGGTTCCCTGCACTGAATGAAGTGTGAACCCACTGAAGGAGTTGGAGAACAATGTTGATTATACAGGAAGGAGAGTCTGGGGAATTTGGGTTGGTACAGAAAGCATCTTGGAGGATGTCCACGATCTGCCACCTGATGGGATCCATAACACAGGAGAGAGGCAGTATGGTCTCTGACACTAGAAGATTATGAAGTGGTTTGTTCTGCAAAGAGAGAGCATCTGCTTTGGTGCTTGTTGTGCCTAAGTGATAGGTAACAGTACAATTAAAATGCCTGGAATTCAGATATGTTCTTCATTCTGATTGTCGTTAAGAACCACAAATGGATGAGTCGCCCTTTCTAGCTAATGCTTCCATACCTCAAGAGACAATTTAATGGCCAAAAGTTCCCTGTTTCCTCATCATAATTTTGTTCTGAGGGTACTCTTGGGAGTAAAACGTTTACCATGACACTGAGAAAGAATGGCACTTACAACAACCACCAAAGTATTCACCTCCAACAAAAATGGCAGAGTAGAGTCTGATTTTTTGAGCTTCGGAGCTGATCCTAATGGTTTCTGAAATGCCGAACTGATGAGTCATTTCAAATATCTGTTTTAGGAGGCTTACACATGAGGGTCATTAACAGTGCTGCAACTGTGCTAAAGTTACAGAGAAATCTTCTGTGGAAAGTAATGAAGTCCACAAAGTTTTTGGTTCAGGCCAGTTACATATGGTAGTTATATTCTTGTCTAGCCAGACTTCATTAGGCCCTAGAACAGAAAAGAGATGTTTAGCTTAAGGAAACTCACACTTTGGCATAGAGGTTGTAATCTCTGTGTCTCTGGAGTACCTGAGTTACAGGATTCCTATAGCCAGCCGGATTGAAAAAGTAGATTATCAGGTCATCGATACAGACAATCAGGAGTTAAATCATTATATTTCTGAATATGTTGTTCATGAACAATTGGAAGGCAGAAGGGGTGTTAGTAAGTCCATAGGGCATAACTAGATATTTAAAAAGTCCTTAGTGATGATAGATATGACCTTTCACTTGTCTTTTTCATGGATTTTGATGTGATTGTATACACTTTGGAGGTCTCATGAACTACAGGACCAAATTTAATGGTTATGCCATTTAGAGCTCAATAGTCAATTCTGTGCTGAACTTCAACATCTTTCTTCTACTAAATAGGGATCCTCCACTATATACTGGTCCACAGCTTTAGTTTCAGGGGTGGACAATGGAAAGGCCCAGCAGATGTAGAAGGGAAGTCCTAGGTAGCAAGTTGATGGCATTGTCCCATGGACAAAGAGTGGAAAGTCCTGCTGCTTTTGCCTTACATGTTGGAGCTGCTGGTAGTCTGGAGGAATGATATTAGGTTGTGCAGGACTCAGGCTCTTGGTTGAGGTGGCGCAATAGGGAAGGGATAAACAGGTGGAGTGACAGTAGGGTCCCCACAAAAGAAAACTATCCTTGCTTCCAGGATTACGGAGGCATGGGAGTGAGTGTTCATTGGTTGCCTATGAACTGAAGGCAGCTTTTGTCCCAAATGCACAGCCTGACAACATGTATGACAAGCAGTAATTTAAACATTTAACAGAGGTCATCTATTTCCTTAACTCAAAACCAAACATAAAAGTGGAATTTCTGTTGTACATGACAAAAATATTAATATGTATCTGTGTTTTCTTTAGCTTTTTAGTTCTTGGCTTGGGGGGGGGGCTGTGACTGTACATCCCTGATGACTGTAAACCTCCTTACACAATTTTCTGTACTAACACAGAGAAATGTGTCTATCCCTGAAAAAAGAGGATTTTTATATATAAGACCCAGGCTAATTTTTTTTTTTTTTGCACATGCCCATCTGCCATGCAGTATCGCTGTACCCCGGCCACCGCCGTGAAGTAAATCCTCTCTCCGTCTGTGCCCTGACTGCCTCCCTTCCCTCTCCAGGATGTGCCTTTCTCACGTACTGTGCCAGAGAGTCGGCACTGAAGGCTCAGAGTGCCCTGCACGAGCAGAAGACCCTGCCGGGGGTAAGTGTGCTAATTTCTCTCCTAGCTCTCCTGTCCTGGCTGCAGCCAAACTCCAAAGCCCGTTGGTGATACATGCTAATCCTGGGAGAGGGAGAGAGGGAAGGAGTGGGAGGAAACAGTGGTAAGGGTAAAAAAGGCCCCATGTTGTTGGTTAATCAGCTATTTGCAGTGCAACGGATCTCCTGGGTAATTTATCGCTCACGACACACTGAGCACGGTCTGCGTTCCACCCTAAGAGACAGCTTCTCTCTGGTGCTATTGTGTGCTAACCTTCATTTCACTTGCAGTTTTTTTATTTTTTTTAATGATTAATACAAAGCTTTTGTGAACCTTTCCAGGTGCTCTATTGGTCTTAGTCTGCTTAAAACATCAAGCCAAATACAGCAGTGTCTCCACTGTCAAACTCTCCATCGTAGGACGTTCAGTTGGGGTTCTGATGGGTGAAATTTCCGTACCACTACTCTCCCCGACATGCACAGGGTTAATGATGCTGCAATTCCCGCAGAGAGGCCTTAATCTTCTTTTTAATCAGGCAGTTTGAAGTAGGTCCTTTGAAACAGAAATGCACAGTTGTCCTGTAACGTGGCCTTGAACCTTGCCATGACTTCAGTCAGTTGAGGCCTTGGTGTGTTTTTGGACACTTCATTAAATTTTAACAAACAAGTCAGCAGTGTTGTAAAGGGCAGCTTTTATCACCTTCGAAATATAGCTAAGTTAAAGCCGATTTTATCTTATAAGGATCTGGAAATAGTTATCCATGCTTTTATCACCTCTCGGCTTGACTACTATAATTCCCTGTATATGGGGTTGTCACATTCCACACTTTCTAGACTTCAAATGATTCAAAATTCAGCTGCTAGATTCTTAACTGGAACAGAGAAAAGACAACATATCACTCCTGTTCTAGCTCATTTGTATTGGTTACTGATGAAATATAGAGTAGATTTTATAATTTTGCTTTTTGTTTTTAAATCACTCAATGGATAAGACCCACAATACATTTCAGATCTACTAATTCCGTATTCAGCCCCCCGGTCACTTAGGTCATCCTCACTACAGCTCCCCTCAGTTCCTCATTCACATCTCAAAACCAAAGGTGACCGGGCTTTCTCTGTAGCTTCCCCCTTACTTTGGAATAGTCTCCCGTCTAACATTAAGCCCTGCTCTACTACTGATGAGTTTAAATCTACAGTAAATTAAAGACCCACCTTTTCTGTCTTGCTGTCAATATGGTTTGAGGTTCTCCGGGGGTTATTCATGTTATATGTTATTTATATATTGTGCCATGTATGTAGTAAATGTAGTACTATGGATGTAGTAGTATTTTTTAATTCTTTTTAAACTGGAAAGCACTTTGGGTCAAATCCTGTTGTTTTTAAATGTGCAATATAAATAAATGACTTGACTTAAGGCAGTTACCCAGAGTGTCCCGCTGAAGGAGTGCAGAAGACCAGCCATAATCTCCCATCCAGTGCACTAGAACACAGTCTGATATGTCAGTGTAGATGGCAAGGGGGCAGAGCTAAAGCATCAACTATCACTGTTACACTTCCCAGTGAAAAGTCTCCATCCTTAGTGTGAGTGTATAAATGGATGGGGGAGTGCTTTTAGCGATTTGTTAATTTCTGTGTTTAGTGGTCGTGCCGCTTCTGTGCCAAAAGCTCATTTTTTACACAGTAATCAGCCCGTGATTTTGCTGGGGTTTTTCTTATTTTGATTTTTTCTGATGTCTTTATGTGAAAATGCTAACGTGGGAGTATACTGGGTTTGGTGTTTTAATTAGCGTGAAATTTGATCCTGGGAATATACGTGACATTCTTTTAAAAAGCTCCTTTCAGACGGTCTCTTCCTGTTTATTTAAATGCCCGGATGTTTGATGTAGTCAGCATGCACATTACAAAGAGCGGGAACCTGTGAGGTTAGACCTCCTTATTCTGTGTAGAATTCCTTGCGATCTCCAAGTGTGGGGGCCTGTAGTTCTGAGCCATGTCTTTGAATAAAGCCTTTCTTTTTTGTTTTTTCCCCTCTCTTTTGTTATAAACTACCATTCATTCCCCAGTCAGGCCAATTAATTCATTGGGTACAGATGTAATAAGTCTGCTAATTGGCATTGCGCAGGCCCAAAAGCCAATTAGACTGTTGACAGAACCCAGATCTCTCTCCCTGCCTCACTCTCTCTCTCCCTCTCTCCCCCTCTCTCTAACTCTTTCTCCCTCTCTCTCTCCCTCTTTCTCTTTCCCTCACTCTCTATCCCTCTTTCTCTTTCCCTCCCTTTCTCTCCCTCTTTCCCTCACTCTCTCCCTCTCCCTCCCTCTCTCTCTGCCTCTCTCTCCCTCTCTCTCATTGTCTCTCTCTCTGCCCTCTTCCCCATTTTGCACACGCACTCTCCTCACTCTTGTACGGACAGCTGTACCGAGGTAACCCAAGTCGTGACATCAGTGGCGTATGGGTAGCTGAGCGATCTCTGCCCTGGCCACCCCTGATCACTCTATTAGCAAAATGCAGGCAAAAGCTAATGTTTATGCAGCAGCTCAGGACGGAAACCCCCAGGTGACAGATGGACACCAGATAGAAGAGAAAAACCGAGCTTCTTTTTAAAAGGTTCCTTGGCAATACCTGTGCCTGGGGTGCCTGCTCAGGTGGGGTGGCACAAATGGATGGCCACGTGGCGGACGGGATGGCAGGTGGCACCGCGGGCTCTGAGTCGTGACTGGCTGCCTTTGGGTCTGCCCCAGGCTCACCTGTGTGTGGTCGCGGGTTCTGGATGCCCACCAGGCCGAGGGCCACATGTCCTTGGGTCTGCCAGAGCACAGTGCATGTATGCGTGTGCACGCCTGTGTGTGGGGAAATTATTATTACTGCTCATGTGGTATGGTTGGGATTATTAATACAAGCGGCATCATTCTCATAATTGGAGCAGTTACCAGTCTGAATATTGGCAATTTTATCTACTTCCCTCATAATAATTGGTTTTAAATCGATGGGGGGCATTTTCTCTTGGACAACTCTGAAAATTTACAAATTAAAATGGAATGAACATGATAAAAAAATGCACGGTGGAAGAAATGCATGTGAGTGTGACACTGTACATGTACACACTTAGTCCCCGAGTCCCAGTCTGTACCTATGAGAGTTCTGCTTAAACACACCTCAGTGCAGGATCCCAAAGTAGAATTTATTTTCATTATTATTTTGTTCTGCAATACCCAACAGTGGCTGTTTTTGAAGCACTGAATTAATAAGAAAAAAAATCTTAGGAAAAGGAGTCTAGATCACTGTCAGTGCTCAGGTACCCCCTCACAAACGCGCCCCTCCTTCCATTTTGGCATCTGTCGTGTCCCACCCGCAGCCGGTGTCACATTCCTGGTCTAATTTATTCACTTCTTTGCGTGTAATGAGGCAGAACCGGTAAAAGTGACAATAGGATTGTTAACATTGGTGGTTCAGTAGGATGAGTAAAGACGGCACAGTGAGGACGGGGCCCAACCGTCAAGGCATTGCGAGTTAGTGGGATGTAAACCCCTACTCTTACCCCCTCCCCCATTTTCCACAGCCAACTCATATTGTGTCACGCTGTCACTCGTACTGCTAGTCCCAGCAAATAGGAACCCTCTCTAATTCTCTGCACACTTCGGTAATCACCCGAGATGTCGAGCCAGCCAATTTGCATTATATATTCGAAGGAAACGAACGACAACATGAAGGCAGCGAGTCCGGTGGAGCACTTAACGACAGGGGAATACGGCACGTCAAACTGCACGTTTATTCATGGGCGGACAGGTGCAAACTCTTTCCTTATTTTAAAAAAACAGCCTCCCATCTGCCTCCTGACACACACACACGCACGCATGCACGCGCACACACACACTCATTTACACACCAGAAGGCCCACTGTTATGTCACAGACATTGGGCAGCAAACAAGAGCTTTAAGGCAGACAGAGGCAAAGCTGATAATTCATCGTGGATGTCGAGACATTACTGCATGCAGATTTTCCTCGGTTGTACAGCATCACTGGGACAGTCTGTCCTTATGCTCTGAAGGATTTTGCATGCATCGCAGCATTCCTTAAAAAAAAAATTAAAAATCTTGTTATGTAGCTTGAAATAAAGCTTGAGGAACAGATGTACGGTGCTTGGGGATCTTTGGGGCTCTCTGAGGCTCTCTGTGGTTCCAAGGGCCACAAAGTTTTCTCCAAGATTTTTTCAGTTATAGCACTTATAGCACTAACACATTGGGGGGGTGCAACCACCCCATTAGCTACAAAGCTGTCAGTGCCATATTTGAAAGCATACCGGTTAGGTCACAATGCTGCTTTTTAATACTAAATAAATGTTTATAATGGTTTGCATGTGCTGATATTAATAAGGATCTGTCTGCCTTGCATGACCTGACAAACAAATGAAGCGAATAACAATTTGTCATTTTTGACTGGACTGCCCACCCCTGCTATCCCAGTCACGCTTATGGCCTCAGAAAAAAAAAGCTCTACAAATTAGTATTAAACTTAATTACATTTAATCAATCATGCATTTAAATACTGCTTTATATCTAGGAACTGTCAAGAAGGAATTAATTCATCAAAGAATTAATTAGTTTGGTATAATTAAGTTTAACAAATGTATTAATTTTTTCTTGAAAAAAATAAAAAAATACAGAAACATCTTTGCTTTGATATTTTTATCAGTACAAACATGCCACTGGAAAATCTTTTAAAAAGAATTCAGAAATGTCAATATATATCTACTTATAGTTATAATATAATAAACAGCTTAGTTAAGCATAATTAATAAAGAGCCAAATGGAAACAGGAAACAGCAAAAACAGGTCCCAGAAGACCAGAGCTGAGATACCCTTTTAGAGAATGGGCAGACTTAGCCGCTCATAAAGCCCTCTCGGCACCTGTTAATTAGTGATAATTAAACCAGTCATTGCCTAACATTGTTTTGGGGATTAACGTTGTGACATTCCATTTGGAGCACTGGAAAGGGATGCTTTAGGGTCCCATATGCAGGTATGGCATGTAATGGTAATCACCTATCGAGAAGAACATAAAGAGCCAATCCCAGGAAGCTCGGAGCACAAAATGGGAGACACCCTGAAAAAGATCCCTGTTCATCACAAGGCATACACTTACTAAAAGGCAGTGTAGACACACCAATTCACTTATACTTACTAAAAGACAGCACAGACACACCAATTTGCCTACACTTGCTAAAAGACAGTGTAGACAAACCAAATCACTTATTCTTACTAAAAGACAGCACAGACACACCAATTTGCCTACACTTGCTAAAAGACAGTGTAGACAAACCAAATCACTTAT
>JAACJT020000016.1:2262786-2276861 GCA_009936485.2 Gymnarchus niloticus | reverse complement strand
GACAAGTGGTGGGGCGCGGCGGTGACGGGAAGCAGAGGAGAGGGTTTGATGGGCTGGTGGCCGGGGGGGGGTGCTGTGGGGGGGGGGGGGGGGGGGGGGCGTACATGGACCAGAGGACACTGTCAGTACTCGGCCCAGAGAAGACCCCCCCACTTGCCTGTGAGCCGCGGTGAGCGGTGCACAGCCGGGGGAAACGTTAATGTCACCCACCCAGCAGTTTTCCATTTTCTGCCTCCTTGTTTTGCTTAATTATCCCTTGTCATGGCTGAGGCGCTTTTCTTGAAATCACAGCCAGAAGTCACAGGTTGTCTGGACAGGTGATCATCGCCATGGTCCGAATTGCCTTTGACAGGATAAAAAAAGAAAAAAAAAGCAGAGGATGAGCCAGCAGCTGGGAACAGCCAGGAGGTAAAGATAAGATGGAGTACCATGCAGCAGGTGGGCTACAGCATGGGACCCCTCCCGAAATACATAAAGCTATCTGACTTCATCAGCAGTGTCACTTGCCGCAAATGAACCCAAAAAAAACAGATGCTCCCTGATCTAGTCCAAACTATCTATTGCACTTCAAGGCCTTCAAAGGATAGAGAACGCGTCACGTCGGATCAGCTGAAAGGAAAGATGATGAAAACACGCTCCTCATTTGGCTCGGCAGCTAATGTGCATCTCGGCACTGCATGCCAGCGTAAATCAAGTGTGCCGAGGCCTTCGAATGCGGCTGGTTTGTATTCAGAGTCCTGAAAACAGCATCACAGCAACTGCAACCAAAGTGCTCTTGCCGCCCTATTTAAAATGAAGGCTGGGTGTTTAAAAACAAATTTCTCCTTCGCTGTCGTCCTTTTCTCTCTCCGAAGCTTTCCTTGTTTGCCGTGCAGATTAAACATTTACCTTTTATTCTGTTCCTTGCGACTAGGCAAGGGATGATTTTTGGCATGACACGCCTTGGGATTGCATGGGTCAGGATTGACTGCAACAGAGTAGAAAAAGCTTCATTAGGATTTTGTCTCTACCAAGCAACAAGACGAGACAGTCAGAGCCACAAGGAAGATTCAGCTGTTATAGTGTCAGCACAAGGGGAAACCCTGCGGGTGTCCGGTCATCACTATGACCATGGATTATCTATTCTGTAACACGCTTTTGTAAATATGTTAACATTATTCTAGCTAAGATGGAAAATTTCAATGGGATAAAAATGATGGTGCTTACATCATTCATTGGTTATATCACAACCTGTGACTCAGCGATGAGTGGTAAATGAATGAACAAATGATTTGTTGATATTACAATCGAAAATTCAGAAGACATGATCTTCGACCATGCCTGTGCATCTCAGAAACATCTTAGAACCAGTTTTGTAGACGAGTAATAAATCCCAGGCTACAGCCTTAGTCTTTTCTTTGGATTTGACTGTTTATTTTATGAAAAAATTGCCTTTTTAATCAATACAATGCATGTTATAGTAGCTTAGGTAGGTGTGGAAGATAAAAATTTTGAACTTCCTTTCATACCTCAGAAGGAGCAGAGTCTTGGCACAGTCTTATTGATTATATTCATAAACTCTATACGCCCAATACATGAAATTAAGTGTCACAACATCTTAACATACAAAGATTTAAAAATAAAGATTAAAAAAGATTGCACTGTGTGGAAAGGGCCACTCAGGACACTTGGCAGATATGAGTAGTAATGCCCATAAAAGGGCTTACCAACTGCATATCGACACTTTACTTGCTTGGTTGGGAAAGCAAAAAGACCCACATGACTCACAGACGGAGGGTAGGAGGTTTAAAAAATGATGGAGAGGACTGAGTACCACAGACAGTCATTTCAACGCTAGAAGCAAAACGGACATTAGGTCATGGGTGAAGACCATCTTACAATGATACTTACCAAAGGTATCCAGCAGCATCTTCCCAATTCTGTCTACCTGTGGGAAATTGTATTAACAGTTCTGGTCCTGGAGACATGACCACCAGCGGCAGGATTTAAAATCACTGGCTTTACACCAAGAGGGGAGAAGGAGACAAGTATTTTACGGTTTCCAGCTTGAACTCTCGGGCAGGCAGGATGCAGTAAAGAACACGGCGGTTTAATGAAATGTAGTATTCATCCCAAAAAGTAATCATTTCTATGCCCCCTTTCCAGCCCTGTGCTCCGGTTCACGCCCTGGTCTCGCACGCTCCTCATTACACTGCCCTCATGCTTTATTCCTGAGTGTGTTTCACAGGCTGCATACTCGGCAGGTGACCAAGGTCTGCCAGCGCTTCGTAAATATCCTTTATGGCATTTAGGCGGACATTAAACACAGGAGGCGGAATCTGAGTCTCCAGAAAGCAGCTGCCTCCCGCTATAGGCCCCGAGAGAAGGCGGGGACTTCAGTCCCTCAAAGAGACGTGTTTAATCAGCTTTTTGACCCGGGGGATGCTGAGGTCAACCACACTGACTCATTACCTCAGAATGGTACATCATGTAAGGATGGATGTGAATAATCCCTCTGGGTCATCTTCCAATCATGCGTTTCGGGAGTCGGAGTACGAGTCACCCTCCGTAACATGCATGCGCACCCGTGAACACACGCCGGGACAGTAGGGCAGTCTGTTTCCTCCAGATGGACAAACACATTTACATGCACGCACGTGCGCGCAAGCACACGTACCCATATCATACTGCATTCACACCCTCAGGCTGTGGGGGGTGTCACCGCTGATCGATGACCTTGCCTGCCCGGCTGTGCCCCGTAGCCAGGGGGTTGCTAATGTCACAGCTGCCTCTGCTGCCAGTGGCAAGGAGAGGGGGGAGGGGGGTCAGGGGTCAACATGTCACTGCTGATTGGCTGGCCGCACCATCAGTGCTATGTTTAAGTTGACAATTTTCAAACTGAGGGTTATCAATTTTTATTAAACATTACTGTAAAAAAAGGTCAAAGGTTCTCCCCTGGGTCTGACAACTTTGCTTATTCCCAGTGGAGGAGAAAAAAAATGGAAATATACTTGAATATCTTCCTGAAGACTGCAACGGCAGCTGGATTTGAATGAGCAGTTTTGGTTTCCATACTGAGGTTGACATTGTGTCGTGGCCGGTTGCAATAATGATGGCTTTGTTGCGTGTGTGAAAGAATGGGGAGGGAAATATCAGATTCATCTCCCCCAGAAGGAGGAAAACCACATCCCCTTCTAGTTGTTTTCTGACCCCAATCAATAAGGGAAGCTGCTGAACTGTGTCCATTCAGGGCAAAGTGCCCGGAACAAAAAAACACGGTGTGATGCGTCCAAAGGACTGGCAGCGGCCAGAGCGCGTCTCCTCTGCGTGTCAGAGCTGAAAACTGACTGACCGCCCTTTAACACAGTAACGCTGCAGATTTGGCCTTTCTCCATCTCCTTAAAAGAGCAGCTGAAAATTATCACTTTTCTTCGCCCTCGCAAGCCTTTGTGGAGGGGGAAAAAAAAAGAATAATCTCAGGGCAGCTGGTGAAAGGAGCTGTGGCTTTCAATGGCAAGCAGGCAGCTGTTGAAGGCAGCCCTCAAGTCAAGGTTCTAGTGGCTGCTACGTTCAGGCCTGAAGTGTAGCATCTGCAGATCGCTATCACTGCACAGCCTATTATGCCGTCAGTCACCTGTGGCGCAGCCGTGGCAGTGAACTTGCCAGATGAGCGCTGTCAGGCCTGGTGTCTGAGAAGGACAACCCGGCCCCTCAGTCTCCCCTTCCAGAACGGGGGTTGCTGGATCAGTTCACAAGAAATCACTAATTGCCGCCATAGCCAGCAAGGGGTCTGTGATCCTCGCAGCGGTGGGGACAGCTGGTATAATAAAACACACACCATCCCTCACTGATACCTCAACAGAAATTCTGCAGACGACTCAGAATATATCTGTCTTAGTTTTTTTATTCATTGTGTTTTTTTTTTGTATCTTTTTTGCTGAAAACTTACCCACCACAATAGCCACAGGCTACCGGAGTCTGCTCTGGGAGAGGTTTTATGTCCACTGCAGAAAGTCGTTTTATCTTTGTCCTGCTATATGTTGCATGCAGAGCTTTTGTTGTCTGGGACAAAAGGACTTTTATGTTCTGGACCGATAACACTGTGACCCCGTCCACCTCGAACCTGGGAACACGCTGCAGAAAGTATCCGGGTGCTATCGGCGTCTGCTGCTTCGCAAGGGTCACCAGGGTTGTCGGGATGCTAGGGCATTAATACCAGGAGAAACCGTGCCTTGAAAAACGGACAGTATGCTACAGCACTGTCGTCATGGCTACAGGAGTATTGCTTAATTGATTAACCGCGGTCTGCATGAGTGCCTGTAATTACTGTAGCACTGGCTGCTCCCAAGCTGCAACTGGCCCAGCAGTCTCAGCGATCTGCCCCAAAGGGTCGGCCTCCTGGAGGCATTGTGGAGGGATCTGAGAAGGCATCCACAATGCCAGGTCACGGATTAGTCAAAGAAGTTTCCAGTTTAGGATCCTCATGGAGATTCATTTTATAATCTGGAGTAAGGGACAAAATCTGAATCATTTATGTCAATATCTGGATTTATTGGTAAAGGAGGGGTTAAAAATGCCACATATTAACTGTATGGGTGGGCTGGTGAGGAAAAATACACGAGAAGTCAGATGGTATGGAACCATAAGTGAAGCAGATGACTTGGATATGATATGTCAGGAGAATAATTCCCAGATTACCCCCCCACACAGATACACACAGACATACACCCATAAATACCTGACAGCAATTTGAAACCCCATGCATGTGAAGTCAGTCAGAATGAGCTATGGCAGGTATCCCCCTGACCTACTCCAGCAACGTGATCATGGACATACGAATGAGTTGGGGACCGAGAGTGCTGTCAAGGGAAAAGATGACAACGGGACACAGTGAGGTATAGGACTGTTTGTGAGAGGCTGCAAGGCGTATGCCGGACAAGGTCTGTACTGTCTGTTTTTGAGATGCTGCGAGGCATATGCCGGACAAGGTCTGTGCTGCCTGTTTATGAGAGGCTGTGAGGCATATGCCGGACAAGGTCTGTGCTGCCCATTGTTGAAAGGCTCCAGGGCATATGCCGGAAAAGCTCTGTGCAGTTACATTTCTCCAAAGAATTTGTTATTTTTACTGCATTTAAGCACGTATAGATTTGGTAGCACTAAGGCGAGTGTTGAAGGCATTGGCACAGATATGGGATTTCAGCACAAATATAAATACAGTTTCCTTTCCAAGCTACAGGATGGGTGTCTTGAGAAGTGACTTTTTGTTTAGTGTCTGGCAGAGCCTGCAGGCACTGAGGTAAGGACCACAGCAGGAGGAGCTCTACCAGCACAGAATGAAGTTCACGTGAAGTCAGCTTCAAGTCCGTAGACACAGGCACCTGTACGTCTTTGTTTACTTATACATAAATAGCTCAGCCGCCGGGGTGGGGACAGCCCAGGGAGGGTCCGGCAGGTGAAGGGAGATCCTCTGTGTTTTCTGCAGCCGGCGGGTGACACAGTGCCGGCGGGCAAGGTGACTTACAGGAGACACTGAGAAGTGAGGAAGGTCTCACAACAGCGGATTCTTTCAAGGGAAAGCCAATCTGCCTCAGAGAGAAGTAGCTACATGGTGGGGGAGGTGGAGGGCGGGTGAGGGGGGCTACACCCTCTCACATCACCCAACAAAACTCAATGCGTCAGCTCCTGTATCTTCAGGGATGCCGGTACGCTCTGTGTGTATCACATCCGTGAGACAGCCGGTGGCTTTTGAAGTTCCGTCTTTAGTTGCTGAGGGATCTCTTTCTGTTCCCGCCCTCTGTGTTTTAGATGAGTTGCCTACGGGTATGGGATGCCTGCTTGGGAAAGACGTCGGGAAAGTGAAATGAAATTAAGTACTGCATCATCATTTTAGCTGCTGTTTCTTTTTCATCCCATGGACAGATGGCTGCTGTGTGAGACTCTCTCCTTCAAGCTTGTCGTCCACAGGGGTCCCTGAGTCCCTGACTCCCATGATGCTCGGTAATGCAAAATGAGCTGGCCGTGTCAGAGCTACCGTTGTGGTGGCGTGCAGATCGCCTTCTACTTTGAAGAGTTTTCGTCAGAAACCCACATATACCTCCAGCAGCCCCTCTGCTCTCCTCTACCCACAATGCACTTCTTATGGCCACGCCCCCCGAATCAACCCAGTCAATCAGAAAGCTTCGTCGTGTATCTGGTAAATGTGCTGCCCACACACAGAACCAGTTGCAGGAAGCAAACCCACCAGCCTGAAACTGTGAGGCTGCAGAGGGAGCCACTGAGCCATTGATTCTCTACGAAATCAACTTGAGTTCATTTTGTCGTTTTTTATCTTCACTTGTTCTTTTTTATTTCTATCAGGCTGTTGATATCTAACATACTATAAAGACCTGGGGGGGATCAGCATGATGTAGAGAGGGACCACCAGACCACCATATTCGATTGCTCCGAGGAAACCAGGTTACCAGGTGAAGCCAAAGGCATTGGCTGTTTTTTGTTTCTTCATGGATTCTCGTCTGCCAGGAGAGGAGGATTAAGCCACAGCGACGCTCATAAAAGACATCAGCTTCTCCCTGAGTAGCCTTTAAAGCCGTAATAAAGAGGGGTCATTGTAATATTTAAAAGATGTAAAGGTCAGGGAGGTGAGGTGCCTTCCTGTACACTATTCTCAGTAGTGGCTCCTTTTAATGTGGAAGATTAATTCGTTGTCATGCTCTATCTGCTCCCACTGACCCCAATTCCCCCGATATGTGGAAGATTACTTTAACATTTTTTCAGAATTACATTTTTCTCCCTCTTGAGTATTCGAGCGATCTGTATTGGGACCAGGCATTAAGAGACACGGCAGAGAAGAATTATAAAGAAACAGTAGCTTTCGGACTTCTCGTGTTTTTGTCTGTGTGGCGCTCTGCATGCGGAGAAGGTATGAGATTTTCTCCCTTGCCTTCGCGATAGACCAGGAGTCCTATCTGCCGCGGGTTTCATTTCCGTATAATTGAATTTGGACGCATTGCCCATCTGTGTCTATATTTGGTCGAGCCTGGAGCCACTCTTTCACCGCCATCGCTTGGACAGATTCAGTGGAGAGGGACCTGTGCCTGTCTTTCCCGATATCTCTTCTAATTACCGTGTTTATTGGAAATTAAAGATATGTCCACTAATGAAACATGGTGACATTACCTCTGATGCAGTGCGACCGATTCCGGTGTGCCTCGCGTTGTCCTGTAGGAGGGAGATGGAGGGAGGCGAAAGGAGGAGGGAACAGGGGGCGAAGATATCAGCATTAGCATAAATATGAATTTTAGTCGGCCGGAAAGCACTTGAATGAAGAAAATAATGAAAACGTTGTCTTTTCATTTCCTGCTGTAATTTCAGGATTGTAATGAATAAATAAGTCATGGTACAGGGGCAGAGAGGGAAGGATCCGTGTGGGAGGGGCGGCAGAGTACACTTGTGGAGCTGGACAGCAGGAGATCAGGAAAAAGAATCCCGTCCTGTCAGAAAACGAGGTGTAGGACGAAGCCGGACGCACGCAGCAAGCAGTGCAGCCGTGAAATGCTATCCTCCCCTTTGAGTAGCAGGTACAGCCCCCGGAAATAATCCAGTAATATACCCGACTATGAATTAGCTAGGAATCAAAAAAGCAATGTTATGTCATCCAGGACCCATGGGGCAAAACCTCTGCTCACAGATCCAACTTTGGGATCCAACCCAGACTTACTGGCAGCTTTGTGGGGGCCAGCAACCGTCATCACTGAATACTGCCATAGAAAGCAAGGAATCGCACTTGTGACCGAAAGGTTACAGGTTCAAATTCCAAGATGACTCCTCTAGTATCTTCAGAAAAGGTAATTAACATTAAGTGTCTGCAATTTTTCACTTGCTTCTAAGGGTAACATGTCCAAGCTCTGACCAGACTGATTCCTGCACTGGTTAGTTTAATGCCATTGCTGTAGTCATAAGTACATAGACCTTCATCAAGGGAAATCTCTTGGACTGTCATTTCACTGGTCTGTGGATTGTTCTCCAGCATGGCGAGGTTCTTTTGTCGCGATAAGGAGACAAAGTATCAGTTGCTTTCCATGTCCTTTCAACTTTGAATGTAGGAATGTAGTGTGTTCTCAGTTATTGTCTCCAGGAATGATCTCCCCCAACCAAGTTGGAAATGAGACGTTAGATGGATGGGATACCTACAGAGGCTATAGGAAGGCCTCACGGCAGCAGGCTGCAGTTTTGCACCTGATCTGTAAGCCCTGGAGACCTCTGGAAGTTCTAAACGTTTCAAAAGGGAACCCCGCTGAACATGAGAAGGGTGCCGGATTCCATGCTCCTCCGGTCTCCATGTCACCATATTGCGTAAAAGAAATGTCCTACAAAAAAAAGAGAAATTGTTCTCCACAGAAAAATGACTTTCCCTTAGGCCCCCCCCCCCCCCATTTACCTTGCAAATTTCCTAAGAAACTTAAAATTTGGTTCATCTACATAATGGGTTATTCAAAGTGATGGGTGAGTATTATCCTGAACTAACTAATTAATGCTGATGTTAAATGAGGCTTCAAAACCCACAGTGGGTGGGAATATGCTGAACTAACTAATCACTCCTGGTATTAAATTAAGCTTCAAAACCTGTGATAGGTGGGAGTATCCTGAAGTAACCAGTCATTGCTGGTGCTGAATGAGGCTTCAAAACCCACGGTGGGTGGGTATTATCCTTAAGTCACCAATCAATACTGATGCTAAATGAGGCTTAAAAACCCATGGTGGGTGGGAATATCCTGAAATAACCAATCAATCCTAGTACTAAATGAAATGGTTCAAAACCTGTGATAGGTGAGGGTATCTTGAGCTAAGCAATGAATGCTGGTGCTCAATGAGGCTTCAAAACCCGTGGTGAGTATGAGAATCCTGAACCTACCAATCAATGATGGTACTGAGGTTTCTAAGCTTCATTTGTCCCATCACTAGCTATTCATCCACAGAATTTAGTAGCAATGCTCTTTGGATCAGAACCAGCAGTGCTTTTGCCACATGGTCCGCTCCCACTGCTTTTAAAAACACCTTAAACAAATTTAACTGATCCCAGAGCAGCCCAAGATGCCAACAAAGTCCACGTGTATAGCTGAGCTGGAGTTGGTGTCGGTGCGTTTGTTACCAGGCCCAATATGAGACTCATTTCAAGACTGATTGCATTGTCTTGGTGGGGTTTGAAGAGAGGGGCAAGGGAGATAATGAGAAAATAGGCAATTTAATAAGTAATGATTGGATTTACTAACATCTGAGGAGAAATGTTATCCTGCATTATTTATTTAATGAAACTTCATGAAGTTCGTTGCATGTAAATGATTAACGAAGTGTAGTTTGTAACAAATCTCATGACAGATTTGCTTGAAAGTGGCAAAACCAATACATTATTAAATTGATATTCGATCCCGCTAGGGGGTTGATTTGATGTGTTATACTTGATAAAATCATTAACAGATTGATTGTTACAGTGTGGGGAATATTCAAAAAAAGAGCATTAAAGTGCTGCGGGCTAAAACATTCTGTTGAAGCCACTCGGGCACGATTCCTGTCAGTCAGGCAACAAATGAAAGCTGTCTATTAATCAGCATAGACGGCCTCGAGTCAGACCCGACCGGCTGTCATGGGGTCTGCAAGATGCCAGCAGCTTGTTTTTGGGCCGGATTAATGGGGCAGAGCTAATGCTATATGGACCAGCACTAAGGCTTAGGTCTGAAGAACCTTGTGTGTAGAGTATTTTCAAAAGGTACAAGGCCACACCCATCATGGGCGCCAAACTGCAAAGCACAGCATATAGAAGCTATTTCAGCCACGCACTAGAACACTGAAACTCCCGACATTTCATTATATTACTTCTCAATTCTGATGCCTGCTGTTTGGATTGATTCCTACAGAGTGGCCAGGAATTTTGGTTCAAAGGGCCAGGCTTTGGACTGCGCAGAGGACGCAAGAATTTGCAGTGGGTGTGATGACGAGTACGCAGTTTCTAGTTACACCCACAGGGTCTCTACAGTTGATTTCAGGGACGGTGAAATACAAAAGGTCACAGTGCTTTTTACCTTGTTACAAGGTGATTTTGAGATTTACTCTGATTGTATCAGTACAGTTACCCTACTGAGATTTTAAACTTCTGCTTTTCATTTGCTAGACCAGCTCATTACCATTAGCCTTCACCTCTAACTTTTCACCATCATGAAAGTTAGCCCAGGTGTACCAGTACACCAACACAATAGTTTTAAATTCCTTCCTTTGAAAAACAACAAGGCAGTAGTGGGTTTACTAATTAATTACTGATTACTACAAAACAGCAACTACAGAAACAATCTGGAAATATCACATTATAATGTTCATGTTCCTCTGCAACCCCGTCCAAGGTAAGCGATTAGAGGATGGATGGATGGATGGATGGATGGATGAATGGATGTTTTGCATAATGTAAGAAGACAGCGGTGTGGTCATCTCTGGATGGGAGGGTCAGGTGACAGGAACTATTTTGTTGACTCTTCCTTTCTCCATCACCCCCAGTCATCCTCCCTCCCCCCTCCCCCAGACCCCGTGGACCCCGATACATTTTTATTTCTTTCTGTTTTGTTTTGTATAATGGCGCTATCTTTACCTTGGCGTTTTATCACTGTTTCTTGTTAACCTTATTCATTCCGCATCCCCATTCCCCCCTTCAATGAGGGAAAGCCCACCCCCTGTGAAATACCCGCCCGTTCACTCCTCTCGGACTAACATAATTCATTTGCTGTCCTGACCTACCCATTCTCGGATTGCTGTCATCAAACAGAAACTCCAAGAACTGGCCCATGTTTTTTTCAGTTGCATGGCTCTGCCTGTCAGTCAGTCTGGCAGGTAAGACGGCCGATATTTTTACGTAAGTGTGGCATAATTGGATAAACCTGTAAAGTAGCCTTCATCAAAGAGTCTGAGGTGAAATGTGAAAGGGCACTCTTACCCCACCCTGATTAACCACAGGTAAGGGGGGGTACTTTAGCAAATGCTCTCTAGTCAGTAAATACCAGGCCTGCAAGCAATGAATCTGTGGATTCTTAATGCCGTAGCAATCAGTAGCCATTTAGGTTAATAGGCTTTATGCAGGGCAGAGGCGGCTAATGGGCAATTCGGAGGTGGAGGCTCGTGCACTAATCCAACGAGGTCCCTCATGGCCTATTTCCGCTAAGCGCTGGCACACTGGCACATGTTTAATAGCGTGTATGTATACACTGTCCCGGACCATTGTCACCGGTGACAGCCTGTTTCATTGGATTCATTCAGTCGTTTGGGAAGCGCAAAAAAGCAGAGTGCCTTTGGTCGAGTTTGGGGGAGGGGACCTCGACAACAGCTGTTTCCCCAAAGCATCCTGAAAGGAGACGTGGCAGATCTAGACGTGAATGTAGTGGACGGTTGTCCCATGACCTTGCGAGGGCCGTCATAGTCTTGGTGAAAGCAGACAAAGTGATCCAGTAAAAACACTTTACGGAGGAGTTACCAGAAGAGGTAGGCCTGTATCCATTGCAGCTGTGTATATTTAAAACAGACAAGTGACCGGGGCTCAAACACATCATGTTTAACCCTGCTGTGTAGCTCATTTTAAAACCCTGAACCAGCCAGGAAACCCCATAAAGCTCACTCCTCATGGCATCATTCTCCCTTCTCCCTCACCCTTTCTCTGTCCTTCCTTTTTTCGTGTGTCCACGAGACATGCTCTTAGGCTGTGACATTTCCGTTTCCCTGGAGATGGAGCATGCGGGAAGTTGCTATGGCAACTCCCTGCTCTTTAAGGCACACAGAATACAGCCCCCACTGAAGCAGTGCAGGGATGGGGCGCCTACCTGCTGGCTTCCTATTAATTGGCTCTTTTTCGGTTTCTTGCTGTTCCGAGTCTAACTCTCTATGGCCATAGTGGGCTTAGCAGGTAATAGAAGGCTGTTGTTATTTTCATTGTTATCACTTTCGTTTAATAATCTGGTTATATTAATATTAACCAAGCTAACAGCTTTTATGTGAAAAGAGGAACCTCGCAAATGTTCTTCTAATTATACAGCACCTTTTCGATTTCTTCTACTCTGATACGGAACTACAACAGGCTCTGTGCTTTTAAAGTGAGCAGCGTCCGACGAAGGAACAGGACCACTTCTGAATTTTGGTCATTAACGGTGCAGCTGCCATGTAATCTCTCATATGTCTTATGTTTAATTAAAAGGACAATAACAAACATCTAATGATTAAACCACTACGATGGCCACAAAACAAAGGCATGCTGACTGGACCTTGGCATTACAAACAACATATCACACTGGCAGGACCCTGTGATGTCAAGACACCTTGGCCAAGTAGTGTACTCCGGCGTTCTTCAGTGTGCTCTGGGGTTCTTCAGTGTACTCCAGCGTTCTTCAGTGTACTCCGGCGTTCTTCAGTGTACTCCGGCGTTCTTCAGTGTGCTCTGGGGTTCTTCAGTGTGCTCTGGGGTTCTTCAGTGTACTCCGGCGTTCTTCAGTGTACTCCGGCATTCTTCAGTGTGCTCTGGGGTTCTTCAGTGTACTCCGGCATTCTTCAGTGTGCTCTGGGGTTCTTCAGTGTACTCCGGTGTTCTTCAGTGTACTCCGGCATTCTTCAGTGTGCTCTGGGGTTCTTCAGTGTACTCCGGCGTTCTTCAGTGTGCTCTGGGGTTCTTCAGTGTACTCCAGCATTCTTCAGTGTGCTCTGGGGTTCTTCAGTGTACTCCGGCATTCTTCAGTGTGCTCTGGGGTTCTTCAGTGTGCTCCAGTATAGATCAGTGCAGCTATGTGCTCCAGCGTGGTTCAGTGTACATTATTGTATTCCAGTATGCATCAGTGCACCTCAGTGTGTTCCACTGTGTGCCAGTGTGCATCACTATAGCTCAGTTTTTCTGTGCTCCTCTCTGTGTTCTGCTGTGCTCTAGTGAACCTCTAGGAATATGCAGATACAAAGACAGGCTGCCTAATGTCTCAGGCCACCTCCCACCCCTTACCCCGTTGTTGAACTTGAGGTCATTGTTCTGGCTGACTTTGTCAGGCTGTTCCAGGATTAAGATGCTGGAACTGCACAGGGCTGGGGGGCGGTGGGGATGGAGGTCTTTTCAGCGCCCGATCTGACGTGCCTCTCTCCATGGGAGTCGTTCTGCTTACCCACTCTCTTTGAACTCTCTCCCGAGAAGTAGTCGGTATTTTTCTCCCTACCCCAGCACAATTTCCATGTCATGTAAGAGGACGGGGAGTAATCTGTGTTGAGCAGGTGCAAAACTAATTTCATATTAAACTCGAAAACCTGAATTAATTTTTTCTTTGGGCAAAAGTTGAAGACTTTGACCCGTTTTGTAGTGCAAATGCAATGGTGTAGCTAAAGCCCTAAAAATCATCGTAGGCAGAACTAAGATATTGAAATGAATCCCACGCCGCAGCACCAATAAATCAGACCCAAATCTTCTTCAGCAGATAGAGTGACAGACGAGGCCTCTGAGCTGGAGGTAGTGTCCAGTTGAGAGCGACCGCTCGTAGCCTGAAGGTTGTCGATTGAGGCCCCTACAAGAATCTTGTCAAACTACTGAAATAAGCACTTAAGCAAAAACGGCCCAAAATATAATGAAACCTGAACAGCTGAGCTGCTCAGAGATACACTTCCTCCGCTAACACTCGTTTTCGACTCCCATGATGTCATTAGCCGCCCGACACATCATTAACTGCCTCTGTGGGCCAGACTTTCGAACCCGTGGCCCTTCATGTGGAGTCGTTGTAACTGCCTGTTTATAAATGATTATTCTGCTACCGTTTCCTCAATGGAAATAGTTTTTCATAGGGAGGGAAATAACTAAAAAAAATCCCCCATAAATACGGATAAGCGGTAGAGCACATGGACTGTCCTTCCACAGGTGCCGAATTTAGTCATGCCTTTCCACCCATCTGTATCGGACTCGGTGACAGGAACATTAATCCAACCCACAGGGCCCTGCAGCAGCTGCTCCTCACCCCCTTTTTACCTTTTCACCCCCCCCCCCCCCCCCCCCCCCCCCCCCCCCCCCCCCCCCCCCCCCCCCCCCCCCCCCCCCCCCCCCCCCC
>JAACJT020000016.1:2240237-2258122 GCA_009936485.2 Gymnarchus niloticus | reverse complement strand
GGGGGGGGGGGGGGGGGGGGGGGGGGGGGGGGGGGGGGGGGGGGGGGGGGGGGGGGGGGGGGGGGGGGGGGGCTGGGGGGGGGGGGGTGGGGGGGGGGGGGGGGGGGGGGGGGTTCAGGACACCATACCAGTTTGAGGCTGGCAGCAAATCTCTGTCGCCGCGGCAACAAGCCTCTCTGATCTTATCTCTAATATCTACAAATCCTTGGTGAGCAGAATGCGAAATTGCACAAGCAACTGATGCAAGAGGTAGACAGAGGCTTCTTACAACCAGAGGTAAGGAAGAGACAGTCCCACAAACACACTCAGCAGGACTTGTTCTGCCGATCCGACGCAGTTTTACATCACACACCCGATTTCAGCCAGTGCTTTGGAGACATAGGCAGCTGCTGTAAAGAACATCACAATGTGTGTGAGTGTTCATGTGTGTGTACCACGTTTATATTACATTGTGGGAAGAAATATTCCCAGTAGGTAATAAAAACCTGACATTTTTACCTCAAAGAGACATTCATTGTGTCTCCACAAGGGAAAACTCAATTTTCTAGAATTCAGTCAAAAAAACAAAAAAGCCAAAAGTTTTGCTGGGTTACTTATGGTTAAGGTTAGGGCTGGGTAAGGGTTAGCATTGTCATAGTTTGGATTAGGGAAAGGCCGGTACAAATAGAAATGAATGGAAAGTCCCCACAAGGTTATAAATATAAATGTGTGTGTATGTGTGTGTGTGCAGAGCTTAGCTTTAAATTGTGGATGGCCACAGCTGGAAAATACTTAGAGATCTACTTCAGTTCTAGTACTTCTTCTTTGCATGGATTCTTCAATGAATTACTTTATCACTGCTTATGGTGCCATCTTGAAATATAGACCCTTGTTCAATGATGCTGCAGCACCTTGAAGGACCAGCCACCTTCAGTAAGAGCTGTGGTAGCAAGCCTGACAAACCCTGACTTAGCTGAAAACAACTGCTCTGTATTTAAACAAAGGACCTGGCATCATGTACAGATGGATGGATGGATTGTCCCCTGCCTATGACCCTCAGAATTCCGTATTATGTGCCACTGATTTTGCACTGATTTTCGAACCCATGCATACTCTGCTTAAGAGTATCACGTGACTGTCTAAGCAATGTTTTATGGCTTTTTTCTCTCTAAGGTTCAGGGCCATGTCTGAGTAATAGCCATTGTATACTGATTGTGACGTCAGCCATTTTTTATTACCTAAACTTAATGTTATTGTACAGGAAAATAATTTGGTCCTTGATCCTTACTTGATTAAATTGGTAGATCTTGTTATGAATCACACTGTTATTCATAAGCATCCCCCTTCCCCAGAGGGACAGGCTGTATAAACATCCATCAGGCTAAGCAGAGTAACGCAATTTATTCAGAAATTGAATAATCAGTTATTGGGCCCTCGCTAAATTGTTGAAGATTTGTCAACAGCAGATTTTTGTGGCGTCTACTTTAACAGATCACTTCATTTCTCGGTCTGCTGATGTTATGCTAAGGCACACGATGCTCTTACAAGCATTTCTCCATTAAAACTTAAAACTTTATACGAGATCGATGGGGATGAGCAAAAGTTGCCAGTTTAGCAATATGAGTAAGAGGAAATGTATAAAATTCCCTTTTCCAAGGTTGCGAGCCCTTGGGACATGGCACAAGTGAAGTGCTTAGCTTTGATCATCAGCAAACTCGGCAACCATGTGCAGCCAGCACAATAATGACAATAGAAAAGTAGATTCCAGGCTGGCAAACCCGGCTCTGAAAGGCCCGCTGCCTATAGAATTCCCAAAAGCCATCCTATGTGTTCATTCCACCGGCTTGTATGACTTCGATAATGATCATCTCATATCGAAGGTTCTCACTTTTTATTTTCTCCTGTCATCAGTATCAGGCAAAATCAATTTTCAGGAGCGTGAAAAAGATATGCAAAATCTTCTTATTTCCCAGTTGTGCGCCACCATTTATATGACTGCGAGCTTTTTTCGATTTGGAGGGCTTTTAGTCTGCATCTAAAATGTGTGCTGAACATCCAACGTTGACCCTGCCCATTAAAAAAACAATGCCATCAGGCCGCAGAGAGCGCGAGTAATCGTCTACTTGACGCTCGCCTTGCTCCTCTTCCTCACCAGATAACTCTGACCCTGTCTGCCCAGTGAGGCATGAGTACAGTGGAGACAGCCATGTAGGAACTCGTCAGTGCAGCACTTGAAAAGGTAGAGGTGACAGCATGCATCTCATCCTGAATCCTCACTGTAAGGTTTCATAAGGTTTCCTATACAAACCCGAACAGGAAACCCTATTTATTGTTGGATTACAAACTCTGCTGCTCTACTATTTATTACTCATTGCCTCATTGTTATTTGTTGGTACCTACACACCATGTACATACATTCTTAGGTACACCCCCTCCACTGCCCTGTGTTTTCGCACTTTAAGCTATTGTGAACCTGTCTTTCTGTCCTTGTGTCACTTCCTGCCTATGTGTTGCATCATGGTCCGGGGCGAACATCTCCTGACACTGCATATGTGTATTTGGATGGTATGACTGTGGAGCCCATTTGACTTGATTAGGACTGCAGTACACATTCCATCGGAGAAGGAGAGCACAGGCGACTGCCTTAACTTTGCTCAGCAGTGACTACATAAAAGGAGAGATGAGGAGTGTTTTATGTCCAAAGAAAAAACTCTGTGCTTCTAGTGGCTTGGGGCAAAGCGGAAGCTCAGTAGCTGGGTTTTTTGGATACAGTGACCCTGGAATATAAAGTGTGCAGCTCTCACTTAATCCTGGTTTAATGCTGACCCTGCCTGAAGTCTCGTTCTTCGTTTTGAGAGGATTACGACTGCAACCGGATCCCAGAAGACGACCGCACTGGGCACCCGTGCATTTCATTGCTGGCTGAGATTAACACATGTGACGACACCCTGGGCCTCTACTTCTTCATAGACTCACACCTCTCTTACAGTAGCCGGGCTGTCGATCCAGGACCGAGTTTTGACATCCCTCCTGAAAAATGAGTCGAGACGCGTGGTTAAACATGTGAGCATCAGCTCCCCCACAAACATTTCCCTACAAGTGGAACAAAAAAGTTTTTTTTCTTCGGAAAATTGAATCATAATTGATTCCAGGCTATAAACTCCCAAAGATCCCTGAGTATTTGGGGAGTTAAGTTCATTTACCTTTTTTTCCTTTTATTATTTATGAGGTTACAGAGAGCACATTTTATTTTTATCTGTAAGACAAATCAATTAATTCTCAGAGCGATCTTATAGAGTGAGACCTCCCCAGACGTTAAGAGAAAGAGATGGGTAAAAACAGAAGGGCACAATGTCAGGGACGCATTTAGACATTTCTTCACAGAGAAGCAGCAGCAGGGGAACTACAGGGAAGTCTCAGGAGACAGTTTTGGTGAAAAAACTCGTGTAATTTCTAGCATTGCAGAAATACTATCACTGCATTGTTTATTTACTTAAAAATAACTGAAACACCAGTGCAATGGCTGAATTATCTGAGCTAATTTAACAGTATTAGTTTCACGTGTTTGTAGGAGATTCCTCTGACTGGCCCACTTTTATTCCCATTTGAACGAGCTGCACCTCCACACCGTCGCAGGAAATGCACACACCTGCAGGCACACCTGTGACTGAAACATTAGCCGGAACCTTGAGCGTTAGCTAAGTTCACGGTACCAGCTAAAGTGTGCTTATCTTCCATGAAATGGCACGACGGTATTTTAGCGTACAGGACACAGTCTCCCAAGCCAAGAAGGACTCCGCTTTCACCCCGCGTCTCAGAGCGGTCCAAGGCACGACCGGTGGACGTCGGGTGCTGGGATGCCGTTCTGTTTTTCGCCATGGAGGCAAGCACACTTACAGCTCCATAAATTATTCACACTGGCTGTGTTTTCACCGAATGCCTTTAGAGTCGAGATGCCGGCTCGATTAACTTTTATAAGTTTACACTGAATTTGCAACCTGCCAGCAGGAGAGGAGGGTCAAGCTCAGGCGGTGTCCTCACACCGAGCCCACGGCTGTCCTCTTGGTACTTTCACCTCCACCTTCATGTGACGCAGGTTTAAGTCTCGTGTTTGCAGAAATTTCACAGAGGGCAAAGAATTTGCCACACTGCTGAAATCCTGTCCTTAGCTTTTTGTTTATGAACACAGTCAGTGCGTTTAAGCAAACTCAGTTAGTTTTTGGATTTCTTAACCCGTTACACAGTGTGCGTTCGTTCTGCCAGGGGTCTTAGTGTAGCGTACTAATCCTCCTGGTGCCACATCTGGGTGGAGCGAAAATCAGCTACTGTAGGG
The DNA here is from genome assembly GCA_009936485.2 of Gymnarchus niloticus. Taxonomy (NCBI): domain Eukaryota; kingdom Metazoa; phylum Chordata; class Actinopteri; order Osteoglossiformes; family Gymnarchidae; genus Gymnarchus; species Gymnarchus niloticus. The sequence goes on along the minus strand of JAACJT020000016.1, from coordinate 2,253,810 downwards.
TGACAGGTGACTGTATACAAGCTCCACACCGTGAACGACAAAGACAGTACATGTGAAGGAAATCCTTTTCTCTACCTTCAGATGGCTTTCTTTTAACACAAAATCCTTGCAACTTCATAAAAATAAATGAATAACCAACTCAGGAGCCTGATTAAAAAAAAAAACTTTAAAATCGGCTCTGTGAAGCTGACACTTAATGTGTTTCCAGTGTGTTTTATGTTCTGGGATTTAAAACACTAATGGATATCCAGTCAGACACAGATAAATAACTAATCACAGCGATATGCTGTTTATTATCCATTGATTCTTATTTACCCTTCTTCCCTGAGGGCTCCAAGCCTCTTAAGTAGCGCTTTGAAGGAATCTCCCTCATGCAGTCACTGTCCCACTCGCCTTAAATGAAAACATTGATTCTGCAGCTTGCATAGCAATTTGCTCAGCTGGCGGGGGGGGGGGTCCCAGCTACCATCAACCCACCGTCCCATGGGCAGTGACGTATTGTGGAGCCCTTTCACCCTGACCAGCATTATCGCATTCCATGGCCCCCAGTTGAGTGAGCTTAGCGTGCCGTCACACCACCCACGTTTACGTGCTTAGTCGTTTCGGTGAGGACGGGCATTTGCTCTGGAGATAAGAGTGGTTGGTGGGAGGTTCCTACGGTAGTTGGTAGAGACTGGGAAGGTAATATTCGGTTCCCACTTCATGTCCACCAGGGTCTGAAACTGCAACTGCTAACTTGGGCTAAAATGTTCTGAGTTTGGCATTTTGTGTCTCTATCTGTGGGAGTAGGTACAGAATTTTAAATTTATGTCAGCTGGCAAAGTAAGTGCATAACACCCATTGTGCCTTTGTTCATATGAAAAGATATCACTCCAATATGTTTTTTTTACTTCTTCAAAAACACATTTGATGGATAAATGCAGCAGTAAACAAATGGATGGAAAGATGTAAATTTAAAAAATGAATTTAATAGGTTTACAGGTACCATAGTCTTTGTTAATAAAGAGAGAGCTATATGAAATGATGAACATATATGAATTTGGCAGTTTGTTCTTGTGTGGATGACCTTTGAGATGAGGCTGACCTCACGCCATGCGACGCATGGGATTGTGGGTCAGCGAGCACGGACAGGCTGAAGCAGCACGCGGCGCGGCTGTGCATGCAGACTTGCTGTATATCGCATTCCGTTTCAAGCTGGACAAATCTCATGCAATAATATCAACTCAGATGTATAATTCATAGTGTCTGCGATGACAGAGACGTACAAAACATGTGATGTTTCAAAGGGCCTACAGTTGGACTGAAGTGGAGGGGGGGTTTTCGTTCTCATGCCCCTGGTGTGAGGGCGGTGCATTTCGGTGTGGGCCAGCTCAACTGAGTCGGCCTCACAGCAGTGCTGGCAAGCCGGTTTAAATAAACATGTATTTTTATCCCTAAGCGAGAATCCAGCTGGTCCCCAGGTGTTCCAGACAAAGGGGCTCTCGGCACGCTTGCTCCAGTCCCTGTTAAATGGGGTTTCTGTAAAAGATTGCCAGCAAAGCCATTTCCCTGCTTCCTCACCGCAGGGTGCTCAGGGAACCTGGGGTGTAATTGTCACGCTGCATCCTGCTTCGGCAGGGAAAGACAACGCATTTGACTCGCCAGAGGGAAGGAAGGCCAGCGAGATGAAACGTCAGAATTACTTAAGCCATTACGCTCAAATCCAGGTACGCAGGCAGAGATGGAAATCGAACTGAATTTTCATTCGAATTACTTCGAGGGGAATGCGCCTTTTCGGTGGGGGGAAAATTCACTGTAATAGGAATAGATTAGCAAACAAGTGGTCGCCTTATTGTGTGTGGGGAAACGTCTGCCGGATGAGGGGATTATTTTTCACGCAGCCCCTTAGCAGTACGGTCACTGCAGTTGCAGCCTTTCGGTTATAAATAACGGAATGTCACTGTGCTTTCGGACTACATCATGCAGACCTTCCAAGGTAGCGTTTCACCTTCAGAATAAATATTCAAAATGAGAGTAATAAACATATCGCAAGATTATATTTTTTTAAAGGATAAGTATACTGAATATGTAATTAATTATACTACAGCAGTAATAATGCATTCATAATGCAATGCATCTTAAAGAAACAGCATACAAATTCCTCCTTGGCAGTAAGCATGAAGGGCGTTGAGTTTTCCTCTACGTTTGCCACCTTAAGTGATGAAATGCTCTGACCCGCATCGGCCCACCGTCGGAGCATTAATGAGCTGGCGCAGCCACACACACCGAGGGCTTTGGAGACGCCACCCCAGGCAAATACGTCCGAACCGGAGTGGGATCGATAGCCCGGCCCCAGCATTCCGGGTGGCTGGAGCGATTCCAACACGTCTTCCCACTGCAATGAGGCGCGGCCGACGAGAATGAAGACGTGCCTGGAGATGTCTGACGGCTCCTCTTTGGGACTGCCAATCTTTCAGAGGCGTCATCGGACGTCGGTAGGTTGGCAGCTGTGCCCTGTGGACGTTTCGCTGTCCGCTTAACGTCGCACGTCCCCAGGTGTCTTCGAAACGCTTGTGTCGATCTTTTGAAAAATGAGAGCCACACATGGTTTAGTTACATCAATTTTTCATAAACACAGGAACCTGTAAAATAAGGTTAGGAAAAAAATAGAGAAATAACCATGGAAATGTAAAAATGTCAATCCTCAATACAAATTTTGTAATTTCATTTTTAAAAATGATATGTACTGTATGTACTTTGACCCAGACCAGAAAAAGTGGTTATTTATAATATTTATAATATCATCATTTCACTGCTGTGTGTACATAGTAGAGTGTGATGTGCTTTGTTCTTTTTTCATACCATAGAGTCAGCACAAGACAGGACTAGACGTACAACAGCTGATAAAAAGTAAATAACAATAAATAAGAAACAAAAAAAATAACACCACTATACTCAAAGAAAAACTTGTGTATATAGCACACGTATGTGGAAGAGACACACTGGATGCAGAATGCCAGGATTAGATGATTTTTTTTCTATTTTTTTTTATTTATTTGTTTAGTTAGGTTTAAGCTAACTAACCATGTGGATGCTCCAGAAGCTTCCAACACATACCTAGTCAAGCATGCATCAATGCATTTCTCAGCCTGAATGTTAATGACAACTCACATTTACAACATTAGTGTGTTGAAAATTTTCCAGCAGGCACAGAGAAATTTAAGGTGGAGAAGCAACACATAGTTTTGAAGCAAGCTTGACTATTGATAAAATTACAGAAATATGTTTTGCTGCTTTCAGTAGGCAAACTCACAAAAGGGAGACTGACAAACAGGTGCATTCCAAAGCTGGGCTTATCTTTTGACCCAGCGCTGTCGAAAGTGCGATGATTTTTTAATGCAGTTCCCAAATTTCTTAAGGCCATGGTTAATCTGCATGAAAGTTTGTAAAAATATGTCATTGACCAAAACCCTGTTCTCCACATGATTAATTAGTGTTGACCCCCTCAGAGGAATGGAAATGAATCTTTAATCTGAATGCCTCAGAGGACATTAGTGTTACAAAAACACTCATTAGCCAATATTACTCCAGTTGACCTGTAACAGGGGAAAAACTGTTGATCATTAATCATATGTGTGTTGTAAGACCTCAGATTCACATGCATAATGCAATGCACATTAAAATGTCCCTCCTGTGGGTCTGCTTCTGAGCTCCTGCACGCATGTGGGCATTGAGAGCAGGGAGAGAGTGGCGACGGAAACCTCCGAGAGACACCCCCGACCAATGAGCTGTTTTGCAACGGGCAACCAAATTCCAGCTGCCAATCAAAACAGCCTCAGGCTCTGCTACTGAATCACGTGCATAAATTAGCATTCATTTGCATAAACAGCCGCCGATTTAGTCACAGCGCTTGGCCCCCCAGACATTGTGACATTTTCTTTTTTCCATCTGTCCTCGCTCTTATCACTGATAAGGGAGAAAGAAAGTTGTGGAGTGACCTCTTGCTACGCCTCCACCTTTCTCCAAGCTTATGAGCTTAAGAAATACTCTTGTTTATTCTCCCTAAGCCTGTGGATGGGCTGCTAAGGGAAGACTGAACTTGTGAAGGGATGAAGAAAAATAAAAATTTAAATTTTTAAAGGTTATTTCTTTGCCTAACTTTGACGTGTGTGCTAGCTAAATGAAACTTCGCTCAAGTTATTGAGTAAAGCAGTATATCTGAATTAAAATACTGTTAACATCCCCTGTATGTACAAATGTACGTATAAACATAAACAAACCCTGTTATATCATAGGAGCGATTCTAGGACAGTACCACTCACAGCAGACTCTTTTTGTCAGCTAATCTTGCCACAATGAAAACTTGAAGTGCAACTTACAGCATGAACAAGTGGCATTCTCTCATTGACTGACTCTTCGCTGAGAACTCTGCCATGGCTGGACGCTTAAGTCCGATCATCGGCAGTAAATAATAGCAAGAAAAGGGATTATACATAACACATCTCTGTCCTCCAAAAGCAAACAATATCATTATAGAAAAACACTGGCGTACGCTTACTTCACAGTCACAAAGAAGCTATATAAATCATTAGACACGCTCATATAATCTCTGCACAATGACAAGGAGGGCAGCCAGAAACGAAGCATGGCCTCAAAATTAAGTGCAATCAGACCGCAGGCCATGCACATAGGACAATAAGCGGAGTACAGTCCAATCGGGGCCTGTCAGCCTTGTTGGATCCTCAAAGAAAGAAAGGCAAGGTTCTAGAAGGAGGTGGCCGAAATGGAGGACAGAGAGAAAAAATAGGTCATATTCGAAGGGGCAGAGAACAGAAATAAAAAGGTGAAAAAAAACACATGAACACAGCCCACAGTTCATTTATATGTCTACCGAGAAATAAATTCCTCAGGGTGAAGAGAGAGGTGGTAATCATCTAATTTCTGGCGTTGAAATTTTGGGGAAGCCATTGTCTCAAATGGGAGACTCAGGCAGCGACTGAATGCGAGTCGGTTAAACAAAAGTACACCTGAGCTGAAAGGGGCTCATTTATGTGCAGCTGCGGGTAATTAATACCCATTTCCTCCAAACTCTGCTCCTGGCAGAACTAACACTGGGTAAACTCGTCGTCACAGTATACTTTAAAATATGCTGAACTTGAATGAAAATTAAGCATAATAGCTATTTTCTCAGTCGACATAAACGAAGGATTGGCCCTTAACTCTGCGTTCTCTGTGCACACAATGAAAGATTATAACCTTGTGATCACCATTCTTGCTACTTACAAACCCAGAAAAGCAATACACACAATTCACTTCAGACGAAAAGAACCAACAAGGTGAAGCTTTACATTTGCCAAGATGTTGGGCAATTATAAAATATCCAAAACATACGATGCTATGTCAACAAGATGGCAAGAGCAACCCAGCCAATGAAATGCTGCCTGATATTCTGGTTTAAACGCACAGAGAACAAAATGTTCTAGAAGCTACTCTGAAATAAAACCCGATGCCATTATAAACGCAGCAGTCCTTTCATTAATCGAGGAACTGATGGACTGCTATGACAACATTCTGAAACTGTTTGACTGATCTTGGCCAAATCATCTCTTCAGACATCAAAGCAGACTTTTGATCCTTAAAATACAAGCAAAATTTGTCATAATCTGATATTTTCAGATCACAGGCAGATACTGCATCTCTTGGATTCCGCTTACAAGGAATTTCACTGGGATGAAACAAAATGTTGGTAACCAATGGCAACAGTCCCAGGCACATCATTGCTCTTTATGTACAGCACTCAGAGTAACAGCACATTGACAAAGCATGGTTTTATTGTTCAATTTCTTTGAGAAAAAAATACGGGGTCTCCAGAAAATGACTTTTTCTGTGATGTACATGGTTTACCATACCTGTTCTAGATGCACCTCACCATTCATCCAACAGCTAAATTTGAAAAAATGACTCTGGTTGTGCTTGGAGTTTTTACTAGAGTAAGGAAGAGACAGAAAGAGATATTTTATGTCTCTGTGGTGTCTGTTTGTCCTGTCCAGATGTCATCACTTTCAGCTTTCCTGATTTCCCTCCTTGTGGTCATTCAGTCCATTTCTGAAAAGAAATCCTTTGAAATAGCTGATGATTGCTGCAACTGTATTTGTTGCCAAACTGCCTGTATATCACCAACTTTGAAAATAACCTGAAAATGTAATATTTAAAGCTACTGAACAGCACAGAACACCATAACCTGTTATGTCAGAGCCTTTTATAACAAGTCTGCATTTTTATTTTGAGGAATACAATCGGTGCCACACAACAAATTTAGACATTCTCTTGGAATACAACGCAGCTAATGTTTCCTATCACGTCGGTCACGGGCTGTCAAAAATCTATTCAATAAGATGGGGCTTTTTAAAGGGAGAGGAGGTTGGGGCAGACTGCATTGGTTTTTGAAGGAACTAATTGGCTGGCCTCTTAGGCCCCACCTAAGGCATGACCTGTTTCCATAAAATATCTTTCCTGAGTCTTTTGATTGTCTTTTCTTATTGTCCTCGCATGCTTTTAAAGCATCGCGTGGTAAATAATTGAGGAAACACTGGGATCCCAAAGGCAGACCTTGTTTACTGATGAGTTCTAGGCTGCTCGTGATATTCCACAGTTACGAAACAGGTAGCATGACTACAGTGACTAGCAGGCCTGAGTGACCTCAGAGTCTGTTGCAGCTCCTGCATCTGAATCCTTTTCTGGGTACACATATGTTGCCAACTTCTCTTCTTGCAAGCATTATTCTCGTTGCTGTAGTCTGTATGAAGCAGCTACCTGAGCACAGCAAGTAAAGAGGCCGTTGTATGTTCCTGGTAAGACGTTTTTGAGGCAGTCACTGGGGGTTGGAGACAAAGTCGGCTTCCTACTTGTATTTGTCAGAATTCTGTGCTGTCTGTCCAAGCAATCACTTTGTGGCTTCACACTACCCCCAGAGGGCATATGCGGTACTACACCACATTGCACCTTATCATTGGCTGACAGTTGTTAGGTGTCCCCTGCCAGTGCTAATTAACTGTCACTCTTGGTTAGGCTCACCAAACAACCTTTTCAATTACACCGTCCATCCAGTGCTGGAGCCTTTGGGGTACAAGCCCACTCTTGTGGACCTCTGTTGGCGTTGGCTACAATTGTGACCTGGGACTGCAAGGTATAAGCAAGGCCGGATAAAAACCGAAAACTGTTAAAAATGGCACCTTTCAATTTGTTTTTTTTTATTGTGGCAAAAACATAAACCAATCTGCAGAAAGGGTTGAGTATACCCAGGTATCAGTTTAGGGCCTTCCTTAGTGAATCGAAGCCTGTCCATGTCCAAGTCATTAGTCAGTATCTTCCACTTCATCCTCCGCAGTTGAGTCTTCATCCCCTCGTCAAAGATCGCCGGCAGCACTAGCTAAAGTCCTGAAAAGGGGGCTTGCAGTGCCTGCGATGTGGGGCCTGTGTTCAGAGGCAGGGGGTTTCAAAAGTAAAGCTACAATAACGTGACGGGAACATGTCAACCATTGATTATATGTGTCTGTTTCCTCTTCACCAAAATGAAGCTAGGCACGAACGCACACTTTCTCCCAGCCCACTTTCCACAGCTCTTCGGAACGTTACGTAAGAGCGTCAAATTCATTTTCATTCTGAGAGCAGACATGACACCACCATTCCCACTCAGTTAAAAAATTATATCACACAATATATCAAAAATCCCTTAAATTTCCTTTTCAATGCTGAATTTTTTTTGCTTACTTTCAAGCACACATTCAAACCAGTGATAACATTTTGTGATTTGGCTTCGATAAAATTTTCTTTTCTGATAGTATGTGTACATCCTGAGAGAAAGCAAAACACATACAAATCTTTGCAGGTTTGTTATATTGAACACCGATCGAGATCCACAAGTAAATTCTCCCATATGTCTTCTGTGTGATAGTGGCACTTTGAGTATTTATTAATCAGATTGATGTGGTCCTTTTAAAAAATTAACAGAATCGTTAAGAATGGTAATAACAACACACTCTTCACATTGACGGTTTTAGGCCAGTTTTGTGGGTGATGTATGGTTGCTGGCAAATGTGATCTATGGTATATTTTTTTCCTTGCCGATGCCTCTGCCTCAATCAAAAGCTGAAAGGCAGTTAATAAAAGGACTCTAGAAAGCATCCAGTTCCCATAAGGACTCCACATCTTCAACCATGCGGCTGCTTCGCAGAAACGTTTGACGTTTCTGCATCTCACCCGGAGAGGTCAGGAGGTCTCCTGTGGAAGAGCCGCTCCCCTGTCACCCAACCACTTACCCCATCTCCGGGGTCCCTGTTGTAACAAGGAGACAGGAGCCCCTTTAACAGTACTGTGTGGCACAGTGCTCCAATTCATGTCAACACAGTCTTGCCAGTCTTGAATGTACCATCCATTTTAGCCTACTGCCATATGAAGACCCCCATGTGTGTAAGTATGTGTACTTGAGAGTAAAGTATTTAATTTAATGAGTTGTAGATCTTTGTTCCTATCTGCAATAAAGTGGAATTCATAGCTGGTTACAGAAATTACCTTTAACGTCACAGCTCGGCCAGATCATTATTAGTTGATGTTGACTCCAGATGAACATATAGATAGAATTCCTCTTCAACTTCCTGTCTTCCATTTGGTTCTTCAGACTCTCTAATGGCATGATAAGTGTTTTGATGATGAGTCCATCCATCTTGTAGCTGTTTGTCCTCGTCCTCATTTACCTTTAAGTTTAATAATGATTACGGTCTTTTACAATGCACTGGATCTTCTCATGATGTGCTCAAAATATGATAACTTCAGTCAGGTCATTTGTACTTCAAGTTAAAAACCAGGCTTAATTTCATCTGGAATCCTCTAGTTTATTTTTCTTGTAGTCCAAGGTATTCTTAAAAATCTTGCCCCAAAATTCAACCCCAACAACATTCTTCCTGTCCTGCTTTGTCATTGTCCGGCTTTAACATTCTTGAATATTCACAGGAAATGCCAAATGCTGAACAATTCTGATCTTTGTTCTATGTTTTCTAGATCCTTCATCACACCTTTGTGAAGTACTAGTCTTTCTAATACAATGCTTGAGGTAGAAGCTGTCTGTAACCTCAGTGTCTCCACCATTAACTCTATAGTTAGCTGCTAATCCTGTGGTCATAACCTGTATAATCTTCATATTTATCCAGAGTACTGCTTTTCATTCTCTTCTTTAACTTAGCAGATACATTTTTCTCTTTAGGTGTGGTGTCATCAACATGTCAAATGCTGATAACGTTTCTTCCACCAATCTTGCATCCACAATTCTTTTTCAGTCCAGCTTTGCTTATTAAATGTTCTGCCGACTATCACTAAGTATATAGACAACATGCACCTTGTCTAACTCTTTGCCAGTCACTTTCTTCATATTTTATCTTGACTATGGCTTCTTATCCACTGTACAGATTTTTCACAAGGCCAATGATATGTTCCGTTGCACCCATTTTCCTGAGAGCATTCCATAGTTTGACATGGTAAACAATTGACCTCATTCTGATATTTCTTTTTTCAATTTTCTATCATGAGTCAGCAATTATATGATGTATCCTGTTCTTTCCCGAATCCAGCTTGTATATTAGGCAATTACTTTCTTGTGCAGAGGTCTGATCTACATGAAATAATCTTATTGGACTGTGATATGAGGGAAACTGTAGTCCGGTAGTTTGCATACTCCATCAGATCTCCGTTCTTTGGTTTTGAAATCTGAACTGATCTCTTCCAGTCTATAGGCCAATGAGTTGTTTTTCAGATTTGTTGGTTCAATTTCACTTTGATTCTTTTTTGGCTGTTTGTAATGTTTCTATTGGGACACCATGTATCGCTGTGGTTTTCCTTTTTGACAGTGACCACAGGGCTAATCTGGCCATTATTGAACATTTTCACTTATATCTAACCTCACCGAGTATACCTTTGTTGTTGCTGTACTGTATGTTCTGTAGAGATCCTCTGTGTATTATCTCTTTCTTCGTTTGATCTTTGTTCAATTACTTATCATTTGCCCAGTGATTTATTTCAGCATACACAATCAAACGTCGAACTTTTAAGCTTGGATGTTCTGGGAAACAGTCCCCATTTTCCATGTTTATTTCCTTCTTCAGTGACTTTTCAACTGTTGTTGTAACATCGCCTGTCATTCCTTATAGCTTTCTGGAATTAGGCCTTTAATATTACTTTTAAGAGCTGTTTTGGTTTCTCTTCTCCTCTTTGCAATTTCCACTGGGCCTTCTGTCATCCACTTTGATTTATTTGCCTCTTTTATTTTAACAAATCTTTTTTCAAATTCCTTTTGAATAACTTCTATGAGTTTCATCCTCAGTTCCTCTAGTTTTCTATCAGATATGTTCAGCAGCTCAAATCAGCTTCCTTGACTCCAATGGCTGTGTTCTTCTGGTCATTTTTTGGAAGTTAGACGGCATTGTTGTTCCTCTTCAGCATCACTTGGATATTTCACATAAGTAGTTCTTGATCTGCTCCACAATCTGCTCCAGGCCTCAATTTTGCTATTTGAATTGAGGTCTTCCATCGCTTGGCACTGAAAATGTTGTCTAGTTCATCTCTGTTAACTCCATCTGGTGATGTCCAGGGGGAAACACGACACTTTGGTTACTTGAAGAATGTACTGGCAAAGAAGAATTGGTCGGATTTGCAGAAGCTGATTAGTCACTCTCCAGCCTTGCTTCTGTTTCCAAGTGTCTCCTGGCCGGCTCTGTTTCCCACCTTCTCATTTCCAACTTTGGTATTTCATTCTCTATTCACCATGAATACAACTTCTGTGCATATGTTGCCTTTCAGTCTAAACCTAGTCAAAGTTTTGTTGTTTAATCTCTGTTTGCATGGGCAGTCAAAGTTGGTGTTCAGAGCATTCCATCCATTCAGTTTTTGCAATGTCCTGCCTGACTATAAACCCCAGACCATGTCTTCTTTACTGTCCATTTCCTGTGTTTTCACTTTTCTGAAAGTGTCCTGGTCCAGTCTATTTATGTTCATGAATGCCTTAGATGTTTTGTTGTAAGTAGCTCACAGACATCTTTATCATATCCAGTTTTCCTTAGTTTGTATTCCATACATTCTGTGTTCCAACACTGATCCATTCTTTGCAGCTTTGGATGGTCTTACCTGGCATGGCAACATCAACAGTTGGACAGCCAAAGGACTTTGATTCAATCACTTCTTAAACATGAACCATAAATTATTGAATTCATAGCTGGACATTGAGTGCCTGTCAGCCTGAAGGTCCAAGCTTCTAGCATTCTATCAATTTTCATTCTGATGTGTCGTATTTCTTTAGATATGTAAGTGTTTTGCCATTACCTTCTCCTATGCAGTTATTGCCATTCTCACCAAAGTGATCATACATGACATCACAGTCCTGTACTGCTGTTGCCTAATATAAGAGGTATGTGGCACCACTGTTAAGACCTGATTAAGTTAAAAAACACAAAACTCAGGAAAATTAGATATTAGCATCTCAGATGCAAATAAGCCTAATGGTCCAATAAGGCAACATACAAAGAGGAGACTTCACCTTTAACTGTTTGCAGACAACTTGATAGGACATCATATGTAAAGATTTGTGTCTGTGTGGCACAAATCTAATTTTGCTTCTCTTATATGTGCATCCCTGGGTTGTGAACCCAGTGTATGCTGGACTCATATGGCAATGCATCCTGGAATGGAGATGTATATCTGTTCAACTAATATGTGAGAAAGGAGAGATAAGCCTAATGGACATGTTTCTGGAATGTGTCATCACTTTACTCTCTGTAGTTTTTATTTTTCTCATTTCTGGCATTAGAATCCAGCTGCCAGACATCGCTGAATAAAGAATAAGTACAAAATGGCAGGGAACTAAACAACAACAGCGAGAACCTCCTTCGAAGGAAAAATTCAGGAAGCTGAAGAAACAGATTCTGCTGCACCATTTGTACAGGGAGGCCTGGCTGCTTTGCAGTCCTGCTCCGCAGCAGTGTCCCACCACGGTCATTGAATGCAAAGTCCATAGATCCATAAAGACCGCTGTCTCTCCGACCAAGCGTGGGTCCTCTTAGCCACAGGCGAGAAACAGCCGTAAACTTAATGTAGCAAAGTATCCTCTCAGCAGCGGCCTGCGTCGCGGCACATTCTCAGCTGGGAAGAACGGGCAATTTATGAAGCCAGATATAAAAGGGTGACCAGCTTTCTCCTTGGTCCTCACTATCCGGCTTATCCTAGTGTCAGACTCCCACTGACCCGGCTCAGATGCAGAGCTATGAGTGGTAAAAGATTAGGAAAACAGATTCCCAATTGTCCTCAAGGACACTGCAGCTGGGCATGTTGGCTTGGAGCATGCCATAGACCACCTTGAACAAGATAGTAAAAACACCGCATAAATGTGTATTTACATGAATATATGTTTATAAATGTTTAAATGTTAATAAATGTGACTAATCAAAAATGGCGCACTAGGATTCAGAAGCAGAGTAACTGCTGAGTGAGGGACAGAATTCACAGAGCAATGACATAAGAATCCAGGTGTTAAATCCTGTTTGTTCCTGTTTATCCTGTTTCAAGAGGGGAAAAAACAAGCTCTTGAAAAATGCATACAGCAGCTTCTTACCCTGAAGGTGTTTGGTGCCTACTCAGCCTTGTCTGTACAAGTACATGAGATTCACAAGGACTCTCTGAATACAAAGTACAACCATTCGGCCCCATCCAGTCCCAGCAAGGCTGCACTTTCACTGGAAGTTTGTTTAGGCCCCTTCTGCTGAACCAAATCTACGGGCTTTCAAGTACCACAGACAATGATACAGAATATTCAAATATTACATGTAATGATCTAGCTGTTCACTAACTGCTCCTACGTTTCCTTCATCAGGTATGATTTTGTCCGAATACACTCAGCAACACACATACTATCTCATATTTAGTGACCATCTCCTACAGTGTGTTTGGCAGATTTTTCAAGTTAATTCATTCCTGTCAAATATCCCGAATTTTGACGTACCTACCGGCAGACAGCTGGGTAAACTCAGCAACATCTTGCTGCTGTTTCATTTTGTCTCACTTTTCTTATTTCTCATAAAAGGATAAGTAAGGGAATTCCCCCAAGCAGGGACGAAAGAATCCAGTGAATGAATCATGAATGGACAGGAGGTGGAAGGGTACCAGAGCACCCATCCCGGACAAGGATATCTGAACTGCTAATTAAGCAGGCAATGCAATATATCAGCCCAAGGAGATGAGAGAAGTAATAATATTAGCAAAAGTACTCACTTTTGTTCTTGGCACCTATACATGTCAACCAGGGTGAAGCTCTACACATTGCCCTAAGTCTGAGGTCATAGAAGATTCCACTCTGAAGGACCCTGTGACCATTCCTGTGGAGCACAACAACAGACTGAGCCACTTGTTTTGATGGGATGTAACGGATGACGCATTCTTAACGAGTGCCCTGGCGTGCGTTTACATGTGCATCGGCCGCCGCTACCTGTGGCTGAAATATCAGCCCGCCTTGCCTGCCTCCTTACCCCCCCCCCCCTCCCCACCCCCCACCCAGTGC
>JAACJT020000016.1:2206586-2236371 GCA_009936485.2 Gymnarchus niloticus | reverse complement strand
GGTATCCCATCCAGGGTGTACCCCAGCCTTGTGCCCTGTGATGGACTGGTATCCCATCCAGGGTGTACCCCAGCCTTATGTCCTGTGATGGATTGGTATCCCCTCCAGGGTGTACCCCAGCCTTGTGCCTTGTGCTGTCTGAGATAGGTTCCAGGCCCCAACCATGACTAGCAATTAGAAGATGGATGTATAGATGAATAAAAGAATAGATTGTCCTGATAAAATGTATACATGTTTGCTTAAAAATGCAAAGATTGCATTTAGCATTTTCAGCAGTGACACTGTCACACAGTAAATATGTGATACATTCCACTGTAAGAAAATCAGCATAAATAACAGACACACAGCTTGTCAGCATCCTTAATAGTGCCACATTTGCAAGTCCTCCATTTTTCAGTTTTTATTTTTAGCACTTAAAAAAACCATGTACATGGCAGGTTTTAAAGGAGAATTCGTAGCCAGTTAGCAATCTTATTAAATCTGGATGCCTGATACCATTATATAGTCTGGTTTTTGTCTTTTTTACAGTAATGATCCGTGGATAACTAAGGTATATTATGTATATTGGAAAATGATCAGGCAGAAGACTCGGACATCTCAGTAAAAATTGAGGCCACTGATTGATAGAAGACCGTAATCAGTAGTAATACAGCATATTTATTTGACCCTCACCCGTAACCAGAATAAACAGTTTGAAGATGGATGGATGGATGGATGGATGGATGGATGGATGGATGGATGGACATTTTACTCTAGATAGACTACAAGTACAAACTTGGAACAGGAAAATTTGTTGACATCAGAAGCTGAACCATAGGATATATAAATTACCTTAATGTAACGTATAGGCAGACCTCCAGTTAACATACACAAAATATATCCAGTTGCCACTGCACGTGAGTCCATGAATGCCACATAATGAAACCACGCCCAAAAAAGGCCTCTTTTTTTGTAAGACATTTCAAGAGAATCTAGTAGAAAGCTGAACTAGTGAATTACAGTCATGTGCATGTTTAGAGCACCAAGGGGAGCTCCTGCCTTCCAGGGCTGGTGGTGATGCAGGTTTGCCTCTCATTGAGTCCTTGATTTACTCCAGGAGCACCAGGTGATCCGTCCTGCAGGACTCCATACCCAAATAATGGCTTTAATTAACAAACACAACCTAGCATGCCTTACAGACCTTAAGGACTGTCCTCCCCTCACTAACAAAGGGGTCACATCAGGTGCCTTTTCTCTGGAAGGCAAATGAATATGGCATTACGGAAGACATGCGAGAGTTAAAATCATAAGAAATTATTTGTAAAGCTGACAAACTTGTACAGATGCTAAGAAAAAGAAAAGCAAGCAGCTGAATTTAAAACCACAGACAACAAAAAAAAAACTTCAAATATCAGCAGCATGAAGCCATAGTCTAGAGAAAATTGATAGCACCTTCCATATGAAGAAGCAAACTTGACCACAGCTGTATGGGCCCCGTGTCAGTATTACTTTACCCTAATGACTCGGATGGTGATGTAAATGCCAACTGAGCCTTTGTCAAATGTCAGGTGCGGTTTTTCAAATATTATCTTATTCCAATTAATAAAGACAGCTGTCCACACTCCACTCCAGACTGGAGATGGCCGACTGACACTTGCACGTTTCCACCACCGACCCGTCTGCTGCCATCAAAAACAGCTCACGCTGTCACGCTGTAGGTGCAGGAAGGGAAGGAGCACGGGTGGTTCATGGAAATGAGCTCCGCTTCTTACGATTGGCTGCTGTACTATTATGATAGGCCAGGCTCAAAGGTGGACAGCAGGGGGGTCGTAGGCCTTGAGAAGCTGAAGGGACACGGAAGACCCGAGTCACTCTTAAAAACGGTCATTTTGATTAGAAGAGTAGAAATTCGATTTTTATGGCATAAAATGGTCAGAAAAATGTAGCTAATTGGGGAAAGTCGATCCATCTCAGTGCCACAACTACAAAAACCCCTTCACAGACACACACACCCTCCCAATCATATCTCAGGGCCTTAGAATTAATGACCAAAATGAGAAATTGGCTAATTTGCATCTCTGTGGAGTGGCTGAACAACATGTGATCCACCCGCGAAGCCTCAGGTGTTAAAGGAAATAGCGGCTATAAGAGGAGCTTGTGCACATCTGCCACGCCCACAGTCCTTGGCTGGAGCCACATCGCGTTGGGCAGCAGGAGTTTGCTGAACACATTTTATTTTTTACTTTTTTATTTTTGCAAACTTTTCAGAAGTGGAGCAGGACGGGACACTGCGTGTCAAGGAGGCCCCTGGTTTTATTTTTAGCGAGCAACAGGCGACAGGCCGTGCAGCTGCATCTAATGGGGTCTGGCAGTTACAGGAGACGTCACATCTGTCAGGACCCAGGTGATGGGCCCACACCCCCTCGCCTGCAGCTCGCAGACAAATGACTCACAGGAAAGATCAACAGTGTCACTTCCAATAAACCATCCCCTCCCCCCCCATCCCAACGCTTCGGATGAATCCCTGTGAAGGGTGGTGGCGTGAAGTCAATTTATTCCACAACTGTAAGGAATAAGAAATAAAGTATGCAAGGGAAAAGATGGGAGGCAAGTGTCTAATTCCCATAGAGACAGGGAGATTGATGAAGGGGTTCCGTTCGAAAGACTTTCAGAGCGTCTTGGATTTGTTGTCTAATAGCCGACGACAGATACAGGAGTGACCCTGTGGTCCATTTAAGGTTTGCAAAATCAACCCTCCCTACTAGGAAGTCCCTGCTTTGCATGTCCTGTTCGCCCACTCTGGAAACTTCCAGAGATATGACGTTTTTAATAGTTTCCAATCTCCAGCAGAGCTTAAATATTGAACGTGTCGATCGAAAGACCTAAGCTGACTCTCCTGATTTAATACTCAGGTGTACAAAAATGGGAGACTATAAGTCAGGGATTCAAATGATGAGGTCATGATGTGGCTCTTCTCTCTGCTTCCCTCCAGAAGACAGGAAGCTGTTCGTGGGCATGCTGGGAAAGCAACAGGGTGAGGACGACGTGCGGAGGCTCTTCGAGAGTTTTGGGCAGATCGAGGAGTGCACCATCCTCCGAGGGCCTGACGGGGCCAGTAAGGGTCAGCACTGATATTTCTCCGTTTGTCTCCGTGCCATACTGCGACCTTGCTTACACTCTCATGGCCACTTCTCCACACTCTGCTCATAATCCACACTTAAGCAAAGGGACCAGCGAAAATCACAGTGGTCTACGCGAGAAGGAATGGCAAGCCGTCCAGATAGCCTCTTCTCCCATACCTTTACAGGGTTCTACTCCAACTTTTCCTGTTCTATTTCAGATTCACACTTTCCATACATGACCTGTCCCTCTTTAATTATTCATACTGAACCAGACAAATACAGGCCTCCTCTGTACTTGGGGTTTTTGATGGCATAAAGCTAAAATTAAACTTTGACGACTATCATTTAGGGCCAATACTTTTGCACCACCATCCACTTTAACGCGTAGCTCACTTACTAAAACCCCCTATGGGTTTTCCCTATAGAGTTTTTTTAACCCTTTTGTTGTATCGTTCTGTCTATCAGGATAAGTGAGGTAGTTAGATTTACTATAATATTAATATTCATGAGCAGTCCAGCTTGAGAAAATCAGCAGGAAAAATGACCACAGAACAGGGTTTTCTCCAAGTTGCCTGCTCATCCATGCTCATCCTTTACATTTTCCATCAATTTCAACTCAGTCATCTGGCATTGCCAACATGACCTCAGGGGCTTCCTGTCCACTCGCCACATCTTCTTCTGACTGACACGCGATAAGATAGGATGATCCAAGGGCTACTTTGTCAGTCCAGGGTTCGCCTTCCTTCCCGTAACTCGACGTGCTTTTTTGGCCACACGGTGATGTTCCTGCCCCCTTGCCCTGTCCATGGGCACCATTTCTCAGACCCCATCTGCACCATCAGGAAGTCTGTAGTACCAGAATCATTGTCGTAGACGATTTGTTGACAAACCTACAAATGCGACCGCTTCAAAATGCTTAGCTTTGTTTGCTGAATTTCACACCTAGATATTTAAATTAGACGTGAGTCATTTATAGACAGATGTTTGTAGACTCTGTATACTTAATTGCATGCCAACAGTCCCTCTTCCTGTCCAGCATACGGCCCCGATTCTAACGTAAACCTTTCATTAGCAATTTGACAATTATAGCACATGAGGTTTCGGCACAGCTGTGAGAAACATTCACATAAGACAATGTGAGAACAAACATATGGATCACGGCCGCAAATCCTGCTTCATCACCAGGCTATCGTAAAGTTTTTAGTGTAGGACAGCACATGCTGTTCTGCGGCTGCTTGTCTCATAAAAATGCTGACAAGTTTAATTTGGCTGATCCAGGTGCAATAACCCCCATCAGAGCTGAATGGGGTGGCAGATTGTCAGACATGAAAGAGGTGTGCCTTTTGGGCATGTTTTGAATGTCGGCAGAAGTCACCTGTACACGCAGACACACCATGTTCTTCAGGGTTCAGAGTTAGAGGAGCGACCTCACCAGCAGAAGGATACATGCCTTCTTCAGGTGTTGCATCCGGAGGGCTTTGCCACCTGTTGTTTGTGATCTTTCCGGATCCATACTGCTCGTTACACTTTTGCAGAACCTCTTTCTCCGCTTGCTTGGGAGTCCCATTCTTCACATGGTCCAGAGAAGCATTTTTACACCGTAGTGCTTTATATGACCGGTTAACGAGATTAATTACGTCCTTTAGCAAATACACAGCTGTTCAGTTGGGTAATCGTTAAAAAAAAATGAAGGCGCAGTCAAGTTAATTTGAATAAATGTGTCTGCAGGGCAGCGAAATCATACAAATAATGTTGTTATGTAAATAAAGTGAGATCAATAATGCCACTGGCAATTAAAATATAGCATTTGTCATTTACATAAATAAGTAATGACATGTTAGATGTGTCCAACATTTTATAGTTTAATTCACAATGTTAAACGTGCCTCTCACTAGGACTGCATTTATGACTTTCCCGGGTCCGAGCAAGTCTGTGTTTAATTTTAATGCTCGTTAGCTCAGCAGTGGAGTGTCAGTAGAGCCTTGGGTTTTGAAAGGATTTGGCCGGAATTTGGATGTCCGCAGTCGTACAGGTCTCTTATTGGTTCACTGGCACAAGGTTCAAGCATTCGCAGCTCAGCCAAAGGCAAAACCTTTTTTGGCCTTCTGAAGGTTATTGACTTTCATTTCTAAGATGCTTTGATTTTAAGAGAGACACCATTATGTGGGTTTGGCTGCCACTTTACATGCACTGAGAAAAATCGGCTGGAATCACGTCCAATGTCGTTCACTGTGATTTCAAGTCCACTATACTCCAAGTAGCACCTGACAAGACGGAACACATAGAGAAACATTCTCTTCACGTTAGTCATGTGTGTCCAATTAGAACTGACAACTCCGAGTTCCCCCCTCTTCCTCCTTCAGGGTATCAAAGGAAGAGCCATTAGAGGAGTCACACAGAGGCGTACGGTAGACATGGTAAAATTCGGTAATGTGCCATATGCCTGCTAATTTTTTTTAAACGTTTCGCTGAGAATCGTGCAGTGCCTCGAGCTGTTCTAGCGAGACTGCCGCTGGTTACTACTAAAGCTTTTCCTGGAGTCTAAGCAAACTATTTATTATTTACGGGTACCTGTTTAACTACAGTTCTTTCAACATGTTTGCCGCAAATGTTATTGGTTCACATCTCGAAGCAGTAAAATGCAGCCCAGCTGCATGTTTTACTTCAGTAGAACAACTCCCTGCACGACTGAAATGTTACTTTAGACAGTCAACTGTCCGGGTAGTTCAGACGTCCATAACCTGCACATCCAGCATCCATTGCATTACGAATATACTTGTGCAGCTATTGTTTTGAAGTGCGTTATATAGTTCAAATTGTTAAAGGGCAGTTTGGTTTCAGAAAGGAGCACTAGGTTTCCCCATTATGCCATGAACAATCTGGTAGATCCTAGTCTTCTTTTTGGTGATGAAAGAGAACATGAGCCTACAGGATTTAACAGTAAATCATATTTGAAAATGAACCATGTCATAAATTACAAGTAGTCTAGCTGTATTTTAATAGTCTGTTCTGCTATGAAAGGCTGAATGAATAGACTGCAGGTGTTTGCATACAGAATAAGCAAAACAGTGTGAGTCCGCGTGTGTTCTGTTTCTTGTTTTGATATACGTTAATGTTTTTACTATGGTAATATTCCTTGCATAAATACCATGTATTAAAAAACATTATTAAAATGCAAAAAACTTGTGAAATTCAATTTACTTTAAAAAAAAAATTGCCTGAGTCATACATTTAATCTTATTTTAATTGAGTTGGGTTCTGTGTATTTGGATTATCATAACAGATTGCTTTACTATTGTCGTTTTAACCTCTTGTGAAACAGACCACCGTGTGTAAATATTAAACATTAATAATCACAAGCAAACTTCTGTTTTAATTACTTTGGAAGGATTCACAAATGAACAGGAGGGAGTTAGGGTTGTGTGGTTAATGCATTCATGGCCGTCAGGGGAATTTGCTCATAGGTTATGCATGACTACACTGTAAGTAGTTATTTACATGGAAAACATCTCATTTGGATTATTTTAAGAATATGTAAAGGTAATGGCAATGTTTACTTTGTTTTAGGCCAGACAGGCAATGGAGCATCGCTCAACCTAACCCGATTGTGTTCTTGTGTGTAGGCTGTGCCTTTGTTAAGTTCTCCAGCCATGCGGAAGCCCAGGCAGCAATCAACACCCTGCACGGTGGCCAGACCATGCCGGTGAGTGCCGATGTCACCGATTTTACTGGCCATCAACAACCTAAGGAACACTTAAGTAGTCTATTTTCATTTGTTACCCTTCTTTAAGCAAATTTTATTTACAGAGGTTGTGGTCTTGACAGATTCTGGTATCTGATTTAGTCCTGAATTAGAATGAGTTCAGTGTAACCTGAAAACAAGCGGACTGTTTCCATTTGGTATCTGACTACTGAAGTACCTAAAAACCACACATAATCCGACTGGCAAACTACGACCTTTCTGTCAAAGTATATCGTTGCACCTGTTCGCATCCCTAATGAAGTCCAGTCTGTTATTAGACAGGTTGGCTGCACGTAATTATCAAACAAGCTTGTTGATTTTATCGAAGGCCAGGCTGATTTGGCCAACACCACAGGCACATAGATGAGAAGGGAGATGTGTTTTATGCTAGATGCCATCCCAGGGGAGAACTAGCCTTCATTTTCTTTCTGGCAAATCACAGTGGACTATCACACAGCCATAAATGTGAGTAATATTGATTAAAACTTCAGTCTGACTGTCCAAATAGCCAAAATGAAAAGTGAAAAGAATATAAAAGCAGAAAATACAAATTAGTTTTCTGGTACATTGAAAGACATTCTACCTCAATAACAAGCTTTTGTCAATGTGTTTTGTGTGTTGGCCCAGTTTTGTTCTTCTGTATAAAGCCTACAATATGACCAAGCCTGAGGCAACTTGTCATTAGTCAAACACGTTGCTAATAAAATGGAGACCCAGTGATACTGGGCAAGGCGGATGTGGTGTCTCAGTTGTTAGCACTGTTTCCTCACACCTCCAGGGTCGGGGGTTTGAATCACACGTCTACTTTGTGTGTGTTGAGTGTTCTTGTTGTCCGTGTGTCAAATGCGTTTCCTCTGGTTGCTCAGCTTCCCTCATGTAGTCCAGGGGCATGCAGATAATTGGTGTTAATAAACTGCCCCTTGTGTGCGATTCGGTATGCAGACAGTGATGGACTGAAATCCCATCTGGAGCCTACTCCAGTCATGTGCCCTCTGCTGCCTGCAGTGGGCTCCTGGCTACCATTGTGACCCTGACCAGGATAAGCTATGAGAAGACTAATGGCTGAAGTTGGTCTAGTATTGTATCCATCCATCATAACAGACCTGGGTAAAATGACACCAGGCCTGGAGAGATTCCTATCGTTACATCAGGTACTATAAAATTGTGCATACTATCCTCCTCAGCTGTTGATGGCAAGAATGTGTCGGTGAGACACAGGCGCTGAGCAAGTAACCGCAAGGTCGATTTAATCCATGACCGGTATTTACATTAGTAAGGATCCTGAAGACATGAGGTTCACTGTTGTTGTCTGGGCCGACAATACTTTGGACCAGTACCACAACTTCACACAGTTCCACACACCCAAAGAGGAATCATCGGTGCCCAGAGGTATTACTGATAAAGAGATCATTCAAAGACCATTCATAGCCTGACAGTGAGAATAAATGGCCACATTAGCCACGGCCCCTCAGTGACGCATCGCCACGCTTTGGATGTTTTGCCCGATTTACTTTCTGCGTGTGTGTTTGTATTTCGCAAAGGAAAGTCAACACCACGTACTCGAGGGATTAAACACACAGCTGGAAATAGGAGACAGCGGTGATAATAAAACATTGTCCTCCTGCAGAACCTGCAGTGGAAAAGAAAGCTGAAGTTACCCCTCTCAAGGAGAAGAGGGGGGCAACACAATCTGGCCCTGATTTGTGATTGAAAGGTTTCATGTTTAGCACTGCCAGAATAACTACAAAAACTCAACCTGAATCAAATTTATTTGGCCAATATTTCCTATAATATATTGTTATACATTTGTAATCTCTTAATTTTGCTTTCGTAATGTTGGGTTTTATTAGAAGGAGCATTTTTAAATATACTGTCATCCATCCTGGTCAGGCTGACAGGTAAATATTAGTGATGGTAACCTAAAGATAGTGCTCATCAATATTTCAGGTTCTGCAGTCATACCATTCATCAAATCTGCATTTAAAAAAAATAAAAATTTCTCTAGAAATGTCCTCTCTAATCTTGTGGAGAGTAGTGTTCTCAGTTGTTTAGAATTGAATTCATGTTTGAATTCATGCAGATGGATTTGGGGACCTTCTGTGATATTAATGATTTATTTATTCTCATGGACTCAGTGGAAACCTGGCTGAACTCACTAAAAAAAAACCCAAAATATGAATTCCAACTTTTTTTTTTTTTTTTAACTGTGATTTACTCATTTTTCTTCTTGTTGAAAGTAAGTATTATTACACATCCTCGTTATTAATCTGGGGCTTCTAAAACAGCTGGGCATTGGACAAGTCTTGAGCTCACTGGTACCAGGACCAAGTGTGACGTTCATACAGTATGGGGTAATACTTGGGGACATGGGGGGGTCAGGGACAGAATTAGAGTCAGTAAGGATTCAGTGAATAACCAGATGTTTACCAAAAGCCAGCAATTTTGGTTATGTGATGTGTTTTTTTATTTTGTTGCAAGTCATGTTCTCAGTCACAGTGCTGGCTTCACAGTCCTGTGCAGCTAATATATTCACCCGAATGATAAATAAGTAAAATGAAAAAGAAACGGAGTTTGATCTAAATGCCAGGTATTCTGGGATGGTGCTGGTGGAGGGAGGTGGAGGTGTTTGCTCAGCTACAGCCTCATTAGCAGCTCTCTCCTCCTGCTGACCCTGGGAAGCTGATGGGCAACGAGAAGCAGAGAAAGGTCAGGCGTTTGGGAGGACTAAAACAAGGAAAGGACAAAAACATCCTGCTTTAACATTGCTGCACAATATTGATTTGGCTAATTAAAATGAGACCTTCGCTAAGGCAGCAGAAGCCTCCTTCTTGGCCTGAGGTCAAGCTAAGGCTCCAAAGACCTAAATGAATATGGAGTTGGTTCTTTACAGTGCTCACTGCAAAGTTCAACCAATCATGCTGTCAGATGGGTCTACCGAAGAACGGTGTAAATGAGGTATCCAGGCACCGATGGCTTAGCCTAGCTGATGCGTCTCATTTCGATTCACAAAACACGGAGCAATTTGTGCTGCTGACTTAGGGCCTGAAAATCAAAGCAAATCTCTGCTGTGTTCTGCGGGTTCTTTTGGTGATCATGGATAGCTGCTCTTAAATCTGTCCAGGAAATAAAAACATTCATAGATTTGCATGAAAATAAACAAATATTGATTACGTAGACATGTTAGTAATACAAAGACAAAATTAAGATGTGTCATAGGTTTAAAATGAGCTGTTATCAAATTCTAAATGAAGTTTGATTTTTATTCAACTTAATGTATGAAACAACTGCAAAAATAAATGTAATTGTAAAATTATGATACCATTCCATTCTCCTAACTAAAAACATAAATGTCACAATTTATTTATAAAGTTTTGTTCCAAACAGGAGAGATAGTCAGTAATGTAGTATAAAATAATGTGATCTGGGAAATTTCAATATTTACTATAAAAAAGGAACCTTAAAAAATGACAGTCAACAATAATCGAAATCAAAATGAAATTATCAATATAACCAAGGTTACAAGATCATGTGGAAAATGTATGCAAATAAGAAGGAATAAAATGAGAAATAAAGCATATATATCATTTTGCCAGACAGCAGTCCCATCCAGTCATTGTTTCGGTCCAAACTATCAGTCTTTTCAGTTTAACGTGACGCCCGTACATGAAAGGCACGCTCAGAGATCCAAGGAGTGCAGAGCTGCTGTGGAAACACCTGTAGAAAAATGATTCCCGTGACAGAGATCCTTGTCAAAATAGATAGATACACTTTTGCAGAGCGTCAGCTAAGGTCTGTCACCGGTCTACATACGTGACACGCCAGTGACATCGGCCTTGATGACTGACGTCTGTTTACACCTCTCCTGCTCTTTACTGGCTGAAACAACCACCGATAGAATCATTATTTTTAGCAGTACAGGGATATGTACCCAGTGTTAACAAATTATTTGTTATTGAAGCAAAGGGTGCCTGCATTGCTGCACTTTAATTTTATAGGTCTGAGAGTGAGGGTGTTCATTCCAATTTTTCTCCTTGACTGTACACATTATTTTTTCGATGCATCTCTCCCTGACAACCACAGGCCCTCTTTAAAATGCTTCATATTTTATTCAGAACCTTTGGACAGCTTGATGCCGGTGGATCATAAATTGTGAGGTTAATAGTAAGTGTAGCAAAACACCTGAACATAAGGGCAATGGTTTGGAAACCCTTTATAAATGTTATAGCATAGGGGAAAGAATGGAGATAAAGCTCTGAAGATATCGAATTTGCTTTTCAGGGTCTTGTGTTTGTGTAGTCGGAGAGAATTCCATAGGCTTAACTCAAAGCGATGAAGGCATTTTGCCTGTCGGTGCCGGACAGCTTCCACCTCCAGCCACGAAGGCCACACATCGCCAAGTGCCGTTTTTAATTTCTTTTAGTGACGCTGGTTTGCGATGGCGCTGTCTTTATTTTTAACCTTTAGTTGTAGACACCTCTGGGAGAAACTGTGCCTGTCTGCCGTAAACAGAAATTCCTCTGTTACATTGTAAAAGAGCACAGGAAGACGTGAAGTCAAGCGTAAAATTCTTTCCAAGGAAATCTGGTCTTACAGGGCACTGCTGATCCCGTTGACCTTAAAATTCAGGTCGAACAAATCATATTGTGAAGGATTAATTTATGGTTAGTTGGCATTATTTCTGTGGACATCCGTAGTTTTCCTTTACTTTGTATATTAGTCTCCCTTCCTGCTCTGTTCGGTCAATGATTCAATTACATGGCATTTTAGGAGGACAGAATCAATACAATACAATATGAGAACAATATCAATAGACCATATCACAAGCAAGGTGGCAAGCCATTTGTCAATGTGGTGCAGAGCAAAAAAAGGGACATTTTGTTGAAAAAAAATTGTGGTCTTCTGTATTCTGTGGATTATCACTAGGAAGAGAGAGGAATCTAGTATAATCTCAGGTTCGTAGCACGTGGTATCATAACCCACAGGTAGGCTGGACTAACCAATAAACAAAATACAAGAATGGATGCTTTATTTAGTGTTTTTTTCTACAGGACTTTTTAGTTTTTTACTTGGCTTGTGCTGGCTGTTAATAACCCATAAGCCGCAGCGTACGTTAACCACAGGCTCGGTCATCACCGTGTGTCTCTCCAGGGCGCCTCCTCCAGCTTGGTGGTTAAGTTTGCGGACACAGACAGAGAGCGGACTCTGCGCAGGATGCATCAAATGGCGGGTCAGCTTGGCATCTTCAGCCCCATGACTGTGCAGTTCGGAGCTTATGGGGCCTACACCCACGCTGTAAGTCAGGGGTGCTGAGGGAGTTCTCCACATCTGTTTGTTTAACGCATTAACCGGCCTAACTGGCGTTAAAAATGTAGGCAGCATGGACCGTGTCACCACTCTCTTGTTATTAATATTTAATATGACAGGAGAGGCACACAAAGACATAACATCATTAGAGCTTTGGACATTAAAAAATTAAGAGAATCATATCTTTCAGTTCCAGAAGACAAACACGCTTTTGAAGGGCTTCCTAACATGTCTGGAGGTGATCAGCAGAACCCTAGAAACAAAGAAGATTACTACAGAGGCACAAAGCTATCTTAGCTATCTTGGTGACCTCTTGTCATCTTGTTTTCTTTTGGTCTCTATCATCCCTGTTCAAATTCCAAGTTAGAGGGCCACATTCCTCACTCACCAATGGGGCCTCCTTAGCTTTGCCAGGCAGGTCCACGTCACCGTACTCTTTCCACATGCCATTGGGATAGGGGGAGCTTGCTTTCAGGAGCAAAAAGGGCATGTCTGAGAGAGCAGTTTCTGGGCATTTGGGTCTGAAGAGAAGCTCTTCTGATTCGACTGGGGAAACTGCATGAAACACTCCCGTGTTCTCAACCTCGTGATGCATGTCTCCCAAATCTTCCAGCAGATGATGCAGCAGCAGGCGGCCCTCATGGCAGCCGCCCAGGGAAGCTACCTGAACCCCATGGCAGCCATTGCCGCCGCGCAGATGCAGCAAATGGCAACTTTCAACGTCAACGGCCTCGTGGCTACTCCTATGACGCCGTCTTCAGGTACGCCATCTTCAGTGTCCCGCCCCCTGCCATGGCTCACGAATTCTTGAACCGAAAATTTCAGGGTAGCACCTAGAAAACACAGGCTTGTATGTACGTCTTTCAGCCAATAAAAAGAGGATGATCGCACGGTGTCTCGGGTTCGATTTCCGAGAAGCGGGATGGGTGCGGGCAGCTGGACAGCAGCTCAAACGCCGATTAATTGCCACTCACAGGCAAGCACGTAGGTAATACCAAACTGTCACGACTGTCATGCCAGCCTAGGTAGAAGGTCACGGAGTGCCAAATATGGAGGAACGAAACAGGGCTGGTGACAGCTGCACTTTCTGGGCCGAACAGTGATGAGACCTCTCTCCTGCCGTTTGCCACTGGACAGGAAATGAGCACCTGCAGGTCAACGATCCCTTCTGTACGTCAAGAGACTCGAAGCCCTCATGAGGATGGGATTGTTGACTATGTTTGCATGCTGAGAAGGAACACAGTGAGAGAAGACATTGACATTGCCGGAACAGGAAGATCCGACCTAGCTTGAACGCTTATGAGTGAATGCTTCACCACATCTTGCATTCCGAGTGGGTGCTTTGGCACTCTTTGTTTCTGACTTACCGGGCGTGAATCCAATCTGATGACTTTGAAGGAAAACAACGTGAGATTTGAAAAAGATGGGCTTCCACCTCACTTGATGACCTGTTTCTATCGCCCAGATGGATGGCTATCAGTCTGTCGCTAACTGCTTATATAGATATACAGATAAATAGACCGTTAATCATCATCCCCTTGGTCTTATAATGCTACAACCCTTTAGTTTTTTGATTTTCCTTGCAGGCACCAGCACACCACCAGGCATCAACGCCACAGCTGTGCCTAGCATAGCCACTCCCATCGGGGTCAACGGCTTCAGTACCCTACCGCCCCAGACCAATGGGCAGCCAGCATCAGAGCCTATATTCACCAATGGCATCCCCCCCTACCCTGGTGAGGCCCCTCAGCTTTGCCTTTTCTCCTTTAATAACCGTGACTTGACATTTCCGCAGCTCAGAGTCAATGTGATTCCCGGAGGCCGTTTGCAATGGCAGCGAGCATTTACCGAACTCCTGCTGCATTTTATAAAATGTTGAGCAATAAGATTATGAGCAGCGTTTGTTCATTTTAATTTAATCTCCTGGCTTTTATCTTCTCCCTTCCTGTGCACTCTCTACAGCACAAAGTCCAACAGTGGCTGACCCCCTCCAGCAAGCCTACGCAGGAGTCCAGCATTACGCAGGTCTCAAAACCCACTCGGTCGAATTCTGCAGCCCCGCTACTTGCCAAAAACGTAGAGTCTGTCTCACAAACTCCGGGCAAGTCAGCTCAAGTCAGAATTAAATTTGTGACTATGTGTGAACTTGGCATCCCATATCTTCCTGCTATCCTCACACCTTTGCAGAAAGGAAAATAAATTTGTAAAACAATGCTTTTTAAATGCAACTGAAGTTATCTACAATATGAAAGTGGACAAATTAGAAATACAGGCAATCATCGTCGAAGGCATGTCAGCATCAATTTAATTCAATTTAGTCCATATTAAAGTTAATAAATAATCAAGGTTGTTGTTGTGCAGAAAAACACCAAACTGGAAAAGACATGTTTTGGATTCACTGTAAGGCATTTTTCTGCTGGCTTGACTGACCATAAAGACATGGTGTTCTAGCGTGAACCTGCGAACAAGTGTGAAATCGGCAAGGGTAAATTTAAGTTTCTCTTTTCACCTTTTCCTTTTTTATTTTTTGCAACAGCAGCCTACCCTGCAGCCTATGCGCCAATCAGCCAAGCGTTTCCGCAGCAACCAGCCATCATTCCCCAGCAGCAGAGAGAAGGTAAGACCCCTTCCTCTAAGATGATAATTCTAATGTTCCTTTGCTATGTAATGTAAAGCAATCTAGCTTCAACGAAGGACAACAACAATTTCGATACACCAAAGTTGAATATGATGATGCTGATTTAGATCATTTCCTCAGGTATATGTACATTAGTGTGGTGTTTGATAATATTGTTTTGGAATAGTCATGCACCCTGAGAAATTGGCACAGTAGGCTTGTCCACACAGACACTGCGCATGTGTTTGGTTGTCCACCCAAAAAAAGCCCATTTTTCCCGTTCCAGGACCAGAGGGCTGCAACCTGTTTATTTACCACCTGCCCCAGGAGTTTGGAGATGCTGAGCTTACGCAGATGTTCCTGCCGTTCGGTAGCGTCATCTCTGCCAAAGTCTTTGTAGATCGGGCCACCAATCAGAGCAAATGTTTTGGTAAGAAGGCAGGAAACTGTAGGAAGAAGGAAGTTGCAATACATGTTTTACGTGAGCATGTGAAAATTGGAGTTCCTTTGTGAGGATTTTGTTTTGCATCCTATTTTGGGAGATGCTTTTCTTTTTGGTATAGTCTTCACATTTAAAACTGAAAAACACAATACCAAAAAAAGCATTGTTTTAATGCTACATTTTTATATAAAACCTCCATCATCCATCAACAAACCATTAATCAAGGGTCAGGTCACAGGAGGCCTGGAGCCTATTCCAGGCAGAGGGCAGAAAGCTAGGGCACACCCTGGACAGGATGCCAGTCCATCACAGGGCACAAGGCTGGGGCACACCCTGGATGGGATACCAGTCCATCACAGGCCTCAAATATGCTCACACTCACAAAATCGTGCCCAACAGCCAATTTAGAGATGCCTAGCTACAATTAGTCTTTGGACTGTGGGAGGAAACCAAAGTACCTGGCAGAAATCCATATGACATGGGAAGAACTCCCCACACACCTGCAGAGCAGAAGTGGGATTTGAACCCTCCAGCCTAGATAAGTTAAGAAACACAGCTACCAGCAGGATGTAAAACATCAGTCTGATATAAATGTCAAACTCTTTGTTGAAAACCTGTATCAGGGATTTCAAACTCACAATCCAGTTACATGCAAGTTTTTGTTGAAATTGTTTTCCGAACTTAAGGCAAAAAATCTCCCTATACATCTAGTGGTTGCATCATAATTTCAAATGCCTACAAATACTGCATTTTACTTTTGCAGATATTTTGATATAAAGTTATAAGGAGTGCTTATGAATAACAGTTAATACAGTTCCTTACCAGCAAATTAAACAGATAGTATCTGCTCTTTAATGTGATCTGGGCAGCACTTGGGAGTAGGCAATGATTAGCTGGGATTACTGAAGACGTTGTAGAAGTTAGTAGTCACACAGGAGCTGAGAAGGCGAGACATTTCTTATCTGATGGATGTATTCAGAAGCACAAGAAACTCCTCTTGGAGCCAAGGTTGAACTTCTAAAGTGACTGCTTTTCCATATGTTGGTTTAACATCAGTTTTGAAGGTTCAGTAATGGGCACCCAGTGTTAAAAAATATAGACACCCTGAGATTAGTAGATCTTAAACACCATAATGATTTAATCGTCTAAAATGATCTGGAATTTTAACATCACCTTTTGGGATCTTTGTGATTCTTTAAGGTTCTTCAAATATTTTTAATTCTCCACATATATTCTATATCGACATTTAAATGTGATCATAACAAGCAGATTTAAATTATGAAAAGTATCTTAATGCTATGCCTTCTATAGGACTGTACAGGACACATTTTCTTTTGAATTACACATTTTCTCCATTAATAAATCATCACCACAGCAGTTCCAGTTCAAACATCGATCAGCTTATTCTTGTCATTGTGGTGAAGGAGCCGGTTTGAAACGAGAAACCTCCCAATTTTGCGCTATCATGACTCCAGATCACTGTGTTCTGTTTGGGCTTTGATCAAGGGGAATAGGGTTTGCGAAGGAAGATGAAATGCCAAATCCATGCAATGGCATTGACGCCACAGTCACGTGTTTGTAAATAAACGAAATACTATAAATTCAGCACTGTTGGAGTCCAACAGAATGGAACCTTCAGTAGTGTGTATTTGTGCATTTGTGATAGATACCAAAAAATGACGGTTGCTGCAAGCCTATGAAATAAAATATTATGCTAAGGAAAACTGCTTGAGAATGAAAAATGTTTTATCACATTTAGCACTCCACAGTGCTGAGCAAAAAAATCTGTCACCTGATGAGTAAAGAGTGAGCATGCAGTCCCAGGACTAAATTAGGGTACAAGTTCAAATATATTATGGGTCACAAATAATGAACTCAACCATATTTTTTTCATACAGAGAAGCAAAAAAAAAATGAGATACATAGTTTGCAATCTTATATCTTTACAAACTTTTGAAAATCGTTGTTATATTTATAAGCATGAGCATTAGTCATACTTTAGCAGTAGGCTGGAAGATGAAAAGGAAATGTCTTGTTAAACTTCAATTTTCCTGCTCAGTGAGGATAAGAGAGCCATAGTACTGCTGAAATACATCTAATCACTGGTTACTGTTAACGACTTTTGTTAGCCTTGGGCTTGTCTCCATATCATTGCATGTCATTACGTATTTTGGTTGTTTAAATTGTTAGAATGAAAAATAAGGACTGTATCAAAGTAACAAACACACAA
This sequence comes from Gymnarchus niloticus, assembly GCA_009936485.2. Lineage (NCBI taxonomy): Eukaryota > Metazoa > Chordata > Actinopteri > Osteoglossiformes > Gymnarchidae > Gymnarchus > Gymnarchus niloticus. Next base: position 2,218,935 of record JAACJT020000016.1, on the reverse strand, counting down.
TAGCGTTGACATCACAGCTGTGATTTCTTGAATGCCCTTCAGTAATATCTCTCCTGTATCTTTGTCTAAGAAAAATGTCACGTTTAATATCACTGTCAAGGTTTTGTCCTCATGCTTGGCTATTGTTATACATAATTAATGATGACTCTGCATGATCTTGCAGTATGAATAAAAACAAAAAGAGATTGAAGGTGATTCATTGTTGAATTATATGCTAAATGCCCAAGCTCTGATGGTATAATTTTTATATATAATTGTGTTATAATTGCACAAGGGGGTGGGGTGCCACCAATTGACTGAGGACTCTAAGAGGGGTCTCAGAATCTTCTCAACCAACTTGGGAACATTATTTCCCTTCCCTGTTTGCCTTCTCACATTCATGGTAAAGAACAAGTGATATTGTTTTTTTTATTTATTGTAATGCTGTCACTATATTGATTGGTTGAAGTGAATAAACCTGGAATGCTGTTAAAATTTTTTACCATTATGGGAACGGCAGGGTTTGGAAATATAGTTAAATGCGCACAGCTTTTTTTTAATAATTTTGAAATCCATTTTTTAAACATTCATTAGCTTTCCAATATTAGTATGTGCTTAATTTTGCAAGTTAAAGTACAATAAAACCACATATGCATTGATTTTATAGAAAAAACAATGTATTACATGAAACTTAAAGACTAATATTAAAGGTCATATTTAAATTTGTTCTGGAGTCCATTTAATTAATTAGTGTATGATACATAGCTATTTTATTTCAGCAAGGCCAGGTTGGGACCTTTGTTGTTGTAGAAGAATGAACGGGAAATTCTTGAAATCCGAATGGCATTCCACTGAATCCGTAAAAAATAAATGACTTCAATGGTATTGACTGTTGTATTTGGCAAAGGACCTTGTATCAAATTTTAGTGACAGGATAGAGGCTGTATCCTCTCCTTCTACTTCCCACTATTCCGTATCCCCCAATGATATGCTTTGGAGGCCAATGTAAATGAAAAGGCTAGATTTATTAAAGCCCCATCTGAGGGGAATTGGTGCTGTTAGACAGGTTCCCAACTGCCGCTTTTGTTTAAAGGGTTTGTAAAAGCATGAGCCTTATCTCTCAGGAGCTGACAAAAGCCTGCCCTCTCCCCCAAATTAAATTGGACCCATAGAGGCATGATCAAATCAGCTGGCAAGTGGAAAATTCAAGCCGTCAATCACGGAGGTGTCAGATAAGAGCAGCTGCGAGTCGCAGGGAGGAAAGCTCTGGGCTCATTCCACCCTGACACTCAGGTAATAACTCAGAATGTATGGAGCAGAGAGCCCAGGACCCCCGATTCGTAGGACACGATACGGCCCACCTGTAACTATGACCTTCCCTGTCTTCACACTCTCATATTCAGACATGTATTCTCAGTTACCCACCTTTTATTTCTTTCACCGACTTTTATCCCTGTATGTTTTTGCTGCCTTACAGTTAGATTTTTGTCGGATAATGCTATGTAAAGCATGTGAGAACGCTCTTCTGTCACGCTGGCACAATCGTCATTGACTGCCAGCCACTCTCTGGTCTCCCTCCCTACCTCTGTCCGCCAGGATTCGTCAGCTTCGACAACCCATCCAGTGCTCAGGCCGCCATCCAGGCCATGAACGGCTTCCAGATAGGCATGAAGCGGCTGAAGGTACAGCTGAAGCGGCCAAAGGATGCCAACAGACCTTACTGACTGCTCTGCCAGCACCACCAGGTACTCCACGCCTCCACACCATGTGCTGATCAGACCGAGGACTGGGTGGGATGCAGCTTCATGTGCAGATGGCCTGCAGAACTCCTGAGAATGTTACAGAAGGATGTGTATGATCTACCCATTTATGCCAATCTCTCTGTGTATTTGGAGTGTCTCAGTAACAGCGACAATACATTTTGGTGCTTTGCTGTATCTTCAGGGAGAAAATATGGACAAAGGAAATGCACTGTGAAATATTTTTGATTCTCAAACTTCCTTCACACAAGCAATAACATGCTTTTGACTATTTAAGATTGTGTTATTCTTTATTGTGTGATTTATTTGACAGAAATGCCAGAAAAGAAATATCACTATATAAAGTATGAACATTAATTTATTAAGGGTTAAAAGGAATGTTTTCAGTCTGATGTTGAACATGTGTTTTAGTAATATGGAGTGATAATGGCAGTGTTGTCAAGGAAAAATACAACTACAGGTACGAGGAGCCATACGAAAATAATCCCAATTGAATGACCATCTGCAGAACGTCTCATCTGGAATTTACAAAAGGTTCAGACACTTTGATTTGATACCTTAGCCGAGGACAAACTGAGAATGCAGTGAAACTGTCAAATGCACATCACAGTTACGCATTTCAAAGTCAGATATTGCTCTTTCAGCAGGGTGGACAGAAGAAGCCCTTTTGAAAACATTGTAAAGCTTTTCAACTTTGCTAAAGACTAAAAAAATGCAGATGACATAGATCCTCATTTCAAGCTTTCTGGAAGAGCAACTGGAAGAGGCCACTGGTCTGTTTGCTGCAGAGAAACTGCATACTTAAAGGCTTAAATAGGTCTAAGTATAGCTTGGCTATTTTTATGGCACTTTTATAAGAGTTGTATCAGTGTTTGGTGTAGCCGTGGTACCACCAGTATATAGTTTCTAATAAAGTCTTTGCTTTACATTACAAAGACGGCACTTTCAAAAAGTGAATGCTCTAAGTGTCTCTTTCCGGTACGTTCCTGACGGAAGTTTTACAAATGTTGATTCTAAGTGTCAGTTTTTCATGTCGCCTCATGTTTTGCTAAAATTGAGCTTTCGAGATCTTTAACTCAGTAATAATTTACAGGATACAAGAATGGCTAATAAATATACTTGCAAATACTGTGGAATATTAAAATTGATGCCGTACAAGGAAATTAAGTTTGTAAACCAAATAATAATAGCAATAATAATTTCCACACATCAATACGCATTGTCTCAAGAAAAGTTTTGATGTAAATGTGACATTTTGTAGATGACTCATGGATGTTCCGAAAGTCACATGACTTTCCCTGGTCATCCATATGGATTGGGTTAGGTCTGAGGCCTTGGAAATGTATGGTGCTTGCTTGAGGCTGTCAGTGGTGGAGGTGCAGGCTGATGTGTTTAGTAGCTGACCGTGATTATTTACAGGTCTCTCAAGGCAATGGCTGCTCCTTCTCCTCGGCCTCATTTATGTATTCTGCTACTGTTCTAGGACCATCTGCAAATCCTATTTTTAATAAACGTGTATTTTAAAAAAATTTGCAGCTGTCACAGAAAACAGTAGAAAGGAAGGAAGTGCTGTGTTAACAGAAAACCCTTCTGAAAAAGGAATTAAAAACTACCTACACTTTTAATTTATTCGCACATTACAGCCATCTGTTCAATTTATAAATATAATTCATAACAATTCTTAAAATACTACCACAAGAGCAGACCTGTAAATATTCAAAGCCACTTTCTCCTTGTCTTGTTTAATCATGTCCTTCTTAACAATTAAACAGTCATAACCAGAATTTACTTGCCAGTCAAACCTGAGAGAAATGGGAAACCAATGGGGGAACGAGGACAAATGGTGGGTGGGGTCAACTCTATTTCCGACATAAGGAAAAGAAATTCCACCAGATCTTTTCTTCTCTTGCACCCATCCAACCTGCAAACCACGCAGGTCCAATCATAGGTCAAGATGGCCTTCCTGTTGTGTAGCCACCTATCATGGGGGACAAACTCCCAGACCTGTAAGTTGAACCCATGGTGTCATTTTGTTTTGGATGACGTCATGTGGCGGGACTGTGACTGCGTTGCATGACGTGACGTGGTTTCTATATATATATATTTATTGGATATTTATATGATTTTGGCAACTTGTTAAGTGCAGTTGATTGGCGGTTGATAGCTTTTTGATAGATGATAGCTGTTGTAAATGAATCTGAAGTGATGATTGATTGGTGGACCATGGTCAGACGTGAACTTCGACCCCTTTTTTGCTGTTGTAATGTGACCTTGTGTGTTTTTATTTTTGTGAAATTCAATGTGTATGAATATTTTTTACTCTATATTTCTCTATTTCTGTAAACTTTGTTAATTTTTATTTACTATTATTTTACTAATGTTATTGTTCATGTAAGGAGCTGGTGCCCGCTTTTATTATCTTGAGAATATTATTATTTGCAAAAAAGGACCTTTTTAAAAATTTCGTTCATGGACAAACTTGATGATGATTTTGGGCTCATGGGGACAAGACCTGAAATAGACTTCCATACAATGAGACAGTGTTTATTCCTACATACAAAAATTGCACATCACTACATCATGATTTTGTATTCACCCAAAGCAGTTCCTGTGCAATTATTTAATCTGCGTAGATAATGACTAGCTGTGCCCATAAACTCTTCAGATAGCCATCCCTAAATCGTCAATCCTGTAGATCCACAGTAAACACAATAACAGTAATCCAAGAATTAGGGCTCCACTGTAACTCTATAGGCAGTATTTGTCACCTTTAAGATCAGGAGAATTAAAACATTTATAAATGTCTTTGACCTGTACATGGTGAGTTTTGTGGGTAGATTTACAAGTGGACTGAAAATGTAATGAAATGTAGTGAACTCCAGTCACTTACCGAAAATACCCCAATAAAACACATTGCCTGTGAATGGTATACCTGCATAAGAATATATTGACCTTTTGTAGGATTTATACACTTATTTGTCAACTTCTCAGAGTTGGTATCTGGACAGCGTTACAGCAGGACATCAAGAAATAAATGCCCACTTTTGCCTCCTTGATTGGGTCTACAATCTAATAAAAGGTCCTTTTCATGCAAGCTGCATTCTTTTTATTTTTTTCCTTCTCTTGCGGACCAACCCTGATAAGACTGCGTGATTCCTATTGAACTCTCGTTGAACTCTGCCTGCATTCTCCAAAAACCCCTCCAAAGCCAGTCCCTATTGCTGTGGGAGGTGACTGGGTAGCTCACAGGGGAGTGGTCTATTGGGGTTCGCCTGCTTATCGTTGCTCTCTCCTTATTGGTTTCTCTCATAGATCCACTTCAGGTGTGTGCCGTTAACATGCTGGAATAGTTGCACTGAGCATGCTCCTTCAACACCAATCAGCATGCGCCAATGGAAACTGTCTCTAGCCATATGAAATGAACATATGTGTGCTTGGAGTATATTACCTACTGTCAGTGTAATATTCCATGTGGGAAAATAGCTTTTTCCTTTGTTTTTCTTTTGCTTTCTTCCAAAAAGTTGTGCTTAAAATCATTCGGCAAATTTTGAGAGGATCTGTTTTAAAGCGACTGTGTTATATTCTATAAATGGTTCACGCACCTTTTAAAAAAACATTGAAATGCCTGCGAACTCGAGTTGCTATATCAGTTTGAGAAAGTGCATTGTCAAGGCACAGGTCCTGTTATTTTAATGCGCACCTTTTTTTTAGACTGCATAAATGAACATCACCCTTTCCCTGGTTAAATGAATGTACAATTAAGAGTAGTAAGTAATAGCTGGAACAGCATGCACTCTCGTTATTAACTCAAACCCTCTGCCTCCATGTGTTTAAAGAGGTCAACCATGAATTAGTCACTTCAAATACCTTGTACCTCAGCTTGACTTTCGGAAAAGCAGGTGTCCCGTGTATCCTGTACATCACCCATGTCTCATTAGATACAAACTGACCCAGAGCAATCTCATTCTGGGCCTGCAACTGTTCACACATTAGAAAATCCTAGATGTTGATTTTTGACACTATGCTGTAAAATGTTCTCTAAGAAGCAGTAAAAATGTCCTTATAGGAACTTAGATTCACCTTATGAATAATAATGCATATGTAATCATATGTCATTAGTGACAAAAATAATTATTTTTCATATTTTTTTACCCCACCTTCTTTACCTTTCTTCATCTTCGATGTTTGTTTATCGTTGCTTTGGTAGTTCTGCCCAGAAACGAACAGAGAAGGCAATGTTAACACGCATGTTTGTATTCTCGGTCAAACTAATGCAATACAGTCGCTTTAAATGACAGCTGTAGTCACGATGCTTTTTGGGATTTTTTTTCCGTTAATCATACACGTCTGTTCCATACAGTATAGCATACCCACAGCACATCCTTTTTGCCAGATTTGATTTGTGTGTTTAAATTGATTTTTATTATGATTTTTTCGCTGTCTGGATTGCCTTTCTGCTGGGTCTCTCAGTGTGGTTAGAGCTGTGATTGCTGCCATCTCATTGTCGCCACTCTCTGTCTTTCAGGGTGAAGGGTCTCCCAACCTTATTTCCACAAGTGCAGTATAAGTACAAAGACTTCTCTCTCTGCCACATATCCTGAATGAAGAACGCTCCCTCGATTATTTGGGAAGGAAATCGAACGGCTGAAAAAGGATCCAGGAAGTTTGTTCTTTTTTCTTTTTTTTCCCCCAATCCAATTTTTTTTCTTTTCTCCCTTCATAGTTTTTGGCTCTTTTTTATTTGCTGTTGATGGAAGCCGACTTTTATTGTGACTAACTTGCTGCTGTTCACTGAAACAGGAGTGAGAAACTTTACAAATTCACAGTGCTCAAAGCATGCTTACCAAGAAAGAAAAAAAAAAACTGTCAAGCACACAGAAATGCATTTAAAAAAAAAAAAACAGCACACATGTATACGCAGCTGCACATGACAGATATGCGGAGACGTACCAGCTTGCTGGCTTTTTGGTTTTTGTGCCTGCAGAGGTATATTAATCCCCAATATGGCTGCCAGGACACGTGATGGAAGAAATGGGAGAGGAGAGGAGACTGCAGGATTATTTACATGCATCATTCCTTAGGAAATAGGGACCAAAAGACCAAATGTTTTTTAAAGGACATATATATGTATATATATTCATATATATACAGTATATATAACTCTTACATTGTAGCTGCAAGTATTTACAAGTCAATATTAGGGGAAAGAGAGACACTCAATCATTATCCAGTGGCTTAAGTATGACTAAAAAAGCAAATTATGGAAAAAAAAAGTTTAAAAAACAAAAAAGGAGCTAATAAAGATTTGTTCCTGTAGCTGTTTGCTGTGCCAGGTAGTTTAGAAAAGTATATTAGATTAGCAGAGTTGCAAATTTCTGGTGTTTTTGTGTTTTTTTTTTACTTATTTTTAAGAATATCTGATTTTGATAATGAAGGAGGAGAAGCTCTCCTCTTGGACGGTTCTCATGAAGGCATTGAATCTGGAGGCGGGACGTTTTCTCGGCTTGCCGCCAGATATCTTCCTCAACACGCTGTACATTTCTCTGCGGGTTTGTAGCAACTGCAAGATGAACTGGGTGGACAAAAGAGCATTGGGAATGTGTGCAGGCAGGTCGGCCTTCGTGTTCAAATGACAATCTATTGAAATGACCAAGCGAAACTGAAAAACGGTGTGCTTTCGTTCAGCTGTTTTTTAAAAATATTTTATTACTTTTTTTTTGTACTGCATCAGGGACTCGCTAGCGTAAGTTACTAACAAAAGAAACATGTAACAGATGCCACAAAAAAGCAATTGTAGTAAAGAGGAAGAGTGTAAATATGTGCTTGACAGGTTGCTAGGGAGAGATCAGTGAAGACTGGGATGGCTGTGGATAACAGGCAGGGAAAAACAGGGAGTCAACGTGGAATGGTCGTAATCTTTACGGGTCAGGATACCTGCTCTATGATCAGAAAACTGATCAATGTTCACTTCTTAGGAGATAAATCAAGAATAGGTATAAAGACAAATGTGTTTTAAATTATAGAATGAAATCAGAAACATCCTTTTGTCAATTGAAAACCTAATTAAAAGTCGAGCACTGCTCGTTGATGGCAGAGTGACAAGTGGAAGCTTTTATAAGTCATTTAGTATTGTCATTAGAGTATGTAAATAGAAGTGTGAACAAATTCCCTGACCTGCTTTCCTCTCTCTTACATTTTATATGAGCCTTTGAGATCTCAACGTGATGCAAATTTAATTGTAGCCTCTCTGAATATAGGCCATTCCAAAGCTTAATGTTAGGAAACGCTCTACTTTATTTTATATTGCAAAGAGAATGCATCCATTCTTGATCATAAATGTTGGTTGAAACTAAGTGTTGAAGATTTTGTCATTAACTGGGAATGGCATTGGGCTCTCTCAGGTACCAAATTTGCATTTTGTTTGCATACTTGTATTTAATTCTTTTTTTTTGAAACACTCTCAATTTGGAGGGCTTCCAGAGTATTTGCAAATTCGAATACGACCACTTTGCAGCAGAGGGGGATTTGAAAAACCCACGCTGAGCTGTTCTCTAACGCCATCCTCAGTCCCCTCAAAGTTTGGTCCGCCCTACTCCTTTGAACCAAAAGCTAAGGGGTGCCTGGCCCTGTGTGGCAGGAATGGAGGTAGCCTTGATGCACGAACTCAATTGGTTTGTCAGACACCTTTTGCCTTCTGCCAAATCTGTTACTGTTTACTTCCAGTAAACCAATTCTAATTAAAGCGATACATTCCAAGCCTCTCAGTTGGCGTACAGAGGCCCTGGCAGTACCCTCTCAACAGCAACCTATATCTCATCAACATTGCCAGTACTAATTGGCATTTTCCTACTTAGAGAAATCAAGGTGCCATTTTTTTTTGTTCACAGGCAATGCTTCATCCCGTTTCGGTAATCAGGTTTACATCTGCTGTTTTGCATTAATGTGTCTCTCATCAAGAGATTTAGAGCAGTTCTTGTCGATTCATTCGGATATTCATGCCGTGCACCACACGTTCGGCTTAGCAGAGAGAAATGTGTATGTACATGTATTTAAATTCCTTCCTCAATTCCAAACTAATGAGAAACAAAACAAACTGCAAAAAGTCTCCCTTACAGAAACCTTCCAGCAGTCCGTTTCTGCACTGTGTGAGTGGGGTCTGTGTTGGTGTGGAGAATGTCGTCATGTGCTCATTTTACAGACAAAAACATGAGACTGGTGTCAAAAGCACAGCAAATCCAGTGTGTTGTACAGTGTCAAAGGGAAAAGGTGGGTTTACAAAGCACAGCAGCTACTTTAACTCAAAGTTATGTGCATTGAGTGTAATGCAGATGTACTACAGAATATATAAGCTTTATTTTGCCTTCAGAAACTCTCTGTAAGTCTCGTGAACATGTTTGTAGGTGAAAAAAAATTATATTTCTCCCATGTATTTGGAAATACAACTCTGAGAATTCTGCTGCTCATTTAGCCGGAGCAGAGCATAGCCAGAGAGAAATTCAGCTGAAGGAGCAGATCTCGAACTGTCTGCTTATGTAACAGCCCTCCGCCGGGGGTAGCTTGGGAAAGTGAATCAGCCCAACGTTAAGTGAGAGAGGCAGCCCTGTTAGTCTTAAACCCATGGGATGACTTTATTAGCCCAGCACTGCAGAAGTAAGACTGTGAGAACCGAACCTGTGTAGCTAGTGTGTAACATATTTCACCTTGTTTTTCTTTTAGTAACTGATAAGCATAAAAAAAGACTATATTACTATATTATGTCCCCATGCAAAGGTTGCAAGGTTCACCAATCACGTGGTTGGCTCCGAAAATTTGACAGTCTAGATGAATGAAAGGTAAAGTTCACCCTGGACATTATTATTATTGTTGTTGTTGTTGTTGTTGTTGTTGTCATCAACAACAACAACAACAGTAATATTAACAATAATAATATAATGGTAGTTGCCATAGTAAGAGTACATGACAATGAATAAAATATTAAATGTTCTGACACATTGTGACATTCCCATGAACCTCCCAAATGCAGAATTGAAAAACTGCATTATATAATATGTGCTTATAGTATGATTTATTGAAAATTTGTGCCAATTCAGAACATTTCTTCTAATATCAAAAATATTGCATGACTTGTTAGGATACTCTACAATGGAATTGTCTTATAAAAACCCCACATCGATGAGGTGTGAGCAATCCATTATGAGGTAGATCCCGTTTACTATAGCAGTTTCCCAGGTGACACTTAGACACAGCCAGCACCCAGCGAAAGCTGTGCTGTAACTGCAGTGAGTCTGTTGTGTGCAGGTTATTTCTGACAGAGGACTGGAATGATAGCTGTCTCTCAGTGCCATTGATTTTAAAGACCCAGCATCCCTGTTCAGGATAAGTGGGTATAGGATGGATGGACGGATGGATGGATGGATGGATGTGTTAAAGAGAATTTGTGAACAGACACTCAACTAGCTCAAATGGCAGGATTTAGTTGTACACTTAAGCCAAGTGCTTTACTTGTACTATCTTTAAATATTCATACGTGAGCATTTATTCCTAAAAATGTATCAGTTGCAGTTAATTTTAAACAGAAGTGCTATGTTCATTTTATGTATTTTATTTTGCATGTTTAAATCGGTTTATCAGTTGCTTGTTTTATGCTTTTATCTAAAGCAACATGACATTCATACTCGATTCAGATGAGCTTCTTTCTCGTAATTATGGCAGGACACCAAGATACCGAGTCCAACACGTGGAAGATTATTCTTAGGGCTGTTTTATTTTACAATACAATAGGTGATCTCTTCTGGCATCATAATATTTTCAATGACTATCTGATACATATGTCAAGTTATGACAGACATGAAGGGAAACAAAAAATTTCAATGGACTGCACATTAAAAATCTAAAATTGCCGGATCTGGAAGTTGCTATGTAATGCAGTGGGAGTATAGACCTATGTAAGATTGAATCTTTGAATTACTCTTTGATGCTTTCATCTCATCCATTTAAATATAGGCCACTGGAACCTAAGGAATTAACATGCTATTGGTATTTTAGAATGAATGTATTACTGAAGAGAGTGCAGTTTCCTTTGCATTGTCCAGAACTGTAACTTTCTAAATAGAACTATAACTAAAATGTTCTCCATCATGGTAGCTTGTCAAAGTTATGACTGAACATCTGTCTGCAGCTGGCATGTCAGCAAACGATGGCAGGTGACCACATGATTATCTCTCATAAGAAATCACCCCTGTCTCATTGTTCAGCTTTAAATTATTGCCAGAAGTGTCTTGCACAACAACATGACCCTAAAATTGACATCAAAGGTATTCAAAACAGTCCAGATGACCCAGTGCAATGCTGGATTTGTTTGCTGATAATGAGCAAGCAAGACCTCTATTTTACTCAAATTGTCCTTTTCTTCCATATTAAGTAAAGCGATGGAAAATGTACAAAATGATGAGGCAGTGACGATCCATAGGATTATTTAATTGTGCTAAATGCATTTTCAAAATTCTTCCCAAAGCATATCAAAATTCAACATGAAGCGAATAAATCTTCCATATAGTTGCTGTCCAATGATAAAGTAACCTCTCCTGTCATCATGAGACATAATGTAGTTCTGCTGGTGGCCAGTGGAAGATGTGAGTTAATCTGTCTATTTCAGAGCCAGGTTGCTCTTATGTTTTGGTAACGTCCATGCTCCGAGATAAGAAATTGTATTCATAGAGTCTTTTCTGCTAGAGGACCATCCCCCAGGGCCTTAGCTTTTGTAGAATGGGAAACATGTGTCTTAAAATAGGATGGTTGTTCTGCTGGCAGCAGCCGGTGGTGAGATACTGAGTCACCCTACCCATCTCAAAGCGGCATTAGAACATGGTGCAACAAGAGCATTAAGCTGAGAACGCAGACTGTCGTGTTAAAGGCTGGAAGGGAGCCAGATTCAACAGGACACTGCCAGGGATATGAATCCTGGACCTTCTCATATTATCATGCTACCTTTGCTTTGTATTTTAACTGTTTTACTCTTTTTCTATGGACATTTTCCAGCGTACAGAAATATGCCTGCCTGCAAAGACCCATTGGAACATGAATAGCATCGTTAATAAGTTTGCACTGAAAGGAAGGTGCTAAAAAAGTTGAGAATTATAGACACTCAGATGAGATTCTGTTTTTGAGAGTAGTGGTGGACATCAGCGCCTTAGACACTGACCGTTCAGTTTCTGACTGAAAAGTCATGCTTTGAACATTAAACCCAGTGCTTGGAATTCTGGGGGTTTTCAAAGGCAACTTTCAGCTGTTTTCAGAGAACTGTTGCTTGACTCAGCAGGTTAGACAAAGGCCTTGTTTGTATCATGTCCCTGTGAAGTTGTACGGAATCGGAGCCTAGCGTTAGTCCATGAGGTTTATGGGGTTCATATTCTAAAATCAGGTGACAATACCTAAGATTATTATGTATTACCCATTCAGCAAGCACTAGCCAGATAATTGTCCTTAAACTAGCTGCCCTGGACAATTCAACAATAATAATTACAGAAAATACAACATGTTGATGTGCAGAAGAGCCATCATTGCCAAGGTAGATAAGTAGTAAAAATGATTACAATAAATGCATGGTAATG
>JAACJT020000016.1:2189398-2200675 GCA_009936485.2 Gymnarchus niloticus | reverse complement strand
TACACCTGGCCTTACTCCCCTTCCATCTGGTTTCTTGCACACACAATATATCAACCTTCCTTCTCTCCATCATATCAACTAGCTCTCTCCATTTACCGATCATACTACCAACATTCAAAGATCCTACCTTCATTTCCACTCTCCTAACCTTCCTCCTCTCCTCCTCTCCTCCTGCCTCCGGACACACCTTCCCCCTCTCCTTCCTCTTCGTCTCCTTCTTCGGCCAACAGTAGCCCACTTTCCACCATCACCCTGTTGGCTGACAACGCTAGTGGCAGTTGTTGTTAACCCGGGCCTCGACCGATCCGGTATGGAAATCTGTTTTGTTGTCCACATATTTGATTTGGTAAAAATTTTACACCGGACGCCGTTCCTGACGTTACACTCGCTTGTGCACACCCAGTGGCTGGGTTAATACAAACAACAATAATACAAGTAAAAATTTAAAAATAAGTCAACAATAAAGTAATCAGTTATACAGTGGCTGAATGTGCAAACTGTACAAATAAGTAATAAGTAACATTTAGACAATATGAATATTGCACTTATTCATTTGGTGACTGTCTGTCTGATTGTAGCTAGATCAGCCTAATGCAGTATCAAATGCTCTGATGGCAACAGGAATGAAGGACCTGTGAAAATGTTCCTCAGTGCACCTTAGGGAACATAGCTGGTCACCAAAGGCACTCCTCTCAGACATGACTGTCACATGTAGAGGGTGGGAAGCATTTTCCATAATAGACAAGAGCTTGTTGCTCATTTTCCTGTTTTTCTGCTGTTAATTGAACCTGCAGCTTTATTCTGATTGAAGTTTAAGGTAACACCTCTCTTCTCCAGCCCAAAATATACAACATATCTAAGCAACTCGTAAGGTAAAAAAAGGGCAGATCAGAGCAGCTGCTTATTAACCTGTCGCTATGACTGCAGCGGAGGGCGAAGTGAGAGTAAAATGAAGTGCCGAGCCATCGTGAACCAAGTCGCTGGCGAGACGGGCACCCCGTAAACAGCTGTGCAAGGGCCAAATTGGAGGCGCGTCGTGCGAGGCGTCTTCCACTTTGTCTCCGTCTGGGAGAAGCCAGCATCAAACAGTCACAAATGCAAAGTGACAATTTAGTCATTCCATTTTAGGAGGGCCCAATGAATCGCGAGCAGCTCAGGGATAAATGCTCGGTATGGTTAATTTTTCAAGATTTTTAGAAAGCGCACAATAAATATGCATAAGTGTGTCACACTCCGGGTCAATTTGTCTCAGATTCCACTGTGGTGAACAGATGGTTTATGTCCTTAAGAAGAAAAGAAGAAAAAATGGCTTCATGGAGAGAAATGCATTGCACACATGATATGGAGCGTGAGTGCAAGATGATTGAAATTGACATCGCACCCGCAAAATCAATGCATTTTTTAACAGACGCAATTGTGCCCGACGCACCCATTCGTCATGCAATTTGCATGGGGTAATTGTGGCAGCACCAGCTACTGATGCATTTTAATTGCATTTCAATTTGAAATTGAGACCAATTAGGGAAGTCATTCTATCCTGCCCAAAAGGGGCCTTCTGTCTGCCCCGTTTCCGTGACAATACTTTGGAAGAGTATCCATTCTTCCCTCCAAGAAAAGGTGAAGAAAACCATTAAGTATTGCTCATAGTTCTAAAAATAATGTACTTATGTGCTATTCACACTGTTGTTCTCTGACCATTCAGTGTCGTGACAACATGTCCCACATCTGGATTGCTGAGACCATTTGACACTAAGCCCGTGAAACGCCAGAGAGGTCCTACATCAAGTTGATAACCAGGCTTTCAGCAGGAACACCTGGGCTATTTTTTCAGGAGTCATGTCACTTCAACACACATCGTAGTGTGCATTCTGTCAAGCAGAATACTGCTAGTACTCTAGTATTAGTACTGACTAGTACTACTAATACTAGAGAAGTAGGCAATGGCTGCAAACAGATTCAACTGTAAGATTACACCACCAATGCCATTCCAGTTCTTCCAACAGGAATTATATCCAATGGCTGTCATTTCTAATCTAATTTTTTAGGCCTGCCTTTCGATTTCTCAAAGACCAAAACAATACAATGTCGTGACAACACTCTCATCCCACAGATATAACAAAAATCTCCTCCCCGAAAGTTAACAATACACATTATAGAAGTACACAACAGGAGTAAGAATAATAATAATAATGTTACATTTATATAGCACCTTTCACAAACCCAAGGTCTCTTTACATTATAAAAAATATTGAACAGACTAATCAGAATGGGTGGAAGGAATGGGTGCTCATTGAAGAAGGTCTTTGACCCGGATTTGAGTGTAGAGAAGGAAGAGCAATCGCAGGGAAATTGAGGAAGTGAATTCCAGAGTTTGGGGGCCATGACACTGAAGGATCTGCCTCCCATGGTAGAAAGTCTGGTGCCTTAGAATGGGTTGCCGTCATAGCTACTTTTGTATCTGTGTTTTATAGTCAGGGCAGTAGAAATCCATGGCTCACTTTAACTGATGCAACACGGAGACACACACCTGACCTTCCCATCAGATGCTGTTGTGACTGTGTGATTCACTTATCACACATTCAGACTGCAAGGCACAAGACATCCCGGAGCACATTCTACAGCCAGTCCTTCCTCGATTTAATTTTGAGGTCATGCTGTTACCATCTGCTGGGTGTTGGTTTGAGGAATGAAGGTTCCACATCGGCAGGGTCCAGGAAGTTGCCCTTGTTACATGGCTGGAATCAGGATCCCAGCATTGCTGTCAGTCTCAGAAATACGCAACATGTCCGGTCGCTATCAGCCGGGCCCTCCACGCAGCTGTCGAGTCAAGCAGCACAGAGCAGCCCGTTCAATTTTTAGCCTGGATCTGTGATTCAAGGGCAAAGGGTGAAGAAAAGACCCATGTAAAGAAAGAGGGGAAAAACAAGGACCTTTTCACTTTTTACAATGTAAATATTTTCCAGGCACTTCATTCTATACTGCATTTCAAAAAAACTACACCCTTTTTATTTTTGCAATAACTGTTATTCCAGAGCCGATTTTGATTATTTTTGACAGAAATACACCTTAAGAATAAAAATCGTAACAAAATGTGTATTTTATTTCCCATCACATCTGTTTTATGTATTCCTACTGTACCTTGTAACACAGGGCAACAAATTTCACTCATGTTCACAATGATAAACATGGAAATCAGACAGCAAAGTCAGGTAACGGTCAAGTCGAAAAAGCTGACAGAACAGGTCATACGTTTCAAGCAAGCGTTCAAAGCGTTCAAAGCGTCGTCTGTTAGCTTTCACAGAGGCCTGGGGGCATTCAGGCAAAAATAAGAAGAAGGTTTAGATTTTTCTTTAAAAAACACAGTGTATACTACTTTTGTAAAAGGCCAGCACGATGTTTAACCAACTAACTAGTTTGGGCTTTCATTAGTTTGTGATTTGGTTAATGAAAGTTGTAGTAGTCTGGACATGGTGGACATTGGAGAAGAAGCTTTCCATTTACCATCTCCATGGCCAAAAACCACGTGATTAAATATATATGGCCTCTACTTTCTGTCTGAGGACTTACCTCTTCTGGCCTATGAACAGAAAGATTGCTTAACTTAATATTTAATAAGGCCTATTAAATGTACTCCTGTTTTTACACTTACATTATTATTATTATATACCTTTTAAAAAGCCCACAGCACCCAGCCTTCATGAAGCACCCTCGAGCCTCCCCTGTAAATGCACTTGAAAACGGGATCTGTTTCTCGGCAACACAACCTAGCAACCCTTCGTGTAACCAAGGATTATAACCTGTTGCCAAGGGAGACACACAAAGGGAAAATTGATTTTCAGAATAAAAAAAATGCATATTTATTATATGTGAACTACATAACCATTAATAATTGTATGTGAACTACTTAATTAATCAATTCAACACTTCTGCACCCGAAGACCGCTGATATGTGTTGCACGTTGTCATGACAACACCCACCGCATTCTAAAAACAGCCCTGTCTTGTACGGAAGCATTGACCTCTCCGAAAGATTTTTTGAATGGTGAGCCGTTGTGTCATATTTAAAGTTGTGAATACCCTTGAGATGTCTTTCTGAGTTAGGGCAATTTGTAACGAAAATGTCATCTACCCACTTTATCTTGATCTTTCCATCTTAGCAGGTGGTTACAGTGCACTTCATGATGCATATCATAGTAGATACACGACGAGAAATGGAAACAAAATGCATTCAGGATGGAAACACACTTGTTCAGAACAGCATGCCAGGCTGATGTGGTAAAGTCCAGCATCATGTAACATTTCAGTTTTGCTTACACATGCCTTCAAATTTCAACTCTACCTGCATCCCTCATCCACATCGCTGTACTTCACGGCATAAACTTTTCTCCCTCAAGGAATTCTTAACACTATTGTACAAGTTCTTAATGTCATGAGCACAAAAAAAAAAATATATTTTCAAGTATTTGCTTAAAAAAATAATTTAAATGTCTACACCATAAACGTCAAATTCTGCAGTTTGGGTACTTTGTACTGGAGCCTACACAAACAATGTTTGTACTGGTGCGCCACCTTGTGGGGAATTTTCAGATGACTTTTACCATATTGTCTCCCAGTTAGATTTAACTAGCTCAGTGACACATAAAAATTAACAAAATGCAATTTCATGTTAATTTACATTTAGTCTCATATAAATGTAATAAATGAAAACCCACGACCTATGGAGGGTGGCACGATGGATCGGGGGGCAGCACTGTTGCCTCACATCTCCCAGGTTGAGAGTTGAATGTCACCATTGTTTAGCCATTGTTTGGTGTGTGGAGTTTAAAAATTCTTCTGTTGTGCAGCTTTCCTCTGTGTACTTCAGATTTACCTAACAGTTAGACCAATCAGCATCTCAACTTTGCCCAGTGATGGACTGATATTCTACGCAGGATGTACCCCCACCTCATGCCCTGCACTTCCTGTCCAGGCCCCCTGCCCCCTGTCCCCCCCAACCAGGATAAGTAGTCAGAAGATAGACAATCAAAACGTTACAAAATGATGCAGATTTAAATATGACCGAATTAAATTATTTACACATAGATTAGATGCAGCAAAAATCTTTGTCATTTTTTAATGCTTTAGGAATTTACTTAGAATTGGTGAAAAGAAAAAAAAAAATCTTGTTTTTCTAACGGTCATGGAAACTATCCACTAGAGGGCAGTACAGACTGGATTTAGTGTAAAAAAAGGCTCTTATTCCAGAAATTTTCCAGAAAATGTTACCACATTGCATTGTAAACAGGTAACAACTCCCCACCAAACAGCATTTAAAATAAAGGTTCGTCTATGTATTTTAAGTTAAATCAGCATGGCTGTTAAACAGCTATTAGAGAAAACACATCATATTGATTCAGAGTTCTCCTGAGGCGGAGCACATTATCATGAGCAGTCAATGATCTCTGTAAAACTAAGTCTAACTGGCTCTACAAAGTGTCTCCGCTTAATTCTCAAGGATTCAGGATAGATGCTATGTTCATTTACAGCATGTGCAGGATTTTTTCAACTAAATGTCATAAGTGAGATCTGGTTACACCTAAAATAAAAGCACAAAACACCCTCTGTTTAATTTGCATGCACCTCTGACTTTGTGTGTGCAATCCATCATTGCTTATTTTTTAAATCCTGTTTGAAGCACTGAAGATTCAGCTTTTTTTGTTGGTTTTCTTGTCTGATAGCTGCTTGTTTTACCCCCTACAGTGAATCCCGTGCTTCCATTTCATTTAAAGTCATTAGTTTGTTGTCCAGTTGCGTGTTCCAGAGACACACATGCTTCAGCACTATATATAGAATAGGGAAGGCAAATTCATTCAAAGTCAAAGCTATACACTTCCATCTCGCAAGACCAGTTAGTAGACTGATACGTGGAGTGTGATGAAGATGCTGAATGAAGACCTTGTGATGAAACTCAATCTAATGAAAAGAACAAGTGACTCCTGTTAAAAGATGAAAGGTGGCATCCAGGACCGCTTTCCTGGAAAGAGTCTGTCCATATTACACTTCCCTCTGAACACCTCCCCTAGTGTCGCCAGTTTGCTGAAATTCTACATGGCACGTTTTGTAAGTTAGCCATCTGTAGTTCTGCGTGATTTTTCTGAACTCTTGTGTTCATTAATATGTATAACTGTGAGCATTCACATTTGTGTGTGTGCGTGCATCTGTATAAGCACATCATTAAACTAGTTTCTAAAATGACATTTCTTTATGGACATTAAATAGATGTGTGCTATTTTTTATCAAACTCAATCTTGGCTCAGGTCGAGTCTGGGACCATTAAAAACATTCCCAGTAAAATCACAGGCACTTGGCCAGCCAGCAGAGCTGTTGCTGGTGCCCAGGCTACACCCTCTTGTTGCCACATCAACACAGCTGCAAAATGATGGCTGGCTTTCACTGTAATAATGGGATTAGGCAGGCAGCACTCGGAGCAGCCCTGAGAGACAGTAGCCATGATTGGCCATGACGGATTTCTGGGGCCAGACCCCAACAGATGGTGGGGCGGCCTCCCAGCTATATCTTCATGCTGGCGGGTGTAGTCAACTGATGTGATGGCAGACCACCACAGGCCTGGCCATGTATTTGCTAACTGCCCATGGATCATACACTTTATGGGAATCATGTAACGACAGAAACGATCGAATCCACCATTCACATGTCTGATTGCTGTACCTATCCATGAGGCAAATGATGGTCAAGGCATACCTGTAAAAAACAGACACGACGTCATGCATCTGTCATTGTCAACAAAGCAGTTATTTAGCTCCATCAGCAGAGAAAGGGGACGTTTTTATTCTATGTTGTATTTGGAAGATTATTCTCAAATGCTTCTTTTGCCAAAAGGACAATTTTCTCAGACAAGGTGGAGACGTAGCGACCCTTTTACCCCTGACGTTCAGCAGGGCCTCTTTCTTGACAGAGCTTAAAAGCTTTTTAAGGAATGTTCTGACAAAAGAAAAAAAAACAAATATTAATACTGAGAGTCCTCAAAGAATACTGCTTGATTCCTTTTGAAAGCGTTTCAATTTATTTATTTCACATCAATGTCACCGTCATCGTCAAACAGCTTTTCTTGGTGAGGGTCACAGTGGCAGCATGCTGAGCAGATCACACCAGACGTCTTCTTCCATGACCACAGACTCCAGCTCACCCTAAAGGATCCCAAGACAGTCCCAAGCCAGCAGGGACATATAATCCCCCCAGGGAGTCCTGGGTCATCCTGAAAGCCTCCGCCCAGTGGGATATGCCTAGAAAGGCTCCCTTAGGAGCTGTCCTAAAGGCATCCTTATAAGACACTCAGAGCACCTCAAGTGGTTCCTCTCGAACTGAATGAGCAGTGGCTCCATTTCCAGGTCCCTCTGGATCTCCTAACTGCTACCCTGTTATGGAGACTGAGTCCAGCAACCCCTCAAAGAAATATCATTTTGGTTGCCTGTACTTGTGACTTCATTCAGTCATTACCCACAGACAGTGACCATCAGTAAGGACATTGATATAGATTGAGTGGTAAATCACAAGTCCCGTCTTATGACTTCACCACTGCGAACTGCCACCTGTCAATCAACCAAGGGACTTGACACACCCTCAATAGAAATGAACACCCTCTCTAAACAGCTTTGATTTTGTGTCAAAGACTCATACTACTTCTGTACTAGGATCATATAGCATGCATAAATGGTCCTGGTACCTCATACTCCTGTAGAATTTCACACAGGCCTATGAGCTCTGCAATAGGGAAGAGCTGGTCCACTGTTCTTACTGGAAAGCCCACCCTCCCAGCCCAGCCCGCTGACGTTCCTCCTAGTTTGTGACCACACCACTATTTTTACCTAAGGTACCCTTTTTTCAGTGCAGTACTGTACCAAATGATTAATGCTGAACAATGATACCCAGATCCATGCTGAAATTTTAAATCCAAAACAACTCGTCTACTGTAAGTTCTTGTACTGAATATTGTGTTTGCTTTTAACTTGTTGCTAAAGCAGTTGACATTGGGTGCCCTCAGTCAAGAACATTGCATTAAGGTCCAAACAGATATGAGAAAGTGGCATAGTCAATAGAGAGGTGCCTTGCATACAACTTGGGTTTCAATTACATTATTACATACAGTGCAGCTCGAAGAATGTGGAGGTCACGGTGGACAAAAATTTCCACTGAAAAATGAGGATGTGGGACATTTTTGCCCCGATTTATTTGCTGACTTTTATTCACAGTATTGTCATCATGCAGTGATATAAACCATGGAGTGGGTCTGTTAGGTAAGGATCATGTAACGACTGATGTAATAAATGTAAAGCAAGCACATTTAGTAAGGTTCGAGTCAGGCTTGCGACTCATGTTAATGTCATTCAATAGCTCTAGGCCATTGAACTTAGATGTACAATATAAATAAAAATAATCAATTGCTCCTTTACACCATTTAATTAGGAACCTCATTACTGAAAAATGTTACCATTTATCTTTCATCATTCCATCTGCTTAATAGCTCCTTATCCAGTCAGGGTCAGAGATTCCAATGCCCTTAACATTGTTTTATTATTTAGCCAATGTTTTCACCCAAACCACCTTCATATCTTATTAATTTAGTTTTATCAGTTTAAGTGCCCAGCTCCGGATATATCAGGGTTTAGGATTTCACCCAGACACCTTCCAGAAAAGCCCTTCATCTCGTTAGCTGTGGTTCCATGCCATGCACCCGTGTGGTAAGGACATCTGGGAGCTTAGAAGATGCTGGACAGGTGAGTCAAAGGTATTGGAAGTGTAGACTACCACAGCTAAGCTCTCAACTGTGTCCGCTCTGGTTTTCAAAGCCACTGACAGGGCAATTTCTTCAAATGGAGAATACATTTAAGCTTTAAAATTAGGCCATCAATCTATATTCAGGACACATCCAGACCCATTAGTTGATGGCTGTGAAATTTCTTTTTTGAAAGGAAAGGAGGCACTGTTTGAAATCGAAACACGTTTTGACTTTATCAGTTTGAAGATATTAGATGTTGGGATGGCTTGCAGACGGTGATAAGGTTAGAAGTTCCTTCAGGCCAACTCAGCTCAGTAAGCAACAGTGCCCATGAAACAGATTTTAATGTCTGTCTTTAGGCCTTTAATCATGCTGGGACAAAGCTGTCAAAGGTATCTAGTCCCCAAGCCTCCTATTTATGATCCTCTTCCGGTGAGTCATTTCATTTCTGGTATTGAAACTCATGTTCACAGAGCAAACATCGTTCAGTATTCTGGTGCCACATGAATACTTTTGGCAGTTTGTGATAGGCTGGGGATCATTTTGTCTGCTGATCATTCCTCAATTGAGAGTGCATGTACATGCTAATGTGGTCCGCTTAACACACTTTCCTCTACTGGAGCTGTATCAGCTACATTTTATCTTCCGGACGACTGATCGTTCTTTTAAAAATCAGACCATTTCAGCAGATATCCCTGATTAACCGGAAGAAATTAAATCTTTTGGGGTGTCTGTGGCCTTAAACACATACACGTAATAAGCTTCCCCGGACAAAAGGGGGAATTTTCAAGACTCGCTTGAATGAACATACGTCTGGGATAGAATGAACTTGGACTGGGAGAGGCATTGCGCTCTATACGAAAATAAATTTACTCATTCTGTGTTTTCACAAGCAAGCAGCAGACCAAAGAGACCAAGCTGTGGGATTAATGCAGGCTGAAAGCTGTAGTCATGTGACACATTCACCGCCATTGACCTGTGCTTCCAGCACATCGCCCTGCCATCCTCGGCAGCAGGCAGCACGGCATGGAGCGCGTTAGCAGTCACCTGGAAGATCAGTTACAACGTATTCAAGCAGGCCATCCTGGTGGCTGCTTTGCCTCCATTCTCCTGTCTCCTTCCCCCGCCAGCACGCTGGGTCTGCCCTTCACCCGTAATCAAACAGCAGTCGCTAGCAAAATGTGGTAATTAATGAGACGTGTAGCTAAGATCAGCGGGTGTAACGGCACCTGACATTGCAGTTTTGCATAAGCACCCCTTGACGGTCTCCCTGCCAATCCAGAGGCTCCGCTCTGGCCACAGCTGTCTGGGATATCTCTTGATTATTACTTGCCGTATTTTCCCACCATGTTTATACTTTTGTCACAGCCACATTCATGCACTGCATACAGATGCAGTCCAGCACTGCATGTGCTCTGCTGCACTGCTGCTCCTTCTTTGGGTCAGGCAGGTCAGACAGCCCTCCTCCTATCGAGATTAGCATTTGCATTAGCATTAACTTAATCCTAACCCAGAGTCACACCAAACAATCCATTGGTGCCTGCCACTTTGAGTCGTTTTGTTACACTGGTGGATATAAAACCGGTCGTGGAGAGGCAGCTGTTTTCTTGGAGTCTATAAACACCTAGAGTGATTTAACATGTCAGCTAGTACCAGAACAGACTCATATTCAAAGGTCACAGTGGGTGGGATTACTGCCTGCTGTCAATCATTGCCAGGTTTGGTTTAGCCGTCAGTGATAGGATAGTATGCCATGATCCCGCCTACACTCCAATCCTAATTTCTCCCATTAATAAGAATAGGTGACCACTGAAGCAGTTTGAGACTGGAAACCCCCGCAGCACTCCTCAATGACAGCTGCTTACCTTGCAGAAGAAAATAGGACTTTTGCAGAAGCGCACGTTTTGAACAAACGACAAACAGCCGAGGCTGAGAGTCAGGCGTCAGTGTGCCCATGCTCACTAGTTTGGGAGGGAGAGAGTAGCTGCCCGTGGACTTTATGCTTAGCACTTAATCGCACATGCTGAGCTGGACAGCCCACCACACAAAGAAAAAGGACGAGGAACAGGGACAAGCGAAACAGTCCGCAGTAAAGCGCCTAAGTAATCTGACCACAGTTAAACAGGAAATCTGCCGCACTCCAGAGAATGAGAGAACAATGCCACGCTGTCACGCCTCTCCATGGCAGCAATGGACTAGTGGGTCCTGTGCCCCCCTGGGCTCTCAGATTGACTCCTGCCTCCTCATCTGGCCACAGGAGTAATCACGCCTGTCTCTGTAACAAATGTCAAGCTCTTCTCTGCCCTGCCAGGCCTCCACAATGACGGGCCCTGTGAAGAAACTCTTCTCTCATGCATTTTTCAGCCCTGCCTGGAACTAAATTAGAGGGTTTTTAATCCACTTACAGCCAGGCTATCTGTGAAAGCATCGCAGGAGCACTCTAAGTGTGTCATGCCACACAGGCAAGAATAAAATGCCCATTAATGGTCCCCATGTTGCAT
>JAACJT020000016.1:2175119-2185844 GCA_009936485.2 Gymnarchus niloticus | reverse complement strand
GGCAAAAGGAAGAGGGGACGGCAGAAGATGAGATGGATGGACAGCGTGGTGGAGACAATGAACATGAGTTTGGGCAGACTTCGAGAGGCGGTGGAGGACAGGGCGGCCTGACGTGCTGTGGTCCATGGAGTCGCGAAGAGTCGGACACGACTGCGTGACTAAACAACAACAAGCACATTCCATTCCTTGGTGCCAAAAGTCACACTGCACATTCTTTTCTCCGTACTCTATTTAAATGAACCGTTCCTTTATTGAAATCCCTCAAATGAATTTTGGTTCTGTCAGCTAAATTGCCTATAGGAGGAAAGCATCGACTATTGAATAATATGGCATTCAGAAGGACATTGTAGATTTTCTTCCTTTCCATGCAGTTACTCTGCTTCTTTAAACCAGCGGTGCTTCCTGGACGGAAAATGCATGCATGTCTTGTTTTTTTCATGTCCACCTTTCTGTCCTTAATTACATAGAACTTTGTGTGAAGACTTCAGATGAATGAGGCATAATTTTCTACTAATGGCAAGACTCAGAATATGCAAAAAAGACTATTAGTAGTCAGTCTGATCAGGCACCTGGCAACCACATGAACATATCAATGAATCACACGTCGACTTAATGCAGCCTATTAAAAGTTTGTTTTCTTCACCCTCCTACTCAGCTATGAATAGAATCTTTCCAAAAATCACATCAGTGTTTTCACCATTTCAACACAAACTGGCATTATTAGATGGTGGTGCTGCCATCATCTTTTTTGGGATTATTTTTTATTTTTATCCTTCTTTTGAAACATTTAAAAGAAGTATTTTGAGGCTCTTGAGATAGTATATGTTATAATTTGAACTGTTATTTTTACACACGACAATTGATCAACCAAGGTACGTACTATAGTGTGATTTAAAATCTTTAGGCTTAAAGAAAATAAAACACTGGTCTTATAGAACGATTATCCCTACTGTTTATTTTCATGGGCTGCTTTTACAATTCAGGAGTTTTCCCCTTCCTGAAAACGAAACAAAAATGTGGTAAATTTGTCCATCATGGCCATGCCGAGCCAAACAGGCCAGCCACACGCCCAGCGTACTCCCGTTCCTAATCCCCAGAATATCTAACACAGCTGATTCCAGTCTAGCCACTCCTTTGAAGTACCTCCAGTTCCCTTGCTTCACTGTGAGTTATTGACTTTCGACCCCACTATTGCGAAGGTCATGCTTGCTGTCTGGGATACCAGTGAATGAGCCCTGTGAGCTCTTGGTTTTCCCCTTTGGACTGCGGTTTGTTTGCCGAACTGATTGACATGTTTTGGATTTTGATCATTTGCCTGTGACCATGACGGCATGTTTGTATATTCCTTTGGCTTTGGAAATCTTGTCTGTTCCAGTTTTGACCCTGCCTGTTTCCACCAGGAAAGCCATTAGCAGAGCAGCGTTGTGATAATTGCTGCTACAACACAGTGACACTTCATTGTTTCCGGTCCTCAGTGCTGCACTCAGTAGTTCTGGCAAACACCAAGAGCAGAACATTCGCAGGCAATTAAACCCCTGCAATTATGTGTGCTGAGCCATGCATGGTTTTATGGATGGGGGGGGGGGGCTACAGAGCAATATAATTAAACATGCAGGGTTTGTTTTTCTGTTTATATTTGTTCTGCGAATATAACCAGCTTCTGCAGTGTTGGTAGTGTGGTGAGGGCAGGCACAGTCATGCATGTTGCACATGTGCAGATGTCTGCAAAATGGCACAGGAAACACGCAGTCAGGTATGACACAATTTGAACACGCACTCAAATATGCACACAAACATATGCCTTTGCATTTAATTTTGCTGACCCTGTAACACTGTTTTGTTCATTCACTGCCCCCCTGAAAACATCCTGGTCACCACTGACCAAGAGAGGGTGGGCTCTGATGGACTGTGTGGGGTCCTGAGTTTTGCTCACAAGGCACTGAAGATG
This sequence comes from Gymnarchus niloticus, assembly GCA_009936485.2. NCBI lineage: Eukaryota > Metazoa > Chordata > Actinopteri > Osteoglossiformes > Gymnarchidae > Gymnarchus > Gymnarchus niloticus. The sequence goes on along the minus strand of JAACJT020000016.1, from coordinate 2,183,896 downwards.
AGTGGCCAGGCTCCACTTCATTTTTGTGTGCTTTTGTTGAGCGGAGGATTGTTTACCCTCAAGGGAATTTGGCTGTTACTTCCCAACACGAGCCTCCCCTTGAACATTCTGCCCCGAAGAGGCTGTCCTGTTTGTTTACTTAGCTGTTGACGCAATTGTGTTCTCCTACCGTGGAGTTACCTTAAATGTTTTTAAGTCAAGTCAGGCTGGCCTTTGTTGAGCTTTCAGTTTTCCATTAATTTCCCCTGGGTGGTTTTAATTCAACGTGTTGCATTAATTTTACCGAAAGAGTTCATCTCTTTTCATTTAATTAAAAAAAAAAACCTTCAGAAAAATCCATTACATTGTGCCTGCAGCACACTTTCTGACAAAAATTGGTGAATAGGAGTGGATTTTCTATGTAATTAAAATTAAACTTGTAATCAGAGTTAAACATTGTGCCACGGAAAGTCATGCATCTTTTCCTGAATATGAACAGTGGCACCTTTTTTAATTTCCACAAAATAACCTTTTGAGTTGGCAGTATGCTGACTCAGCCACCGGCACACCTGCCTCACACCTCCATGGCTATGGGTTTGATTCCTGTCCTCGGCTTTCTGTGTGGTGTTTTTACACACCTGCCTGGGCTTCGTCACATGGTCCAAAGACAGCTCTAAATAGTCGTGGTGTCTGCCGTGTGATGGTCAGCCGTCCCGTACACGATGCTTGCCGGTGTAGTACGCAAGTTCTCTTTGCTGAATAAGTGCTTATGGAAAACGGGACGGTGAAAAACATCTCGGGTTGCTTCTGCGGAGTAGCGACGCAGGAATCGTCGTGAGTGTGTCTCTGTTCATTCAGCACCACGTGGCGTGACTGGCTGCTCATCATAATCCTAAGTGGATTTTCGTGTTGCCACTTTCGGATGTCATGTTCCCTCCACCCATTTCTTCTCTCCATCATTCTGTATTTCTCACAGGTTCAATCCCCCCCACCCCCGTTACCCAAAGCCAAATCCAAAATTATTTATTTGCCTGACATTCTAATATCCTCTAATCTGTTATAAATAAAAATATACAAAGACCAGTAGTACGCAGAAGGAAGATACAGCAAATGTTTTCTCTTCTCATTGCAAAAGCAGTGGTTTACACCAGAATTCAGATGTCGGATATTTTGGTGGGAATGGACAAGCTGAATAGTCACCTCTGCATTTATAATACAACATTTTTAGACCCTCTTCCACTTTTCTTTGCCTCTCTCCGCCTGTCCATGTCTGTCCGCCCTTTTCCTCCCGCCTGGGTGGAGGTGTTCTGTAACCCCATGACACTCACATCTGCAATGCAGTGTGGACGGGCCACGAGCCTCTGTGAGAGAACACCCAGGGGGTGTCACAGGGAGGGAACTGCACCCCTCCCTTCCTCTGTTGGCTAATGGTGTCATTTTATCACCTGGGAAGAAAGTGTGACAAAAGTAGGGAAGAAAAAGCCCATATTGACACCCATAGGCTTTGCGAAACGATTGACTCCACTGACAGAACTCACTGAGAACACGATAATGATAGCATCATGTCCAGTCTCCAGAATTTCCTTTCAATTTTTTCGCACTCTGTTTACTTCCACGGCCTCTGCCCTGTCACATTTGGCTCTGCTTTGCTCTGAACTTGCCCATACGGCCAGATTTTACATCCCCTGTATTCCTGTGCATGTCGCTTCTGCTCTTCCCCGCAAAAGCAGGTTGCAGGTTTGTGGAGCAGAACTACGCAGCCGTGGGCTGCCTCCATCAAGGAGGCAGGGGTGGCCTTGAGGCCAGCTTTGCTCCATGGTTATGTGCTGCTCTCCCATTCCTGTCCTACTTTACACAGGCAACATTTTTAGCCATAGCAATACAGACATAACATTTACAAACATCCTCATTCCAGCATGATTTATCATTAGTGAAATGTGTCATGTTGTTCAGTATGTATATCACAAATATAGCCCGTGTTTTGCACTTTCTATAATCCTACTGTGAATTTTTAAACCATTTTTGGTCATTATGAAACTAATTTCTTCATCTCACTCTCTATTTTTAAGTCTAGGCTTAAAACGCACCTCTTTAGTCTAGCTTACAGAGACCTTAGGTAGCTATTCACTCCCCAGCTATAGGCAATAGGCTGAGGTGTAGAGCTGGGTGGGGATCAGTGCCATTGACTTTGGATGAACTGTTCTGTCAGTGCTGTCACTGCTGCTTCGCATGTTCTGTGTGTTGTTGGAGTGCTGGCATTCAAGGATTCCTCATGCCTGTGTCCCCATTGGTCTCTCCCTCATAGTGATGCTGCCATAGATAGTTATGCTGGGGTTCTTGTTATTTTATTTGCAATTATTCTGCCGCCTTAAATTGCTCCTCTGCTCATACAAATTCTCATTCCCCTGTGCCCCCCTTTTTAGAGTGTTTCCCTCGGAGGTTTGGATTAAAGAGATTCTCGTATCATCTACCATGTCCTCCCTCCACTTCAGCTGTCCAGTCTGACCGGCTTGCTGCCTTCTGAGCCACCAAACCTGCTCTGATCACTGAACTGCATCCTCCAACACCCTGTTGTCCTCCTGACTATTAGAGGATTTGTTCTTATTTGTATCTATTGTTCTTATTTGTATTAATCAATTTGTCTAGCCCGGTGCCAGCCAGAGGAGGATGGGATTCCCCCTTGAGTCTGGTTCCTCCCATGGTTTCTTCCTCCTGATGAAGTATTTCCTTGCCACTGTCACCTTTGGCTTACTCTCTGAGGACCCAGTACCCAGGACTATGTAAAGCGTTTTGTGACAGTGCTTCTTGTTGAAGGCACTATATAAATAAAAATTGAATTGAATTGAATCTTTTAAGAAACAAATGTAACATCCATCCATGTTCTGAGTGCTTATCCAGTGCAGTGTCATGAGGGACCCTTGAGTCTACCGCAGGGAAAATAGGCTACAATACTGAGATTTACTGTCCATCCCATGCTGGTCCGTCTCAGGGCATCTACTCACACACTGGCACAATTCAGGAATGGCAGCTCATGTAACTACAGGAAGAAACCGGCATCCCTACAGGAAGCCTGCACAACACAGAGAGAACATGGGATGGGGGTGGGGTTCAAACCTCCAACCCTGAGGAAACGGCTGAATTACTGCACCACCATGATACCCTGGAATATAAACTTTGCCACTGCCAAAGCAGCAGAAATATCTGACAGGCTTACAGAAGTTTAAAAGATTATATAGGAGATTCAGAACTGGAGAAGCTATTATCAGAGGTTAAATCTGGTGTCTGCCAGAAGGTTGATCGTCAAGCAAGGATGCTCAATGACAAGCATATCTTTCTCTCCTGCTCTGGCTCTCCTGTTTTCTCCACCAGCCCCTCCAGGCAGCTCTCCGGCGTGCTCTGACAGATTGGGTTAATTGCACCCCAACAGCAGAATAATCACTCTATGCTTTTCTCCCCATCTCGGGCTCGCTCCTCCCGGGGAGAGGCATGCTACATTAACGGCTCTGTCTCCTGCGGTGGCGGGAACAAGCTCTGGCAGATGGAAGTAGTCACTGAGGCTTCCCCATACCTCACATTACTGCAAAGCCAATCGACTGAGTGGTGGAGGAGTGGGCTGTAGGAAGAAAAAGGATGAAGAAAGGAGGGATGGGGGTGCAGAGGGGAAGAGAGACTGCTCATTTAGCCACTATGCCCATTAAATCCCAACCTCTGCCTCAGAGGTTCAAAAAACTGCTTGGTTAATGAATAAGTGTTAAAGCCCAAATAGCTCATAGTCCAGAAAAAAAAAAGATGGTGAGTTTCCTAGGCTGATCCTCATACCTGGTTAGTTGCCCTGGTAACCCTGGGGATATTTTAATCCCAAACCATTGTCATATTTTTATCTGAAATGAAGAGCCAAATCCCAAGCTTTTGGAACCAGTACAACACTTGTCACAACCCCAAGGGGTGAGACATCATTGTAGTGAACTCACCTATCCTGGCTGAGCAGCAATACATTTCCACATCGATTCTCCATGAGAGGTGGGCAATGGAAGAACATCAGGTTAACAGGGATATCTGAAAGTCTTCTTAGCTCCTGTTGTGAACACAGCTAAGGCTGTCTTCAGCCATTTAACTGGCTGTCAGTCACCGATGAAAACGAAGCCAGCTATCCTCCATGACGCAGGGCGCAGCAGCAATTAGGGGAACACATCTGTGACCTAATAGTCACATGTTTACAGGGAGCCTTCAACCTGCTCCGTACCCATGGAAACTGCGTACCTGTTTACATCCAGAAAAGTGGCTTTGAGAAGAAAGGAAAAACATCTAACGCTGAAATAACTTGTTGGATTTCTCGGGGAGAAGAAAACAAACATACAGACAGTTACAAGGTGTAGGTAGAAATAAAATGTGAGTGTACAGAGGAAAGGTACATTTAGATCATACCGTGTTTATTGGCAGGTGCAAAATCAGTTATAATGCCAAAATCCTAAAGTGATCATAAAATGTACATGCCAGTATATGCCATGGTAGGTTCAGCTGATCTATTTTAGAAGGTACATAAGAATTTAGTGGAGCTTTTAATATTCATACATTTAAAACATATATTACAAAAATATAAACAGCACATACTTGCTTTTGTACAGAGCTCACAAGTCATTTCAGTAAATGAAGCTGTTAAATGAAGTGTTTCACAATTTTGTGTTCACATTTCTCAAGTGAAACTCTAAGTATTTTGTGAAATCTTCATTGAACAACTTTTAAATGGTATGACCATCATTTTTAAAAATTTCTATTGATCAAAAAAATTATTTCATGCTTACAAACAGGTGACAAACCATTTGTTGCACAGGTATCAGATTATTATGATTTTGAAATGATTTTCATGTGAAATGTATTTCAGTGCTGTGTACCTACATTGTACAAAATGATGAGACATTAGCCTGCTAGACTTAAAAATATGAAAACGTGCATCTACCTATGAGCAAAAAAGTCTTCTTGACGTGAAAGAATCAGTATGCTTGTTATTTATGACATTTTTAACACATGGTGGTCCCCTGTTGAGACTTTATCGATGAATTTGACTTTAGATACAATTTTCTAGTGCTTTAATTCTGAAGTGTAATATTAAACTCTGTCCCTTTAAGAGGGCGGTCCCCTTCTCTCTCTCTCTCCCTCAATCACAGAGGCCCTCCAACAAGCATTAGCGAGGCAGCTGCTGTCCTTCATACATTTTGGTATTTGTGTGTTGAGGAACAGCAGACTTGCTGGGCATTGCTGAAGCTGGTGTGAGGGAGCACCAGAGTCAGAACTCCACACAGACGACCTCCCCAGAGACAGAAAACGCCTGAGCAGCACGTGAAATTGACTGGAACGCTTCCCCCAGAGCTTCCTACTCATGGGATTTCACGCTGAAAAAACTGGACCATCCTGAAAGAGAAGAGCAGAGATGAAGAATTTATTCTCAGTTCCTCTCATGAAGAAGACATAAAACCTGGACCAGAAAAGTCTGCAAAAACCATGCAAAAAGTTTTACAAGGTGTCTGGCATTTCAGAAGGAGGGAAAATTAACAAAAGTTTTTGCTGAGTGATTTTCTTTCCCCTCTCCTTCTTTGTCACGTCAACGTCCACGTTAGTGTGGCTCCAAAATGCCATTAGAGATGACTATCTGCAAGCTTAGGGTCTGCTGAACATCTCCAGTCTACGTTGCCACCTCTTTGTTGGACCATTTGAGTAGCTGGGCATGACTCTTTGATCCCGGGACACATTTGAAAAGCTCCAGCTCGATAAAAGAGATTCTGTACTGGTACAATGCTGGTTCCTAAAAGTGTGATCAAAGAAATAGTTCCTTGCTGAATCACAGTTTGTGAACCAGGCACAATCCAAGAGACTGTGAACTGTACTGAGCATTACAGTTGTCTCTGATTGTAGGTTGCTATTAGGCAGCACGGCGAGAGAAGGTATCTAAGAACCCTGTACAGTTTACCGTGTAGAACCTAGACAAGAATCTGACAGTTTCGATGGAGGTCGGAGTGGTCCCTGATGTGCTTCAACCCTTGGCAGCTCAAACTTTTTGCGGCCAGCCTTCTGCTGCAGGTGAAGATACTAGCATACAATTTTCCCCTCCAGCTTTGCCTTCGCGGGAAGCCACACACAGTCCTCTGAAGCAGGAGCTGGGAGGCTTCAGGAGGGTGTGCCGTAACGAGGAAGCATGCCCCAGCCCTTTCCCAGGCCTGCCTGCAGGGGTGCTGGAGATGAGGGTCAAGGAAGGTAGCAAGATCCACAACCTGATGGGCTTCGCCTTGGCGCGAGTTCAGGGGGAACGGGGGGCTGGAGGCGGGTTGAGGCAGCTGGTCTTTGTGGGCTCAGGACGCGCCGTCACCAAGACCATCACCTGTGCCGAGATCATGAAGCGGCGGGTGGGGGGGCTGCACCAGATAACTAAGGTGCACTACAAAAGAGTCCGCGAAGTGTGGGAGGGCCGCCAGCAGGGGGCCCCAGAGGTGACCGTGCACAGGGCGGTGCCCTCCATTAGCATTCTCCTCTCAAAGGACCCGCTGGACCCCGATGAGCCTGGATACCAGCCACCACTCGCACCCGGAACCAGCTGGAGCGCGCCATCCCAGAGAGGGGAGGTGAACGGAGACCTCCCATATATGGCAAGCAAGAGACTACTTGACACTCTTCCGGATCAACTTAGCACCAAGAAACCACATGTGTAGTCTGGACTTCACGGCCCAACTGCATACCTGCGAGAAGAAATGAGACGACCGATCTGCGGTACTCACTTTGCATGGCATGGGGCTTCATACATATGCAACAGGGAGGCATTCAAACACAGGGAATTCTGATTACAATTGAACAGTCGGAGTCCATCTGAATGAGAACTGATTGCCAAACTCGGGATTTCTCATTTCATTCAAACACCTAGCAGTTCTCCCACATTCTCCATCAGAATGTACAAAGTGAAGTTTAGCTGTATCTCCTGCTGTAATTCTATGCTAAACTGCTCATTCTCTGCAGAATGCTCATTTAAAGATCTGACACATTTAAAGTGTTCCTGCATGATGGCAGGATGTTCACAGAATTTATATATTTTAAAATTGTCATACCCATCCATTCATCCATCTTCTCAATGCTAATCCTGGTCAGGTAATTTCTACCTTTTTAATGCCATATCTGGGTCATTTTTAGACTACTGTATAAGAAAATTAAAGTGATAGCATGACACACATATACATCATCCAAAAAAAAAAAATAAAAGCTTACAAAAACTTCCATATCAATGGGTAAATATGTGGCAGTTTTGATTTTGTCCTGAAAAAGTGGTCAGCATGCTGTTGAATGAAATGTAAATGACACAAGTCTGATTTTGGTGAGAATATTTACTCTTCAGAACGATGTTGATTTAAAAGACAGCAATTCAGAAAAATGTCTCAGCATAAATATGAGCATCTGAACAGAGAGTATCGATGTTTACGACAGAACTCAGGAAACTGTCAACAGTATTGAAAAAAGAGCCGGACTGGGCCTCTTTGTAGAACCACGTAAAAGTGAAGGCTATGCATTACGGAACCGTGTGACTCACGCTGTACACTGCCAGCATTTTAACGTTCGTTACAAACTGCTCCAAGGCTGAAATGCAGGAAGACACTGGACCGTGCTATCGATCAAGACGAGGGCCAGAGGTAATGTCTGTGACTAGTGGGGCAGATTTCATAAAGTACACCTTATGCATCTTTCTGAAGACATGTTTTAGTATCGGGGGGCAGGAATCCACAAAACCCAGGGTGTGTAAAGTGGATTTTCCTACATGCTTTGTAAGACTAAATATGCATGAAGGCAACACATAACCAATATTGTTATATAAATTCTTTCTGCATGATGTATTTCTTCTCAGTGATTTTATGTACAGTCAGGGTCTCTTTGGAATAACTTTTCTTAATTTGAATTAATTTCTTCCTAAACCTCAAACATTCGTTCCACTGATATCAATTTCTTTGGCATGACCAGAGAACTCCATTCATCGCCGAATGTGGTGGGAATGGAGAAAGATATGTCTTCTTCAGAGCTTCCGATTACCGTGGCATGTGCCAGTATAATTAACAAGCGATAATCATATTTTCTGTGCGCCATTTAAAAAGTGTCTGCAGGCCTATCAGTAGTTTCTCACTCCATTGCAGAGCCAGTAATTAACTGTCTTCCCTGAGGTCACAAATACCATCAAACCAATCCGAACAGAGGGAGATGGTGAGAGCAACTCATAAAAGCTCATTTAACAAAGCCCCGATTCCCTGAGTCTCAGGAAAACACACCAGACACTGTCGTTTCTAATGTACTTTCTTGACAGCATCAACGTTGGAATGTGATTGGCTCTGTGTTTTCAAACTGGTGTAAAATGCAGCAGTACCAGTGCTGTGTAACGCAGTTTTCACCCATTTTATCTGAGAGAGGACTGCCAACGTGGCACAGAAAAAACGTTGCCCCCACATCAAATCTCACTTTCCATGCTTGAATGTGTGGATCAGATATACACATAAAGAGGCATTTTAAATGCTCCTTTATCTATACAGAGGTTCCATTATTTTTACACGTGCTGTTGAGCAGGACTGGCAGTGTTAAAGATTAATTATGTGACGCTTGTTGCACTAACTGTGTTTTGGACTCCGTAATCGTGTAAACATATTTGAGGCTGAGCTGCAGGGGGGGGGGGGGGGGGTCACATTTTTTTTCTAGGGGAGTGGGGCCAAAAAAAACTTTTTTTTTTTTTTTTTTTTTTTTCCGAGAATTAACCAAAATCCAATTTATGCTTTTTTTCT
>JAACJT020000016.1:2147387-2171833 GCA_009936485.2 Gymnarchus niloticus | reverse complement strand
TCCTGCATAGGATATAATCCACCTGTGTGCATCTTCCTCCACTCTTGTGCGTCACCCTGTGTTCCTCCCTCTTCTTAAAATACATTTACCACAGCCATGTCCATCCTTTTTGCAAAATCCACTGCCATCTGACCTTCTGCATTCCTCTCCTTGACACCATACCTACCCATCACCTCCTCGTCCCCTCTGTTCCCTTCACCAACGTGCCCATTGAGATCTGCTCCAATCACCAATCTCTCTCCCTTGGGTACACTCACCACTTCATCCAACTCACTCCAGAATTCTTCTTTCTCATCCATCTCACACCCCACTTGCGGGCCATATGCACTAACATTCACTATCACACCTTCAATTTCTCATCACTCTGTCTGACACTCTTTTCACCTCCAAAACACTCTTGACAAACTGTTCCTTCAGGATAACCCCTACCCCATTTCTCCTCCCATCCACACCATGGTACAACAATGTGAACCCGCCTCTGATACACCTGGCCTTACTCCCCTTCCATCTGGTTTCTTGCACACACAGAATATCAACCTTTCTTCTCGCCATCAATTCAGCTAGCTCTCTCCCTTTACCAGTCATACTGCCAACATTCAAAGATCCTACCCTCACTTCCACTCTCCTAACCTTCCTCCTCTCCTCCGGCCTCCAGACACACCTTCCCCCTCTTCTTCTCCTTCGGCCAACAGTAGCCCAATTTCCACCAACACCCTGTTGCTATAACAGTACTGGTGGTGGACATTTTTAACCCGGGTCTCGACCGATCCAGTATGGAAATCTGTATTGTTGCCCACATATTTGATTTGGCAAAAATTTTTACACCGGATGCCCTTCCTTAAGTAACCTTCCCCATTTATTGGGCTTGGGACCGGCATGAAGAAATACACTGGCTTCTGCATCCCCAGTGGCTGAGTTGCATAGGATCACATATGTCTTGGAATTTTAATGTACAATAAAGAGGAAGAATTTTTGATTAATGTTATATTTATTTCGTAAAATACAAATAAATCTAAATATTTAAAAACAAGGCCTGTGTTTCGCTCTGTTCATAAAGAACTGCGCAATTTTTTACATCTTTTAGATGTATGAAGAGAACTTGTGCTCCAATCTTGTGAATTCCTTGACTAGTGACTACTTTTGCTGAAAGTGTTGAATTTTCAATTTGTTCAATTTTCAATAATTCTACATCTGTTTTCCGCCTTTGTTACTTGCTGATGTTTTGTTGTATGTGATGTCTCGTTCTGCTGTTCGGTACGTTAAAATTAAAAAAAAAAAAAAAAAACGTACGCTAACGGCACTTCGCAAGCGTATTCTGTAACTATGAAGACACACTTCCGCAGCGGTCGTACGCCGATCGTGCTGCGCATGCGTACACGGAAAAGTGAGCCGACTTCCGATGCACGCTTGCACGTCGCTCGTTCCGGTGCCCTTCTCTGACTGCTACGCGGTGGCTTTCGGTTTCTCTGTCTCATTTGAAGCGCGGCACCATGTTTAGGGCAGCTGTGGTACGGTCTGTGTCTGGAATCAGGAGCTTGGTGCGGTCACAGCTCTCTTACACTGGTGAGTTTAAAGCTGCTTTCGATACGTCGGCGCGGAGCCTTTTATGGCGGTAGTAGCGGCAGCCCGCTGGGGGCCCGGGTTGCCTGTGAGCTATAGCTGTAGCCTGATGAAGGACGGCTGGGTGGATGTGGGGCCGGTGGTGTAACCGTCTAACCTAGACCGTCCTGTGAAAGAAAGGAAATTCGTGCAGTTGTATCTAGGCAGAATAACATTTAGCCAGATATTCCTGTGGCCAGCTAAGCTCCGCCGTTGTGCTGTGTGCTCCTCAGGCTCAATGTCACCGCAGTAACGAACCATTTTATCCGTGTTCTTCTACAAAACCCTTCGTGTTTAGATGTTGGTCTTCCTCGGGTGGTATTAGAGCTTAGCTAATTTCTTAAAACTCCCTCCCTCTGAATAAAAGGCGTTAATAGGAGTGGAGCGGTAGCCGGCTGACTGTAAGGACATCGGAGCGGCTGCGTGGCCGAGCGGCTCTCCTGTCAGGGACATTTTCCATATAAACAGTCAAATCTGTGTCACCCTGTGTTCTGCTGGCTCACTTTTGCTGACAGATTGTGATAGGAGTGATTATGTCCTTGTAATGACCCGCCGCTCGAGTCAGGCTTCGTGGCCTACTCACTGTCCTTCCCTATGCATCATTCAGTGGATGTTTAATTTTTGTCAATTTTCTAAATAAAGATTTGGAGGAACTGTATTGTACTGTTTTAGGCATGAAAAAATAGTATTAATGAACTGAGGCTCCATAGCAGACGAAATATTAAAAATGAATCGCATTTCCTGGTAGGCAGGCGCTATTGAACTGTCTGAACACAAACGTCATTCTGACATGAATAAATACGTTTATGAATACCTTACAGAGGATAGAATATTTGCATATTTCATGCCAGTCGTGGGCGTGTTTTTGTCACCTTGTAAACACTAAAATTGCTCGCTGCATTACTTATGTCAGCATGCAGGGTCATGGACCAGTATGACAGTAACGTTTGATTCCTGCTGCCTGTGCAGATTGCATCTTATGTGAAAGTGGTCAATGGGTGTCCAGGCCAAGTCACGTACACAATATTGACTGACTCCCCCGATGGCCCATGTTTTTCCCATGCAGCTCCCCTGGCATCCCGCTGTTACTCTCATAGTGTGCAGGAGACTGATGAGGAGTTTGATGCCCGCTGGGTAACCTACTTCAACAAGCCTGACATCGATGCCTGGGAGCTGAGGAAAGGTGAGTGGTGCCTAGTGACCTGAGCAGATATCACCACCCAGCCCAAGGGCCTGGGCTTTCATCTACCTCTGTATTAGACTTGCTGCCAGTTCAGTTTTTTTTTTATTTTTATTTTAATACCTTATTGGGGTGGTAAGTATGGTATAATATTTGGATGCTGGTCTTCATTCTCGTAAAATAGTCATTAATGAAGGTAAAAACCAGCTTCTGCTTTAACAATTACAATGGCTAAACCCAGATCAAAGGGTTTATTTATCTGGTGTTTCTCTTATTGTAGTCTGCATGTGAAAAGTGCCATTTATTTCTTTAGGAATGCCCTTTTTAAGGATCCAAGCAAGTGTTGCTCACCCCTGCTGTTTATGTTGGGATTCTATTTTGCTCTCATTATGCAAATCATTTTCAGTGGAGAGGTTCAGTATGTCACACTACTCAGACAAGTGATGGGAGCCCAGTCAGTCCCTGGATGGTGCTGTAGTGCGGCTTTGTGCCTTATGTCTGTAGAACTATGACTTTTACAGCCAGAATTCTCCTTTCCCTGATTTCTCAGTTTTTACCAAGGTCAAAGGGCGATTAAACTCCTCTACCTACCGCCAAAGTAATAAGGCTGCCATCCTTGCCCAAACAGTAGCATTGCCACGCCTATTTTACAAGAGTTGTACCTTGTGGATATTTGGGCTTGTCTTCACTGGATTTCAGAAGCAGATGTACAGCGACATCATAGGGTGGCACTGTAAATTTGGTGTCATAACTGTGGGAGGTGCAACAAAACATAAAAATCAGGTTCTCTGCAAGCACATGTGTGATCGAGTTGAAGGTCTTGTAGGTGCAGCCTAATAGCTGGAGTGGCATGAGGCAGTGTGTACATGTTTTTGTATGATATTTTAGATTCCCTCATTCAAAATGCTGGTCACATCTGGGATAAGGAGTCCAATAAAGCAACATGGGCCAGGAAGAACTGCTTTACTCGAACCCTAATTTATAGAGAAGGAACTACGGCCCCCTTATAATAAATGAGCAGCACTTTAATGTAAAGTCAGACCCTTATCAATGGTAGTTTATCACAGACAGTGGCAAAGATTAATGAACAGTAAATCCCCAAATCATAAGTATTTAATCTGAGATTGATATAAAACATAAGATTGCTCATCTAATCTCTGCAGGCCTGAACACTCTGATTGGCTATGATCTTGTTCCTGAGCCAAAGATTCTCGATGCGGCTCTCCGAGCTTGCAGAAGGTTAGACGACCTGGCCAGTGCTGTCCGCATCCTTGAAGCAGTTAAGGTGAGTGGAGTGCCCTTCTCGGTCTTATGTCACATTTCTGCACACAAGTCATCCAGCTACATGGCAACTGAAATATTTGTTATAGTATGATCTATGCAGCTTGTAATGGTCATCGTGATGTTAGTGGTGTCTGAGAATGGAGCTCAAATCTTTCTGATTTCGTGTGCATTTTATGTTGGAGGACATGCAGGTTGTCGTGAGATGACAAAGGGAATTTTAATATTAAATTGAGTTATGGTCAGAAATTTGCCCAGTGGAAAACTCTGGATTCTCACTTCTAGTAAAGCTGGCTATTTCAGCCATTCACCCTTTAACCTGTGCTGATAATCCTTCATTTATTTGAGCGAACAGTTTGAGGTCAATCTGAAACACACTTTTACCTATGTGTAAAACACTGCTGAGGTAAATGCAGATGTCTGATTTATATTTAGGATTTATATGCCATCAAAGGCGTCTGATTTGTGAAATGCCATCTGTTAGATGTTTGTACCAAAGCCCTTGGATTTTGCGCTGGGTGGGTATAATGACATTGGTCCCAGTTTACCAATACTAATGCTGTCAAAGTCCTGATAATGCCTATTAAATCATTGACAGTTAGTGAGCAAGCTGGAATGGTTTCTGGAACATTCTTGATTCTTTCCTTCGAGCCGTGTCTCAAAGCTGCACATCCCATTCTCTGCACGTTGGGTGACATTTAATCGTGCAATTTTTTTAGGCAGGACTGTGCATTTGATGCAGTTTCAATCATTCCATAGCTTAAAGAACCCCAGGGGGTCTCATGACTGTCTTTTACCTCTTACGCATGTTTGAGAGCTGATATCAGTAGAAGGCCTGTTACTGATGCCTTACTCAATACTAATGTATTGAGCACCATTAAGCACAGTGGTTCAGTCTACATTTTCATGTTAAGTTCCTACTTCTGAGAGATTTATGGAACATAGGAAGAGAGTGTGAATTTTATAAACTTATTCTGCACCGTTTGCTGCAGGACAAAGCTGGCCCTCACAAAGAGATCTATCCTTATGTGATTCAAGAGCTGAGGCCCACCCTAGATGAGCTGGGCATCCCCACACCAGAGGAACTCGGCATTGACAAGGCATAAGTATCTGTGTGTAGGTACACCTCCTCATAGCCTTTCATCTGGAGTCTGTGAAGCTCTGAGCCATGTCCTGTGCTATTCTGATGGCTGAAAATGAGTGCTACCTTTTTAGGAGCTTCTCTGATTTATGATTAGACAGAATTGATTGTATTGCAGAATTCATAATCCTGCCTTTGATTGAATTAATACAAGGATAATTGGATAAGTAATCCTCCACAATGTTGTTCTCTTGTTTTACTGATTATTTATGAACATTGAAATGCATCTTATAATGATTGTTTTGAATATCCAGTCAGGTCCTCAGAAGAACTGCTGGTATCACTGCACTTGAAGCCTCGGCCTTGTTTCCTGATTCTCCTGTGACATTAAATGTGTATAAATAATTATGGAACCCTAATAAAGGACGGTTTATGTTTAACAGACATTTGTGTTTGTGTCTCTCCAAAACCAAGTCACTTGTATGAGTCTAAATGCATACAGGGGGTGTTGGTAGCCCCCATTGTTAGAAAGGGGGTTGAATTTGTCTTTTGGCTGCAGGGTGCCACAATTCACCATCAGCCAAGGAAAGGCTCCGCCAGTGTACTGGAAGGGGGACCCTATGTTCTGGCCTAGGGTTCAGGGGGGACAATACAGACTCCGCCGTGACCGCAGAACAATGGACCGACTCCTCCCTTTCACAGTTGCTAATTCAGGCTCTCTGACCCTTCAATAACACATCTGACCACATGTCCAAGGATAAACTGTGGAAGATGCTGCAGGAGAACGAAGTACCAGGACTGCCACTGCATGCCATCCATCCCCTGTATGATGTGGTAAGAGTTGTCCACATGCTTGGCACTAGTAATTTACAGTGGGTGTTGGCCTCTGCCAAGGGTGTGTCTTATCTTAATTCCTTCATGTGACTGAAATACTAATTATACCACTGCACACCTGAGGTAGATGGAGTGTCCGGTACGGGCAGAGGCTCCAGGTAACATCTTAGCTATTTTCGGCTGTGGTTGTGGTCTCATGATCAGGACCCCTGGCATTGAGTACTTTGATGTTGAGTGTGAAGTGGGTTTCAGAACCAGCATGTCCAAATCTCTGGACTGTGGTGGTGAAGCAGGTATTAGAATAGCAACTCGGAATCTCCGGGCACTGACCAGGACCATGGTGGTGAAGCTGGTATTAGAATAGGTAACTCGGAATCTCTGGGCACTGACCAGGACCATGGTGGTGAAGCTGGTATTAGAATAGGAAACTCGGAATCTCCGGGCACTGACCAGGACCATGGTGGTGAAGCTGGTATTAGAATGGGTAACTCGGAATCTCCGGGCACTGACCAGGACCATGGTGGTGAAGCTGGTATTAGAATAGGTAACTCTGAATCTCCGGGCACTGACCAGGACCATGGTGGTGAAGCTGGTATTAGAATAGGTAATTCGGAATCTCCGGGCACTGACCAGGACTGTGGTGGTAATGTGGAAGCCCTCTCGGCTAATGCTCATGGCTCAGTGTATGGGAAAAAAGGTTGAAATGATATTTCTACACAGGGTCGACATGTTTAGAGATATGGAGTTTCCAGGCACATTCAAGTCAGCAGAGACTATGGGACAGCTCCAGGATATGCTTGAGGGATTATATTGTGTGTCCCATCTGTCTTGGGATCACCTAGAATGCACTGGAGTCTGGGGGCTTACAGATGTATGGTCTGTGATTCATGTCATGTATCTCCTGTGCACTCAAAACTGCATTTGGCTTGATCATCAAAGTTTTCCACATGTCTGTTTTACAGCCCTTTGGTATGGGGATAATGGAGAAAGGTGACATATATATGGTGGGGTAGGTTATAGCCAATCGATGTGGAAACATTTTGTTTTTAAAATGAAGGAGTTCTGTACCATTGAGATGGGTGCTGTGTGAGATCAGATCTGTGAGAACTTCAGGCTGAATGTGGCCTAGATACTCTTTTTAGCCTAGCCATCAAATTCTTCCAGAGTAACACTTTGATGACTGTAAATGAGGCTTTCCGCTCACTGTCTTTTCATGTCCATGTGAGTCTGACTCGAGATCCTACGCAGTACAGCTGTCCATTCACAAACTCAGTTCTTCCAGTAAAATGTTGGTCTAGCTAACGCATTCACTTCTTAGTATCATTTTTGTCGTTAGGTTTTCTGTCCATTTTCCAAACCACTTAACCTATGTGGGGTCACAGGGGGCCTGGAAATTACCCCAGGCAAATTAGGGCCACAAGGCAGGGAACACCCTAGACTTGTGGCTACCCCATTGTAGGGCTTAGTCACAGACACACAAACACACACACACGCACACATACATCCTGTATACAGTATGGACAATTTAGACACAGCAATTATCTTACATCACATGTCTTTGGACTGCAAGAGGAAACCCATGAAGCAGAGGGAAAACATGCAAACTCCACACACTCAGAGCTGGAGGTGTGAGGCAACGACACTAACCACTGAGCGACTGTGCTCCCTCATTAGGATCTCCAAACGACAATTTCAGTGTTAAGTTCTGTAATGCCAATATTCGTCTTCTTTAAAGAAAGTCAGGCCTGCCTGTGATGACTTGTACTGAACTTAATACGTGCAGATTGCCATTTGTGTGTAGTATTTCACTTCACATGTTCATTCTGTCATGCATTCTGACGATAATTTTCCGGTCACCACTCATTCGGGAAATTTTTCTATCGCCAGCTGGCCTTTGTCTTAATCATTAATCTTGCTTGTAAATCATGTGATCTGGAAGTAAATTCCTTATCGATATAACAGAAGATCTGTTAGCTCCAGATCAGGCAGAACTTTTACTTCGAGCACCTTTTATGGGGTTTCCAGATGTGCTGTTTTCTGTGAATAATGCTGCATAGCTACTAAATCGGTTTGTCCAGAGAACTTTTCTGACAGCAGATCTCCTCCTGGGATTACAATTGCAGGATCACTTCCTTAAACGCTCTGACACCTGCTGGCCCTGCAGGGGTGGCAAGTGTTGAACACATTAGCTCCTTTTTTCTTCTTCTTCTTCCTACTGATCTCCCATCAGCTTTACATCTCAACTTAAACTACTGAGACATCCCCCTTCTTTACAAGCCTTCTGGTAGAAGAGAATTTAGTTCAGTTGTGCCTGTATGACACAGGAGAGGGGCCATAGTTTGGAATTCTGCATCCCCTGAAAGAATTTTGCTGTTGGAAGCTTAGAAACATCCATCTCTCCCCGCCACCCACCTACAGCCGTTTTGCTGGGTATGGGGTCTTCACTTTCACAGCCCAACCCAAAGCTCGTGTATTCTGTTGCTTTTATCACTAAAGAAGAGGAGGACATGGAGGATTGTCACAAATGTGTCATCCTGCAGAGTGCCACTATGACTCAGCCAGCTTCAGAATCCCATTAGGCCCCAGCTAGTATGTCTCAGGAGCACAAAATGTTTTTTCATTTTTCAAGGTTGGTAAGATATCTGGTTACTCCTGTTTTCTCTTACCATTATAAGACATACCGTTCACATTAAAGGTACTCACATTTCCTCCAACCACTGTGAGACAGGCCATTCATATGAACCAGTGGCCCTACTTTGTCTTCAGTCCAAGAATATCCATGTATAAAAGATGCTGCAATGAATTGACAGCCCATCCAGGTACCTGATCTATCCAGGATAGGAAATATTGACTAGACAACTGCTTACGGATTACAATAGTGCTTTGGAAAAAATATTTTGGGGAAAGCTGAATACCACTCTCACAAACACCGAGGTGGCCAAGATCATCCTCACCAGCTAACATACCACCTGTCCCCTGGACCCCATCCTCTTACATCACTTCTACACTCACCTAATCAACACTCCACTAACTACTGACACATTCCCATGACATTCAGGCAGGCTTGAATCACTTTCTTCTCAAGAAAGCTACACTTGATCCTTCATGATTTAGAAACTACAGGTCTGTCTCTCTCCTCTCCTTCCTCTCTAAAAATGTTGAGTGTGCCGTCCTCACCCAGGTTTCCAACTTCCTCATGCAAAATAAGCTGCTGGATCAGCATCCATCACCTTCGGGATTGGACATTCCACTGAGACTGCCCTCTTGACAGTTGTGGATGTTCTACAAACTACAAGAGCTGCACCTCTGTCATCTGCCCTCATCCCCCTTGACCTTTCTACAGCCTTCAACATGATGAACCACCAGGTTCTCCTGTCTACACTTGCCATCTTTGGCATTGTTGGGACTGCTCTGAAATGGCTTGAGTCTTACCTATCAGGCAGGTCACTTCAAGTGTCCTGGGCTGTCAAGTTGTCTAAGTCACATCAGCTAACAGCTGGGGTCCCTCAGGGCTCAGTCTTTGGGCCAGTTCTTTTCTCTCTTTGTATGACACCAATCATCCAGTTGCATGGCTTCTCCTCTCCCTACTATGCCAGCAACATTCAGCTGCACTTATCCTTCCCTCCAGAGGATACCATAGTCTCAGATTGGATTTCTGCATGCCTTGCTGCCTGGATGAAGGATCATCACCTCCAGCTCAACATCTCAAAGACCAACCTTCTCATCTTCCCAGGTAACCATGCTGTTCACTATGACATCATCGCACGACTTTGGTATTCGTCACTGTTCCTGTCAAAATTTTCCAGGAATGTAGGAGTAACCATTGATGACCAGTGAACTTTCACCAAGCACATTTCTGTTATTTGCTGATCCTGGAGGTTTGCACCCCAAATCATCTGAAAGATCAGTACATATCTGTCTGATTATGCAGTTCAGCTCCTTGTCCAGGCACTGGTTACCTCCCAGCTTGACTACTGAATTCCTCACTGTCTGGGCTATCAGCTTGTGCTATCAGTTCACTCCAGATGGTTCAGTGACACGTCTGGTTTTCAGTCAGCCAGGATGTTCCCCTCTCTTGTTCTCTCTCCACTGGCTCCCTATAGATTCTTGCATCAAGTTCAAGAACCTGTCACTGGCCTTCAGAACCACCAACTGGCTCCCACCTCCATCAAATCACTCGTAATGCTTCGCCTCTTCATTCAGCTAAGCAGTGTCTCCTGGTAATCCAATCTCCACACGAGAAGTCTCAGTGCAGAAAATGCTCCTGTGTAGTCCTACCATGGTGGAAGGAGCTGCCCATCTACATCTGATCTACAGACTCCCTGTTGACCTTCAAGAAATGCCTTGACTCATCTCTTCCAGGAACTCCTCTAACCATCTAATGACTCTCTTCTCCTGCTATGCTCTCCCTCTCCAAGCTCTTACTCCAAGCTATTGTCTTTAATGTTGTTATGCTGATCCAGGACTTCACATTGGATAGTCTTACGTTCTAGTAGGACACATGTTGTATAGCTCTTAATTGAGTGTTAATCTGCACTTGGATGCCGGTCTCTCATTGGGTACAGCCTAGCTGCACTTATAAATTGGGTGGCTATTTAAACTACTGTATGCTTGTAATATTTCTACCTTGCTGCCTGTCACTTAGGACGAAAACATCTTCTAGATGACTAAAATGTAATATAAACTAATAATTTATTGAAATTTAGTCCTTATAAAATAGTTTGACAAAAGCAGATGATTTTCACGATGCCTTCCCACAGACTTGTCATTTCCCCCCCGCTGTCCGGCAGTTACCGGGTGTGAAAGCAGTAACTTGGCTTCTGCACGTCGGAAAACCCCCTCTGTGATTTCTGCTGATGCCTACTGATACCTCCACGGGGAAGTGCGGAGGTAGAGGTGC
The DNA here is from genome assembly GCA_009936485.2 of Gymnarchus niloticus. Taxonomy (NCBI): domain Eukaryota; kingdom Metazoa; phylum Chordata; class Actinopteri; order Osteoglossiformes; family Gymnarchidae; genus Gymnarchus; species Gymnarchus niloticus. Next base: position 2,160,958 of record JAACJT020000016.1, on the reverse strand, counting down.
TGCCTCATACGTTTAGCATAATTCAGCGAAGTCATCTGCAATCACGATCAAGGTGACGATAAGTCACGATCAACGGTCGAGAACCGCATGAGTCGATCTTGGAATTAAATTAAGTCCATCTTACGGTTAAGTATGCGACACCCTGCTCCCAAATACTGTAATATGCCGTTATGGAAGGACACAATGAGCAAGGCAAAACTATCACAGTAGCAGCATTTATACAAATACGAATCTGAGGCCAGGCTGTAGTATCAAAATGTCTTTTTTTTAGTAAATGTGTCATAGAATTCCGAACAAAATCGCGGACACGTCAAGTTCATCTTGGCCGCCAGGGAGCAGGCTAGACCCAAGATCACAATCCAAAGATGACAAAATCATTTTTAAATGATTAAATGGTTAATAATCGTATAATTCTCCGTGCCAGTTGGTATATTCGACAAGTGTTCTTTTATTATTTAAAGTCTTATTTTTTTAACTTTCATCAGCTAATAAAAATGTACTTTATGTTTTGTTAACTGAAGAAATAAGGCACTTGCTTGCTGTGTTTAAACCGGTCAGCGTTTATAAATGTTAAAATAGCATACAGTTTAAATCATTACTATGTGTCGTGAGAGGATGTTTTTCCTTTTGGATGCAACATGATCTTTTACCTCTGAAAAATCAGAAATAATAAAACAGCATTTGTGTGATCATATTAATCACTGCACACACCTGTAGCATGTGCTGTATTGGGGAAAAGTAACCAATGGTTACAATAAAATAAAACGTATGTTTATAGTAAAATAAAATTAAAATAGGCATCATTTTATATCCATAAACTAAACGCAAACGAAGAGAGGATAAGATTTTTGTGCTCTCTACCCAATGTTAAATGTAAAATTTTACAAAGCACGAATTCAGAGGTATTGAATGATGTAACTATATAAGAACTTACATAATCCAGATGTTCTACCGAAAACCACTAATGATAACTTAAAATACGTGACAAAGAGAACACGTGTTCCGATATTTACGATGACGATGATGATGGTGATGATGATACCCACACATGCATATCGGATGTCACCGTGTCTGTCGTCGGTCCTGGTCCCTTGTCATTTGCATGGTACTGTGGTCATTATTCAAGCCCTCAACTTGTTGCTGTCACAGGGCGGGCCTTCCATGTGTGCTGGGGCGGGGGTGTCGAGCAAAGGATCGGGAACCCCAGGGCGAAGCAGTGCCTAGAAATGAAGTGGCTCTGTATTCCTTGGTAATCTGATTCTAAAAGAATAGACTGTCTTTATAAACAGGCATATTTAATACGGCGGCCAAACTCGGATCTTCGGCGCGTTTCTGCTGGAAATCTGGTGAATGAGCGCTTCTTCGCCGTGCTGGTCTGAGACTGAAAGGGCGATCGTAGGAAGGAGGGATGGTGGACAACTCCGGGAGCAGTAGGGCGCAGATGGTGAGTTTGGCTCCGCTCCACGGGAAAGGTAATATGGGGTACAATATGGGGTCCTGGAAGACGAGGCGCAGTGTAACACAGTTACAGAAGGGGTTAACACTGTGCAACATCACACGAAATATCGGCATGGGCATTACATTCTCGAAATGTTTCCGAAATTTTAAGTCACTTGGAGGCATGTAAAACTGTTTCCAGTTAGGATCAATCGGGACCAGTTTAGATGGTGTATTGTCAATATAACGAGATTAAATGGGCATAGGGCTGGACGTTGTTTTGTACGAGATGACTGATTTAGGGGTCTAATTCCAGCATAAATTGTGCTACAGTTTCATTCATCTGTGCTCTCTGGAACCGCGCCATATGCTTCTCCTTATTATGAGCTGGCCGTAGTTTTAGCTACACTTCATCGTGATGGGCTGTAGTGTCCTGTGAAACACGTATGGGGGGAAGAAGTTCACGGTTTGGAACGCAGGTTTGCGTGTTAAAATGGTAAATATATAAAAATGTGTCTTAACACATCTCCGGAGTAGTAGTCCGTATAGCCGAGTGGCTGGCGATGTGTTTAAGAAGAACATGGTTATTGCAGCCATGATTACATGAAAGCGAACCCTGACACTAAGTTACCAAGTCGACACTGACGTGTAATGTATTTGATTACGCTTTTTTTCAGCGTTTTATAGAAAATTTTAGTGAAATTATACTGAATGCGTTGAAAATGATTTTAAAAATCACCCTGATTTCGGTGCTGCTTTCATTGGAGATCAAAGGTGGAAGGTTTTACAAGGTTTTACATGTTTTTTGATTTTTCCTTATAAAACAATTCGGTGATTGTGTTTAGGTTTAATATATTGTGACTCGGCGTGATAAAACAAGCTTTGTAACTGACGTGGTAGGAGCTGTTCCGGCGCAATGTAAATGTTTCCGATTTCTAGAATCAATATTCCTTAAATTGATTTGCGTCTCTAATGGCAGATTATTTTCTTGAATGAGTATGTTTTGTTGAAATCATAAATGTTGTGGTGCCTTTCTACTATCTAATTAGACGTCCGTCGGAGATCTAATGTTTTCCAGGAAATTCCACGTCCACACGGTTTCGTTGTGCCCCGAAATGTGACCTTTGTTATACCACAGAAAGCTATGAAACCATATAATAATCAGAATAGTGCTGACACTTTTCAGATGAGTCGGTATTACAGTGCAACTGGATTGCAAAGATAAATATACAGTATATTTATGATCAACACGAACTTCTTGTAAGCCACCTTTCCAGTTTAAAATTGGTCATGTTTCTTTTGGTATTTATGACCGAACGTATGTTGAACCAAAAACGTTGCCACGTCATAATTTGGATCATTTCCATACATTTGGTTTTCCGGCTTCTGTAGGCTATATCCTTAAAATATTGTTGCCTGTTTATTTTATGTAGGTATCGAGACACGTTTTGCTATAATCACAGGCACATTTTGTTGTGATCTACTTCATGCTGATTCAGAAACACATTAACTGTGTAAAAGTGAGTCACCAGTGTGCTGTGGGGGCGAATGTGTGTTTTTGTGTGAAGCGGGGGAGGGGGCTGTGTTATACGCGGCCTATGTACCACAGGTGTACTGGAAAACATTTTGAGGTTTCAGTTGTCAGTTTGAGGTAGCTAACTTGATTTTTTTTTTTTTGTTTTTCCCAACACCGTTTCTCAAGGTTCTTTCTCAGAATTCACATATTAACTTGTCAGGTGTTCATAGTATTGTAGCTACTTGCCAGTCTAATGTCTGTTAACCGCAGAAAAAATGTACGTAATTGTCTAAAATGCTGTCTGACATTCAGGCAGTCCGTGTTTATCACCTTAAAATTGTGTTGCTGTGCAGGTTTTTCCTCCTGTGCTCAAGGGCTTTGATTTAACATGGTTTTTCAGTTTTTGTCATTGAACAGTTGTGACTTGAAAGACCTTTTTTGTAGGTGACCAGGCTAACTTTTAACAGAGAGCCTTGTGTAAATTCAGTAAATGTAATGTCTTTGAGGGGGTCATTGTCCCCCAGTGTACCAAAAATGTATTCGGACCGTTACGCGATGTAACGGTAATTCTGAGCATTGGTGTTTCAGCCAAAGTAATAATGATGGTCACTTCTGTTCCCTCAGACCAGCTTGTCACAAGAGGGAAGCCTTGCTGGTGGCTATCCTCAGGGTGGTGTTGCTGGGGTAAAGTTGGAGGCTGTGATGGAGCAGCTTCAGAGGCAGCAGCAGGCCCGGCTGGAGATGGAGCGGAAGGAGAGGCACATGCGTGAGTCGCACATCAAGTACGCCCAGCAGGTGGCAGCACAGCAGGCCATCCTGGCTGCCACCCGGGTTTCTGGATCCCCGCTGGGGGGGGCCGCCTTCCTGGGCAAGCCCCTCGGAGAGCCCGTCTCAGTGACGGGGCAGCAGGCTCAGGTCTCCAACCGGAGCAGTGTGGATTCGGAGCTGGAGGACAAGGAAGGCCGGGGCCGAGACTCGGACGACGAGGAGGATGAGGAGGAGGAGATGGAGGGCGTTGAGGGCAGCGAAGAGGATGGGGAGGGCAGCAGTGCTCTGGATTACCTCCGGAAGCAGACCCTGGCTCTTCAGCAGGGATCCTCCGGACTCCCAGGCCGCCCGTTCCCCTTGTACTCCACCTCTCCTTCGACCCCTGGGGCTCAGAGTGGCCCTTCTCCACTCATCAGGGTGAAGCAGGAGCCCGAGGGTGAGAGCCCATTGCCAGCAGGGCCCCAGTCGTCTACGTCGCCCGACAGACAAGCAGACTGGGGCTACGGGGAATCCTTCAGACAGGTAGAATCTCACCCGGTCGTCCCCTCGGTTCTGTCTGTGCTGAGCCCACTCTTCTCCTTCGTCATTGTAGGATTCATGTAAACGTCTCCAGTGGTACAAGTGCAGCTTTCCTACGGGTTCTTCTGCTGTAGACAATTCACCCCCCCCCCCTTCCCCGCATATTTATTCCACTTCCTCTGAGAGCAGAAAGACTCATCCTCTGTACGGAATGCTGCCATGACGTCGCGTCTTTGCACTCTGCTTTTCATTTTCCCTTCTGCAGCCAAAATGGCACTGGCAGGCAGCCAGCTAGGGGTGCTGTGCGGCACGTGCCCCTTCTGCTGCCTTGCTTCCGGCACCAGCTTGGCCCGGGTCCAGGAGATGGCCGGCGGCTGCTAGATTTGCCGTGACGGTGTTGCCTCGACGCGGCTGCCTCCGCCGTATGCTCTGGGCCTTGCCCTCTTGGCCGCTTATGCCCACAGGTGTTTGCTGAAACGGTCTGGGTTAAGTGCGAATCCCTCCTGGGAATTCAGACTACATTGTTTTAGTCTGTCGCTGGTCAGCCCAACTGCTAATCCCTGTTCCCAGTTTGTCCAACCAGTCTATCACCAGTATAAATTCCTCCTATAAGAGATTGTTTGCTCCTCAGTATGTTGTGAGTGTGCTGGAAATGTCCTTGGAAGATTTTTCGTAGGTAGAATTGCATGAAGTTTTTATTTTCTTGAAAATATAGAGTAGACTTGTTCAGCAAACAGAGTCTGTGGCGTTGGCTAGTAGGGGTGTAACAGTACAGTTTTTCCACGGTTCGGTATGTGTCACAGTTTTTGGACCACAGTAACGGTACTGTTTCGGTATCTGTATAATTAAGAAGAAAATAAAAACACATCACCCTTTAATTAAGCAAGGAACTTTATTTTGACTATTTTACACTATTATTTAAATAAAGTTTAACATTAAGTGAATTACCTGTCTAAGCATTGTGTTCTGTCTAAGCTTTGACAACCTGGAAGCCTAATTTGCGTCCTCCATTTTATTTAAACAGGCTACATACTTGTATAGACAATATTAAATGTAAAAATAACAAAGTGCAAAATTAAGTACCCTCATTAGGTACCCTAATGAGATTTTACCCTAATGAGTTTGTTTAACATTTTTTTTATCCTTCGTCATCGTATTGCACGCTGAATCCAAAATGTTCCCACACTGCGGATTTGAAAGATGGTGGCACCTCTTCAGATTAGCTTCTCTCTGCCTCCCTACTAGCATTCATCATCGTCATGTTGGAGCGAAGAGAATATTTGGTTTAGTTTAGCCTCTCTTCTATAGCTCGTGTCTGCATACAAAGCACTGATAGCCTGGAGGCAGATAATTTACGGCATCTGCTGTTGTATAATGACATTTAAAATCTAGCCCTCGAAATAAGACAACCCCAGTTTTTAAATGTATTTTTTGGGGGAAAAAAACACCATCTTATATTTGTGCTAATACATATAGGAAAATGACAAAATGATAGTGTAATACCGCAGTACACCACTGCGTATTGAACCGTCGAGGGCATACCGAACAGTTTGAAAATATACCGAATACCGTTATACCCCTATTGGGTAGGTGGTGCCAACATCACTGGGCTTTAGCACCACCTGCAGTGTGACATGGCAGCATTTCTCTGCCATGGGTTTGTGGTGTCGTCTGACCGGGGGGCAGGGCAGGGTGGACCGGAGATGGTGGGATGACAGTTTGTCAGCCATTTTGGCTCCGGTCCTCTGATCTCCCTCTGGCTCTTCACTATTTAATGACGCCTGCCTCCCCTCACCATTTCAGGTTGTGCCGCTGGTGAAGGTGGGGGTTGGGCCACAGAGGACTGCTGTTTTGATGGTATTGTCTAGGACAAACCGGTGACAGATGCTTCAAACCCTCACTCTACAGTATGGTTGGGGGTAGATTTAAAGGTGTAGGCATATGTTTGTGCTCTAGTGTGTTTATCCATGTAAAAATGAAAGATCCTTTAACACGAATGTCTTTGGTCCAATGCTTGTTTTTGGCCTGTTTGTTTTTTGTTAATACACTTAAAGGGAAAATTGATTCCATAACCAAAAATGGCATGTTCACTGTCCCGATGTACCTTGAGGTTAGAAGATGTGGTTTCTGTCCTAAGATGGGGTTAGAGGGACCGGGAGGGGGGGGTCAGTTTTTGTCAGTGATGTATGTCTGGTGACCTCGACCCAGCCCTAAACAGCAGAGTAAATAATTGTCAGACAAGGGGACAGGCAAAGGGGGCTGGTGGGACGATACTGAGGGCAGGGTCATCGTTCTCCTCTCCACTCTGGCCCGTGCTGCGAGGCCCGGGTGACCCCATAATCCCTGGGCCTTCCCCAGGGCCTGTGGAACCCTCCCAGTCACACGCTGTTCAGCCCCCTCTGTGGCTCGTTAATCCCATCGTGATTAATGGGTTTTTAATCGTGCAGGGTGGACAGTGGCCCGTGTGCGTCGCCTCCATGACAGCCAAGGACGCCTTTCCCTGCAGTGGCATGGTTGAGAGCCCAGACTTCTTTACTAGAGGTTGAAACCATGACTTTCTCATGATCTTAATACCCCTGACGCTTTTGGAGAATCTTAAATGTCAGGTGATCAGCACTGTCATGTCAACTGTATTTATGCCATTTTTGTTCCCCTGGTATCAGAAGAAATTACTATACTATTTTATCGTATCATTTTCATAAAACAGGAATGGTGTGTTTTTGTGGTGTTAATCTCAAGTCCTTGTCTTAGATGATTTTATAAAGCATTTTATTGCTCGTTACTGATTTGAGAATTCAAGTATTAAACAGAAAATTCCTCAAATTAAAAATCAAGTGCGGTGTGAGGAAAAGTGATTTTTTTTTTTTTTTGGTGTGTGTTGGGAGTACAGTTTAAGTCAGAATCAGAATATCTTTATTGTCATTGTAACGAGTACAATGAAATTAAGTGCAGTCCCTGTGTCAGAGAGATTTATACAGGAAAATAAATAAGGAGAAAAAGTGCCTCTTTACTACGTTGCCAACAGCAACATGAACAGGATCGAGGATTATGGAGCTAATGAATTTCCAGCACTCTGCTTCATTAAACCCAAAGTCACTGTTACTGATGTATTGGGGTGATTTTGTCAACTGCTGTTGCATAATTTAGCTGTCACCCGGCAACACTTAAGCACGGAGGGCCATCTGAGCGTGGTGGAACGACACAGGGGTACGAATCAATGGGGATTATCATAAGCTTTAAGAGGGAGGAGGGTTGCTGTTTTACTCCTCTCATAAATCATGAATGAGGATTGGTGAGCCTGTTTCTCTTTAACTTTCTCCGATTTATCTTTTTGTAAACAAATCTCTTCAGGGGCCTCTGGATTTCAAGGAGAAATAGGCCAGTGTGGAGCTAGTATTTAGTGTTGTCTTTTTATTAAAAATCGACTTTCTCATCTGCCCTGGACTGGCATCCCATCGAGGGTGTAGTCCCTCTTGCCACCCTGAGCAGGTAAGCAGTTAAAAGATGGAGACTTTCTGATGCTATGGCTGATCGTACGGTGCTTTTCCCAGCACTGTAACTCACTCTTTGGTTGTAGAAGATTGTTATAAGGGGAGTGTATAGCTGTATGAGGGTTTGGTGTCCGGAATGTTCCCAGTTTGAATCTCACAGCTGGCAGAGTTTCTTGAGCAAGGTCCTTAACCAAAAAAGTGCCCCAAAGGTGCCAGATAAATCGCTGACCGTGCACTCTGACCCCAAGCTTTACTCTCACCTGCATGTCTGTCTCTCATGGAGAGCGAGATGGGAAACGTGGGGGAAAAAAAGCATTCCTTTATGCCTATATCTGCACTTGTGCTGTGGCCAGCATAGTATCATTTCATTCACTTGTCTGTAGCAGCAGACGGATTTGGACACTGGCTGTACATGTGGGGTAAATCGAACACAAACATCCCTTTTAAGATGTTTAGTTTTGATGAAGAAAATCAAATCTCTGGGTACCAGCTGGGACAAATTGCTATGCATTTCTGTAAAGGGTATGGTTAACAATGATGAAAATCTGATCCTGGTACTAAATTGGGGACATTAAATGGCTTAATTTCATTTGTATCAATTTAAGCTGCTACCGTAACTGTTATTGTTTACTTTGTTTTATGGGGGAGGGCATTTAAAGAAACAGACCAGGCAGTCTCACTCCGATAGGCCAATCAAATGTCAGCTTTTGAAAAGACCTATAAAGTGATAAAGAAAATGTTCCTAAACAAAAGGTAGCATTTGCAGACAGGCTTTATAGGAAGTGTAGTGGCAAACACACTATTGTTTGGCTTCAAGTGATGCAGATGCTCAGTCAAATGTCTGCTGTTACACTTAGCAGGTTGTTCATTGGTGTGTTACTAAGGCATGAATACTCTGCCTTTGTGACTTTTATTTGGCATCATAAAGAATGATTTTTAATGCTTTTTCAAATTCTGTGGTCCAGACTGCCTCAAGGCCTACATAGCACAAGTTATGGGTTTAAAATCTCTAAGGAGACTCAAAGGTTGCCCTTATGAAAAGACTTATAAATGATTAAATGTAAACTCGTCTGTGAACAGGAATTTCATTTTGTTTTCAAAGCTGCTGATATTTCATACTGTGACTAGATAATTTACTGTATTAGGGTGTTTTTTTTTTTTTCTTTTTGGACGAGGTTAAGGTGAGATTGAATGAAATTTTGCTTAAGTGCTGTGCACTGGGTAGAGTGGAATTTGTTTAAAATTGCAGGTGTTTTGTCAACAAAAAGTCAGTTTATTTCTACACACTACAGCCCAATAATTGTCTGAAGTCCCCTAGTAAAGCAGTCAAGATTGTTTTGATAACATTTAGTGTCTGGGTGACGCCTGGCCTACGTTCCGGCTGTACACGCGCGCCCCTCCATTCCTCTTGATGACCTTTAGTGTCTGGATGATGCTTGGCCTACGTTCCGGCTGTACACGCGCGCCCCTCCATTCCTCTTGATGACCTTTAGTGTCTGGGTGAGGCCTGGCCTACGTTCCGGCTGTACACACGCGCCCCTCCATTCCTCTTGATGACCTTTAGTGTCTGGGTGAGGCCTGGCCTACGTTCCGGCTGTACACGCGCACCCCTCCATTCCTCTTGATGACCTTTAGTGTCTGGGTGACGCCTGGCCTACGTTCCGGCTGTACACGCGCACCCCTCCATTCCTCTTGATGACCTTTAGTGTCTGGGTGAGGCCTGGCCTACGTTCCGGCTGTACACGCGCACCCCTCCATTCCTCTTGATGACCTTTAGTGTCTGGGTGACGCCTGGCCTACGTTCCGGCTGTACACGTGGACAGTGAAGCCACAGGAACTGGGGGTGAGGTGGGAATGTCTTTTCCCTGTGTTTAGTAATCACAATTTGTTCTGAATTAACATTTTATTTATTCGGTCTAAATATCTGTTCTACGCAAAGACCACACAATGCATGTTGGACCAGTTGTGGAAATGTTGATGCATGTCAGTGATAGTAGTGTGTGTGTGTGTGTGTGTGTGTGTGTGTGTGTGTGTGTGTGTGTGTGTGTGTGTGTGTGTGTTAAATCATGTTGACTTTTAGTGTTAGGCAACAGCCCTGCCTTGTAGTGAGGGTTCCTTCTCTTGGACCGATAGAGACCAAATGAGAGGGTGTTTAGAAGGATTGGGGTGGGGGGGGGTCTTGTAGATTACCGTGCCCCACCCAAAGGAAACATTCCACACAGAATTAAAGAGTCGACTCCCCGAATAGTGAGAATTCCCAAGGGTAAGGGGGGGTGGAGCAAGCAAACAAAGTGCTAGAGGGAAGGCTATGCCCCCCCCCACCCCCCCACCCCCCTCCACTGTCTGTGATTGGGCAGCATTCATTTCGCTGAATGACATGCTCATGGTAAGAAGAGACAGAATTAAAAGAGCAGTAGATAGGGGGCATGCTGGAGTGGGGGGCCAGTTTGGGGACCCCCAAAAAAAGCTCTTCTGTGATGTAGCCCGGAGGTTTGTGACTGATGTTATTTTAAATGTATCCCATGAATGAGAGATGCTTTATGAGGAGTTTAACGGTGCGAATAGAGTTCCACTGACACAGCCAAACCCATCCGGCCTGTCAGGGTTGTGCCGTCTGTCTGATCTGGCACCTCCCGCGGCCTGGGGCTCCTGCTAGTGCCTCGTATGGTGGAAGAGATTAGGCAGCGTGCCAAGCTGGGGTCTGTCTAACAGACACTATAGAATACTTCTATAATTGGGCATACTGAATGATTCACTCGCTGTCATTTTAATACGTTTGAGTTGGAAAGGCAGGGGTTGACTTCACCAAAATCAGTTCCCAAGGGTGGGTAGGGGGGGCAAGCAAACAAAGGGATATATTTTTTTTAAAATAGCGTTTAGAATATAAAAATGAAAAATGTGACATGCTGCTCAGTTCACAGGGCAGCTACTTGAATGTTAGCATTGAGTGAGACAGTGACTTTAAAGGCCTGGCAAACTTAGTGGGGGAGGCTTGTTATGTGGAAGCAGGTTTGTGTGTTCCTGTAAGGCTCACTAACGCTCCACTGGCATAACCAGAGGTGTGCTGGACTTTATGTGACTGTCAAAGCTTCTCTGAGGACAACTAGAAAACGTGTGGACCTCAGTCTAATATGTATGGGGAACCAAGGCTGAGAAACAATTTTAACTTCAATTAGCGAGTCTAAAATAAATAGTGGAAGATTAATGTTGAAGTTCTACATGCATTGTTCAAAAATACCCACTTTGAGTACATAAAACAGGTGTGGTGGGGAATAAAAGAACGTGATATAATTTTGTTAAGGTACGTTTCTGCCAAAAACGGTCAAAATAAAAAGGGATTTTTTAAAAGTGCATGTGTGTTATATTGTTTCCTAACTGTGTACACTTTGCTGGGTGGAATTTGTTGTTACAGCCTCACTCCCTGCTTGATCATTTTAACACCCTCGCCGTTGTCGTTGGAAACCGGATCCGTTCTACAGCCGCCGCAGTCAATCCGGCGCAAGTTAAAGCCACCCCCGGACGCATGGAGCGTAACAGCTCTGTGTTTGTTTACTGAGTGAAACACTATACCAGGTGTCTGTTACGGCAGTCTGGCCCAGATGGTTGCTTTGTTGTCAGTATGCGAATAAATGGATTTTGTCTGTCGATTAGACAGAGTAGAGGTCTGAACTAAGATCAGATTTATTTGCTGTGTGGTGGTCACCCTCCGTGAGACAGTATGGTGACCTCACTGTCGCCTGCTGTATTGGTCTCGTAGCTGAGGGTCTGCTCCGCCGACCTCTCTCCTCTGCTATTTTTTTTAGCCCGTCTTGACTGCTACCTCTTGAAGCTTCCTGCTGGCTGATGAGACTGAGAAAGCCCCCCTCCCATCTGGTCTTTTGGGTACCACCTTGCTGAAAGAGAAGTGGCAGGAGGGGGGCTTTTGTACCAACAAGACCACACCTAAATGGCTTCACTGAAATGCTAGCTGGGTGAAGGTCAGGAGTATGAAAAGTGTGGTCGTTTGCTTGCTGCTGGACAAGATGTCTGCTAAGCAAATAGATAATGTAAAGTATTTTATGGTTGTTGGGTGTTACTGCCCTGTCTGTTGCTCAGTCCCCCCCCACGCTGGCTGCTAATCACATGCTTGTATTCTCACCTAAACGTTTTGCTGGGAGGACATATGGTGTATTTGATGGCAGCTGGGAACTCAGAAATTCTGACTTCCAACTATGAAAGGCTAGTAAAAACGTTACTCTGAAGTCAGTGTTTCAACTCAGGAAACATTTCTCAACTCAGACTTTGTCATTCCTATAATTTCTAAAATATAGCTTCTCTACTTTTGATGGCTTTAGCTGTATGGTAGTTTGTAATGAGTTAACACTATTGTACAGGTAAACTCATTAAAAGGAGAGAACGTATAACGGATTTAATGAACTAACGCATTCCAACTTCTCTACTTTGAGTTTACCTGTGAGGTAAATGCCTTGTTAATTTCTATGAGTGATAACGGTAACATGAGCATTTCTGCTTGTGCACACCATGTTCTTTTGTATAGTTTATGCATTTTGTTCAGAGAACACAAAAAAGTAAGGAATCTTGGAGACAGGCATGTTTTTTCTAACTTTGGTCATCGAACGCACTCAGGTTGAAAACATACTGTAGTAGTTTCATATTCGGTTTCCCAGTTCTGATTTACATTGAATGCAGCAGTATGCTCTGCTCCTCAGGTGTATGCAGGCTTCTTCACGTCATGGTATCTGTCAGCGCAGGCAGCCGGCGTGTGCGTGTGGGGGCACGTGTCTGTCTGAGTGTTTGCCGTGAGGGTGGATTCTCTCTTTTTTTTTTTTTCTCCCAGATGGATGACAAAGACTTTGTAGGTATGCTCCCTGTGATGAAGCCTTGCTCCGACACAGTCGCAGAGTTAAATCCTATTTATGCTTGTCATTTTTGCTGCACCCCCCCCCCCCCAGTTCCTATTCAACTGTGACCTTGTGTGCATGCATCTTCCCTCCTTTGTGATGGGCTGCTTCGGTGGGCGGTGAATGTTTGTTTGAGGTAGGCCGCTTGATGGTCGGGGGGTCTTTGTGGAGCACGGCCTGCTGTAGAGTGCTATTGAGGCACCACACAATGGCAATGGGGTTTTAGAGCCACGTGTTTTGCCGCACGCAGGCTGCCCTGTGTGGGAAGTTGACGTTCGGCCTTTGAATGACGCAAGGGACAGCCGTTTATTTTTAGGCCGGCCTTTACAGCCTTGAGCGCGGCAGACAAAAAGACCTCTTCTGCTAACGTCGGAACAGGCGGATGCCCTTGTTTTTGGGTATCTGCGTTCTTAATAGGGGTGAAATGGTGGTAAGCAAGCCGTCCTTTCGCATCCGTTCCTGGATTAAAAGGGCTTTATTACGACTCTGGTTTCAGCGTCCCGCGGCTGGCTCTTTCACCTCCGTGTCACTTTGGTAATGCTGACCGTAAAATTTAAATGGCCCCTGAAGCCTTGGGGTCCCATCCAGCACCTGTTAAGACATGTACGTCCAAATGTGACACTCAGAAGGGACACACCCCTTCCTTCAATTTCATCAGTTTTGATTTTCACTATAACAGTTTTTAAGTGGTGCCATTATAAAGTGTGTGCTGAAAATGCAGCAAAGTAATTTGTTGTGTTTTTCTAAGTGCAGTATTATTGGGCGGGGTCGTGTGTGTGTGTGCGCTGGGGCCAGTGTGGCTTTCAGTGCAGGAATGCAGTTTTTCGCCGAAGGAGCTGCAGCAGATCAAACACATCCAGTTTGGCCAACCAAAAGCAGCAGCACTGGCCTGCTGATCTGTTTGCTTTACCTTCTCGCACCGACATGCTGATAAGCCCC
>JAACJT020000016.1:2129386-2146232 GCA_009936485.2 Gymnarchus niloticus | reverse complement strand
ACCACACCTGGTGTCCAGCTCGGGTTTGACCGGCCCCCTCCAGAAAACAAAAGAGGCTCTGATTCACTCCTCTATGTCCCCCGCTTCCCTCCCCCCCCCCCCCCCCCCCCCGGGTTTACTGGATGCTTGTCATGGCCTGCCAGACCTCAGTGTGATATGCGAGTATCTGCATGCCCCTCTTTGTGGACGGTGGGCTTCTCTGTTCACTATCCTCGTGCCTGTGCTCGGTGAGAATTTCTTGGCTAGCTCTGCCCAGAGGGAGACTCTCGCCACTGTTAGACAGTTGCAGCTGTCCAGTCCAAGTCACCGTTAAACACCATTTACTGGACTTGTATCACAGGTTAAAAGTGGGCACACTGCCCTGCTGTTTAAATCCACACTAACAGCTGCATTTTGCTGGTGCCAGCTTAGAACAGATGTTTGGTTTAATTTTGAAGACCCATGATCTGACTTTTAAAGCTGTCATTTTGGAGAACGATTCCTTTAGTCATTGTGCCCTGGTCATGTGAATCAAGAATTTTCAGTTTGATGTTTAAAACAAATATTAATCTCATAGGGAGGAATTAAACTACATACAGTCGGTTTTAAACACAAAAGAGTTAATTTAATGTAGTCTTAATTCCGTCCCAGTGACAGAGCTTCTTGTAACAGTCACTGTCATGATTGACCGTATTCTTATGTTGTGGCACAAAAACAAACGTAATCGTGTATATAAACGTCTACGTGGCCGGTTCGTACGTCTGCATTGGGAGGTTCCCATTACTCTCTGACCACTCGGTTTGGCAGAGAAAGATAAGCAAGGAAAATGGTGTGGAACGTCTCGGCCTTTATTTACGCAGTGAAGCACGGGAATGTGGTGCCGCAAGTGTCCTGCGGCGGGGCCACGTCCCGCATCTCGCTGGCTCATTCGGATGGCTTACCTGCCGTCTTTGTGTTTCTTCAGACGTGGATGTTTGCCGCCACAGCGTCTCTCGTCTGGCTTTGTGGACGTGTTTGTCTTGACGAATCTGGAGCGGGTGGCTGGATTTTAAAAACAAGCGTGCCCCTGGGAAAAGGCGGACACCATGACATTGTGGGATTGGCCTCCAGTGCTCTGCCAGTTGTGACAGAAGCTATGCGGTCAGTAAGCAATATAGTGGCCTCCCAGGTTCTGCAGTGCAACTCGTTTAGAATTTGACCAGTGCTGCTTGTAGTTTTAGAAAGCTCTCTATAGTGGTATGTTTTAATATGTACCTTTTCTGCCGACTGTAGTCCTGCACACCTCTCTATCCACAGTATACCATGTATCTTTTTATGGAGGAATCTGTTTTTATTGTAAGTCACCCTGCAGCATGCAAAACCAGTACTATCATTTCTGAAGGCTGGGCAGAAATGGACCCACACAGTACCTCTGATGAACTGAGGCCTTGAGAAATAGATGTTGCTGTAACACACGGTGATGGAGGGACAGACCACATCATACGTGTCACACATGATTCATGTGCTCATTTGATGTTCATTTTCGTCATGTATGTAGAGAAATGTGCAACATACTTATGTAACTCATTGGAAAGGGGCTGCACTCACTGTGTGATACCTTTCAGTTTTTGTTGAAAACTATGGGCCTGAATTCAAGTTCCTTTTTCTCGCCTGATTCTGAACAATGTAAAGTCTAAATTTCACCGTGGTCTGATCTGGCACACATCAGTAACGATTTGCTCACTATCCACCAATACCTGGTAAAATCGATCTGGCTGCCATCTCCATTTGTCAGATGGTCTCCTGCTCCTTTCAGACTGACCACGCTATATGGCATCTGGTAGTTTAACAACCCCCAAATTGTTAATTACTGTCACCGATTTTAAAGACAAGCCAATTTAAAATGCACCCCTCTGCCTAAACTACTTTTTTTTTTTTTTTTTTTTTTTTTAAAAGGCTAGCGTTGACTTGCCTGGGTAGCAGAGTTCAGCGTTGATAATCCCTCATGTGCACAAGTACTGCAGATTCAAGCATTACATCAAAACGCTTGGTGTCCTTCATCACTGTCCCTCCGGTGATGATGTAGACTGACTTCAGCTCTCCATCCCCACACCTCGAACCCGTTACTTCAGTCACCTTGGGTTCCACCCCACCCCTTACCTGCTCCACGCTGCGACAGGGAGGTGTTAAGCCATCTTCATGCATCATCAGCCTCACCGCGGCATTTCAGTCTCACCCACAGAATCTGCTTACCTTTAGGATCTACGGTCATGCCTCATTTTGGTCTCCGTCAATAAGTGTCCTTGTATGTTTCCATGCCATGACCCAGCAGCACAAATGGATTATTTTCATCCCTAATTGGCTTTCTACCAATCACTCATGTATGGCTATAACTCAATTAACCGTCCTGTGGCCTGGACTACGAGCCTCCTAACCGCATTAACGGGGGGTGGGTGGATGACATTAAGCTCAGCAGTGATGCAGATTTCAGCAAGGACCTTGGGAAGAACGTGAAGATGGGGCTCGCTCAAAGGAACAGTGGGGCATGGATGGCAGAGGGCTGATGGGCTTCTGAAAGGAAGTGCACATGTGAAAGCATGCATGACGGAAGAGGAAGAGGGTGTGTGGGAGGGAAGAGGAAGAGGGTGTGTGGGAGGGAAGAGGAAGAGGGTGTGTGGGAGGGAAGAGGAAGAGGATGTGTGGGAGGGAAGGGGATGTATGGGAGGGAAGGGGAAGAGGATGTATGGGAGGGAAGAGGAAGAGGATGTATGGGAGGGAAGGGGATGTATGGGAGGGAGAGCCTAAATATCAGCCAATGAACAGAAAGAGTGAAAACCAGCGAGGTCTAGGCACCAGGCTGGGGGTGCCGTAGGGTGGTGCAAGCCTTTGTCCCACAGAGCAGCTCAGCTCTGGCCACCCCCCCTTCGTACTGTACCACACTCCCCTGCCTGTCTCACAGCACAGGCTGTTGTTACACCACAGTACACAGACCGTCACTTCCTGTCTACCTTGTGTGATGACAGTCAGGCCATGGACGAGACACTGATGGGAGGTGGGTGTGCAGATCAGCACAAGCTCTGTTTTACCTGCACTTCTTGGTGAGCCTCCCAGCCATTGGCCAATATTTGTTCCATGCTGCTTTCTAGCCCCACAACACTCGCAGTGTGCAGGCTTGCAGTGTAGCATAAAGTTGTCATAAGATGCTGATGATGGGCTTATTCATGTCATGTGGTTGGTTACGAGGTACAGGTCGCATTGGAAAATGCATTACCGTGCTGGTATGTACGCTTGGGGATAACCATACTTTGGCAAAAGGAACACGCAACATTAAGTGTTATGAAAACAACGGCCGGTGGTGAGATGTATTTAAAAAGCAAAATCAAGCAATCCTTTGGTTTTGCTCGACTGGACCCCACGCACTAGCGTGAATTTGGCCCAGCCTGACTGGACCCCACGCACTAGCGTGAATTTAGCCCGGCCCGACTGGACCCCACGCACTAGTGTGAATTTGGTGTGGCCCGACTGGAGGCTATGCTGGTACCAGAGGTTGGTGTGCACCCAAGGGTATCTTCAGAATGAGCACAGCAGGGGTGCCCAGGTGACAAACGGACACATGTGTGCACGCCATGACATGAATGGCTGACTGAGGTACTCCCAAGCCATTCCATGACTCCTGAGCCTGAGCTGATTTGGCCTGTTGGAGGGAACAGGAAGGAAAAGTCCCATAAAACAGCTTTACAACCACTGCACTTTTCATTTCTCTCCTGCTGGGGATCTCAATGAGGCTAACAAATACCCCATACTCATGCATATGTGGATAGTGGGTTCGTGCCCGAGGTGACCTGCCGCTTTACACCCCAGCCGTTAAGAGCTGGGGTATACTTAAAAAGATGTGCAAACTAGTCAAAGTCGAAACGCCGCCAAACACATTGTTGCTATTTGTATCAAACAAACTTGAAAAGATACAAAAAGACATGCAGTTCATCCTGCCAACACAAGGGGGCGAACAGTGATTTTGCGCAATTTGGGGTCTTTCGCTGAAGTTGAGTGGAAATTTCTAATTTTATTAAACCCCCAGCTTGAACTAAATCTCAACGGGACTAATCTGGTTGTCATCTCTTTTACAATGGAGATCTGACCAAAATAGGCAGCAGTAAAAGTTTAGGGTACTTAAAAACTTAAAACATTTATACACAAATAAAGTCTTGCTATGATCTGTCCTATAGATGTGGATATTGACCAACAAGCTTGACCCACTTTTCTCTTGCATTCATTCATTTTGGTTTATTCTCAAAACTGTGATCAGGTTGCACGACCGACTACATAATGTGTTTTGACCAATCGTAGACAGTGGGTGATCCCAAACGAAGATGCAGTGAACACCAAAGTTCTGATTGTCCGCTTGCGCAAGCCACCCTGGTCACCATGGTGAACCATGGGTAACCAATGTCTTTTCCATTTTGGAGTATTCCCCCACCTGATGATCTCTAGGAAATGTTAGCAAGTTCTGATGCCCATACTTGAAAGTCGTGTACCTTCACTATGATGTCCAGACTCATTGGCGGTTTTTATGTGTTGTTTTCTTACTTTGAAAAAGCAGTCATACAGCATTTTCCAAGGTGAAAAGTTGCTTGTTAATGCATCAGATAATTTGTTACTCTTGATTTAATGACCTATTTTGGCAAAATGTGGATTTTGTACAACTAGTTGCTGTTAATGGTCTCATGATGTATAAATGTCAACAACACAGCTATATTTTTAATAGTTATTACAATACTGCTATTTTGATGGGCTGTTTACTAGTTTTGTGACCTGAGGCCCGTCCCAGCAAGCGGGCGTAACAGATCCTAACAGTCAAACCTGAATTCCGATTGGAGAAAACTGAAAGCGTGACTTCAGGATTTGTCCATTCCCCGAAGCCAGATTTGTTAAAATGAGATAAGTCGGAAGCTCTGCTTTCTGGAATGGTCCCCAGGGTCCTGTCTCTAGCCTTGCAGTCTTGTTGTTTGACCTCAGCCCTGAAATACTCTTTAGAAGAGGAGTGTTAATGAGTGCAGGCCTTTGGAAGTGCATGAGGGCTTGAATGCAGCATCTCTAGATGCCTTGTGTATGTTGCTGGGTTTAACGTCATCTGCCCTTCGAACATGCGATCTGTCCAAGTGAGACCCTAGCTCAGCCTTTTCCTCTCTTTTTGTACAGAATGGTAGTACCACCTGGAATGATGAAGCTGATGGTGGAAGAGGAAGAGGAGAGGCATCCAGGGACTTTGCCAAGGTATGCCACCAGCAGATAGAAGAGGCTCTCTGATGGCTGGGTATGGGTGGTTTGTCCTTATAGTGACCTTATACCCGTGCTGCAGAACACATTGGTTGCATTTCAGTTATTCTTTGGAAAAGAACTCTGCAGGGAACATGCCCAGACGTGAAACAAAGGCATGGGTATTATCATTAAGTGCTGCAAGTCTTTCCATTGAGCTATGTCCTGCTGAAGATCTACATACTGTGTTGTGGACTTTGCTGGAATATAGTCCTTCAGTAACTCAAGATGTTCAGGGGTGTAATGGAGTGAAAAGCTTTGAGATTTACATACCCTTGTTCTCTCTGCAGCTTTATGAATTGGACAACGACCCAAACCGCAAAGAGTTCTTGGATGACCTCTTCACTTACATGCAAAAACGAGGTAAGCCTGAGAAGCCCGCTGCCCCCCGTGGTAAACTGATGGTACCTGTAGACAAAGCCAACTGTGAGGTAAACCGATGAACCTTAAAACATTTAAAAAAAAAAAAAAAAAACACAGCAAGAACAGTTTTCAGTAGGAAACATTCCTTGAGTAGAATTTTTTTCCCTTTCTTTGTTTAACAATGTATTTTAATCGGGGAGATTGCCTTTATCTCCAGAGGCTTGGAGTTAAATCATGCTGCATGTGTTTTAGCAGCCCATCAGGTAACCTCTGCTGAAAGAAGCTGACCATCTTCACATTCTTCACTCTGTAGGGATAACTGGTAAAAGCTATACCAGGCTTTTGCAGACCTGCTCGTCAAAGTGTCAGTACCCACAATGAGTGACACAAAGTACCATGCCTGCATCCAGGCAACAAAGCTCTGGGCTAATTTATGTACTGAAGTGCTTCCTGTCGAGTCCAGAATTTAGCACTTTTGATAACAACATCTGCTAAGCGCACATTTAATCTGTGTGTTTGTAATGGGAGTGGTCAGCTTGGCACTCGGGTTCATCTGATTTGGATATCTGGTGGCTGCAGGCCACTGTGAAAACAGAGCTGGTAGAAGCAGCACTGGCAGAAGGAGTCGCAGGACTGATAATGATCAACATTGTGTTTATGCTGGAGCTGAAGGAAGCCTATCAAGAGAATGGAGTAGCTCACTACTTCCTCTGCTAACTTACTGGAACCCTGGTGGAGTTCTTCAGCCCTGGAGTTCCTCCCTCGCCGGGTCCCCTTGACATCTGGAGGACACGTGTCAGTGGCTTGGGCCTCGGCTCATCTGTTGCTCTGTTTGATTGGTTCTGCCTTTTTGTCATCCCTGTCCTGTGTATTTCAGGACTTTGTCAAGGTTCTGGGACGGAGACATGGGTGACTTTGTGCTAAGCCTGGCTAAGTAACCTGAGAATAATTATAAGAATCAAGTCAAATTTAACCAGATGTATTTATTTCAAGTAATTTTTGTAGTGATTTTGTTTTGAGCAAATCACTGTGGCCGGATGGTTGCCTGTTGGCTTTAAGGCATTATGATATCATTTTGGGAGAAAGGGTAGGTGGAGAGGAAGCTGAAAACCACAAGATAAGCTCCCTCATGGGGCCTTAATCCTCCTGGCGGCCCAGTCCCATGTTCTGTCCTGGGCGTGGCTACCCCCCACGGTAAACATTCCTTAGCTACGATTTGGGGCACTGTCATGGTTACCCCCGTCTCTTCCCTCGCTAGCAATTGCAAGACAAGATGACCTTTTGCCATTTCCTTAATCAGGGTCTCAATTGCAGTAATTTAAGATCTTTGCTGATGCCAAGTGTCCCCCGACTGCTTGTTATTTCTGTCGGTGAAGTCGTACCTCTAGCATTGATGATGTTCAGATGGCTGCTTCTAGATTTCTCATCCCAGCTGTTTTTAGGCCTCATCTGCTGGCTTAACTTCTCACCCATCGTTGCCCAGTATCAAGACATTTTTGGTTTCAGTTCAGAAAACATGGAGTTAATTGGTGTATCTAATCTAACCCGGCTGTTGTGTGTACCTGTCCGGTGTTCCACACCCTGTGCCCTTGCGTTTCCAGAATTAGGCTCCGCCTCCACTGCCACCCTTTACTAGGTTGGTAGTAATAAATGGACCGGGTTCCTCCTGGATGCTGAGGTATTATGGTGCTGGTTTAGGAACCTCGGACCCCCATCTGGCTTGTGGTCTTAACAACATCTGTGCGTTTCTAATTTAGGAAGTTTAAGCACCTTTTGACAAACATCAAAATGTTCTCCTTCCTCCCTTCCCGTGAAGGTGGGTGTGTGTGATGCATATGTGTATTGTGTATTTTCACCAGGTAATGTGACACTGCGCAAACACAATTTTTACACTTAATCGGTTTCTATGGTAATTCTCTAATAGGTTCATTACAATGGAGTCTCGCCAATAATTCCGTGACCGTATTGTGCTGGACACAATGCCCATTTTTCACACACTGGCTTCGAGGCTGTCCTCATTATGTCTTTTTGTGTCCAATTGAGTTTTTAGATGCAGTTCATGCCATTAAAAATAATTCCCACACTAAACTGTTTCACCTGCCCACACAGCTGAGGTAACTGTAATCCCGGTGATGCTATAAATTGCCGTCAAGCTTAAATATTTTAATGAGCCATTAACCTCCTCCAGAAGGTCTACATCTAGCAGATGGGTGATTATTGGCCTGTGGCACCCCAGCATTTGCTCTGGGGCTGGGCAGCAGGGGGAGGGATGGGGGCAGCAGATCAGACTACAAGCACATTACTGCACAGCGATTTAAAAAAAAAAAAAAAAAAAGGCAGGATTGACCGAACGGCTGTCAACACGGCCCTCGGAAAATGATTAATGGTGCTTGGTGTGATGGACATGCTGAGAGAGTGACACTGAAACTGGAGTAGCGGTCAGGCAGGAAGGGCGGGGGAGAGACTTGGCCCAGCCCCTCATAGGGGCCCTGGTTAGCTGAGAATTGTAGAGGAACTTCTGATTTGTTTGTTGTGTTGGTTTTGGCAAGGTGGGTAGAGGGGGGTGGGCCTTGGCTAGGTGGGGATAGCCTGTCATCTTGCAGTCTGGCAGGATGGTGCTGCAGGACCGGCTTTGCGTGGGAGAAGGGCAGAGAGCAGCTTCTGAATAAGGCTCTTTTCTTCATATCTGAATGCCCAGAGATTCTCTTTTTATCATGTAACCTCTGTGTCCCCACCCCACAACATGTCTGGCAAGTTTTCTGAAAGTGAGTTTATGTAATCAACTAATGTTAGTTAGTATTGAACATTCTTATAAAGGAATATGGTCAGTTTTGTCTTCTGCTGGGGTTTTTTCTGCCTTGTGTTTTTCAAATTAAATTGTGTTCTGTGAGAATTACAGCTGCCAGACTAAGATGTAAGTGAACAGAGTTGCCCAAAGGTCCCCCTGGCCTTTGGCTGCTCATTTCACTCGCTCTCGGTCTGTCAGGCGCGGTGCGGTCACTGAAATGTGACACTACTGAGGGAGCGGACCATACCTCAAAATGGAGTGAGAGAGGGCCTCCTGCTTCTGAGGAAGATGATTAATGAGCCTCGTGATGGACAGCAGGCACGGAGACGGAGGGGGCATACAGGGGGCTGTGAAGCTGGGGGGTGACTTGAAGCTTGACTTCATTCTCCCCTCTGCCCCCTGGAAGTAAACCCTCCCTGAGTTTGGAGGGGGAGGAACAGGCGGACAGTTGAAACAGAGAAGCTGAAACTCATTTTGGAGAGTACAGGTCTTTCAAGTGTATGTAGCTGTGTTCAGTTCTTTGAGAGTCACAAACATGAACTCTCCTTATTCAGGCTTTCTTTAGTTTTGTTTTATTTATGTTGTTGCAGCATTTTGCTTAACCGTCCACATAGTCTTCGCTGACGGAGGTCCCTCTCTCTCCTTCTGCTTCGCATGCGTTTTTCTTGCTTTGACCAGCAGCCGGTCTGCTTCCACGCCACAAATCACCTGTCGTCTGCTCTTCCCCTGACGTCGCCGGCTGCCGCTTTAAGAGGTTGTCTCCCTGTCATTCTGTCTGTGTTGTCTTGTTAACATGCCACGTATGTTTGTTTACTTTGCAGTACACATCCTTCACCATTGCAGATTTGTATCTTTGTTCTCAGTTATCAGCTGGTTCTCTTTGTCAGTTATGCATCATGGTCTAGTATTTAATAGGTGCATTGAAGGCAGGGATTTGATCTTAAGATCCAGACAGTTCTCTCTCTTCCTGTCAGCTGATAGTTTGAGAAGGCAGTTATCCACAAAACACTGTACTGTGGGAAAATAAATAAATCAGCGTACATGTTACAGCTAATATGATATTTGGTGGTTTTTTCTAATTGTGATACCAGTAACCCAGTCAACGTTTCGTGATCGGTTGCACTTTCCCCGTTGGCCTATCCCAGCGCTCGGAGTTCTGTTAACCATCCACAAACTGCTCCTTCCAACTAGTGCTAGGTCAGAGGGTGGTTTGCTCTATGCCCAAAGACAGATGGCCTTCCTCTTCCTCCCTCCTGAGGCACCGTGTCCCAAGCTCCGCCCCCGCCGAGCTGTTTCTGTCGTATTGATCACATCAGTAGGCCTAAAAATGGAGCTCCTGATCTGATGGCTTTATCTGTCCATCGCACAGCTCATTGATTTCTGGGCAGTTCATCCTTATATGAAGGCGTAGGCTGGTCACTGTCAGTGAGGGGCTTTCCCCACCCCCTCCGTGTTACAGCTACAGATACTACGCCCGTCTCCTCTAGTAAACATGTCCTTCCTACCCCAGCCATACCTGAACATGGTGGAATCTCTCACCCAGGTAGGGATGCCTGCCTTTTGAGCTCAGTGTGGCAACGCCAAGCTTCTGTTCTCAGACCTGTAATATAGAAATGAGAAAATAGAAACTGAGGGGTGTGGCCTATGGGAGGGGGTAGGGTCTGTATTTCCCCTCTGTTTCATTTACTCGGCAGACGTGCTTCTCCACTGTGCCTGTTGTCTTCTGCCACCGCGGTGATTATGGTCAGATTAGCCAGGGTCTATTTAACCTCTGGGCACTGAGGAGGCTTGGGTTGCTGTTAAACGGCCTGTCTCACTTTTCACCTGCTCCAGCCTTTTAATTCCCCCCCATCTCTCCAGGTGACCCCTTAAATTGCCTGAGGGACGGGTTTCACGTTGCTTTTTTTTCCTCTGCTTTTTAAAAACACGTTTAATCTGATAGGCTGAAGCTAAATAGCTTCACTGATCTTCAGTGGCTGTTCTGTTGTGTTTGGCTCCTCCTACCTCTCCCCTCCCCGTGGGTCGCTGCGGTGCTACCAACGCCACCGTGAACAGTAGGCTGAGTGGCTGTCTTATTTTTATAGTATCATGTGTTAGTTATATTTGGGGAAGTGTCACAACCTGGCATCTGTCAAGTAGACTTAATCCTTTGTGTGGAACGGGGGGAGGGTGTGTTTGCGGTCTGAATGTTTACTGGGCTAGTGTGGATCAGGCACTTTACTTATGAGGATCAGATACGCTATACGTTATAAGTTTCTGTATAGGAACAGTCCATTCTGGCAGTTTCAATTTAAAAGCTAAATATAGCTAGGCACTATTTAACCCTTAATATGAAAAGGTTGAGTCTTGGGGGAGGGGCACATGCCAAACATGGTAAATTCCAGGCTCCGTCGGCATTGCCTTGTACGTCTTAGCCCTCACATTAAAAATAATATGGGCTTTGGGTCAGAGCTATAGAGCCGTGCTACATAACACAGCTCTCGAACCTGATCATGCATACTGACTCCAGCTTTATTGATGTTTTTCACCTCATTCAGCCCCAGGATCTCCCCTTGGAGCACCGTTTTACGCCCCCGGGTAATGATGGTGTGAAAACACCCCTGGCTTGCGGAAGCTTCCATTTCCTGCTTCCTGTGCCCAGTCTTTCCCCACAGGACGACCCCACGCTCCCCTGATAATGCGAAGAATGCCAGTAATGTGAATTCTGGGGTATTTAATTCACCATTCTGGCGCTGGGGCCCATGCATTGATTTATTAGGGCAGTCTTTAATGCAGGCAGCTGTTTTACTCTAAAAATAGGTCAGGGGTCAGATGTAATGACCTTGTTTTTACAGGGAGGAGGAGTATTTCAGAATCATGGTGTGGGGGTGGAGTCTATGGTGTGGGCACTCTGAAACACCTGCCCATAATTAGGGCCTGCATTCTCATCTCATTTGTCCTGACATTCAGCTCATTATTAGCATCTCCTGCGCAACCTTACCATCAGCAACCCACTGATCGGGGGATGTCCCAGTCAGGAACCAATGGATGTATTCAGGGGCGAATCCTAATCATAGACCAATGGGTGTGTACCAGTCCCCACTGGGGTGAGAGCCGCCTGTGCCACATCCCCGTCCGTGCTCTCTTCCTGTCCAGAGCTGCCTCTGTAAGGCTGTTCACGACTTTTTTGAGTCCATGACCTCTGACCCCACAGAGCATTAATCACTCGCCCAGCTCCGTCCCACAGGGCAACATGGCCAATTAGCAGCCATTTCAGTAGCACGCTAATGGCCAGTGACGTGATCCGAACATGTGGGTGAGCCAATCCCGTGTGGAGCTTGCCTCTCACTGTAATTAGCCAAGCTGTATTATTGGAACCAGATGAGAAACCTTTTCAGCCAATATGACAGTTGGTGGTATGCCCTAGCTAACAGTTTGAGAATGCAGCACCCTAAGAGTGATCTCCAGAAACTCTCACACACTTTGAGAGGAGCTAATAATATAGTTAGCCATTTTCAATACAGACGTTGCCTTCCCTCCCTATTAATGCCAGTAAACTGTCCATTTGGTCTGTAGTGACTCTGTGGTTATCTCAGATCAGTGGATCTTTATCAGCTGCATCTGCTTTCGTTTAACTATTTGTTAAGAAACCCTGACCCAGCTTTTTAGCCAATTTAGCTTTGGACTCTCTCTTCTCCCTTGTGAGTCTGCATACAGCTCTGAATTTTGGAGTCATTTAATCAAGAATGAAACATTTCAGTATTAGGTTGTTGTCATCTGGCCTGAACTTTAAAATGCTGCAGTTTTTATGACATCCTCCCCCATCTGTCCTCAGGGATTCGGTGGTCTTTTAAAAAAAAAAAAGCGTCCTCCTGCTGGCCTGCTCTTTCGTTTACACATAATAACCTCCTAGACCCCTGCAGTTGTAGTGATTGATGTCTGATAGATTATCAGACAACCGTTTCTGTAAACTGTCTTTTCAGGCGCCATTTTGGAACGTTCCTACATGTTGCAGGCAGTTCCATATCAGACCGCTCCATCGTTTCCCTGATACATTTTACTCTCCGAGTTCAACGCTACAGTACTGTCCTTCAGAGGGTCGCACCCCCCTACTTACGGTCAAGGCTAGATTGTAATTGAAGTCCAAGATTATCCGCGATATCACCGAGCCCCAGTAGCTGGAGATTTGGTGATGTGCTCCCCTTAGTTTTCTGCTACATGTGCCTGCTGGCTGCAGCCAAAATCCTAGAACCCCACAGACTAGTATGGTGCTTGCAAACTGGCTCTTCTCAGCTGGCTGCTCATTAAAACCCCAGAGACATTCAAGCAATAAGAAAAGGGAGCCTCTTAATGTGGTTTGTGCCAACTTTAGGTATTCAACAAGGACAATCTGCATAATCGTTGTTCATGAGCCTGTGGTGTCGTCTCATCTGCTTTTTATAAAAAAAAATTATTGTTCATTGTGAAAAGGAAAAAAATCTAATCAGGTCTTTTAGCTTTGGTTGGATAATGTGGCAAATTGAATTAGATGCACTATTTTATCTTAATACACAAGAAAGTGTTTAGTTTAAATAAATACCATGAGACTATAAAATATGCCTAATATTAATTTATTTAAAAATAACTGAAAAGTGAATTGTGTAGCACTACGTACTTACACTTTGCAGAATGATTCATCTTCCAGTACTGAGTGTGTTGCCTAGCTGTCAGTGTCTTTTCATAGTCATGTCATTTCCCACAGTTTCTGGGATTCTGCAGGTGCTCCGTGGCTGAACCGCCCGATTGAGCTGTCCTCTAAAGACGTAGTAGCCGGCAGGGTGTCGTGGGTTTGTGGGAGAGATTTTACGGTCTATGTTATCTGTGTCCAAAACCCCCTCAAACAAGAAAATACATGCAAGTAGGGAGGGCAAATGGATTTAAAAAAAAAGGTAATTATAGGCTGTGGGGTGGGGCTAAATTAAAACCTGTGATCAGTGGTAATCTCCTCCCAATCCTGTTGCCTTTAGGAAAAAAGAAACATTTAATCTTTCTTATTCTGGCTTTGGGTCGTCCTTGTGAGGGTGCCACATTGGCTAACATTACAGCTACAAAGCTGCCCAACAGAACCGCACACCCCCAGGTGGATTTAGGGTCCAATCCCCTAAATGAGCTCCATTGTATTGGCCTAGCGACCCCCACCCACCGTGTCCTCAGTTGCCTAAGGATTAGGGTCTCCGGGTCGTGCTGGAGTAGCGAGCTGCTGGCGGTGCGTTAATCCTGACCATTCATGTCTGCCCTCAACCCGCCACTTAACCACTGACCTCCTGCTGCACTGCGCAGTCTCAACCCACAGATTCCATCAAAATCGAGAGAGATAGAGAGAGAAACCATGTTGAGGCGTTTTTGTCAGGTCAGGTGGTGCATCTTTTAGGTATTTATCTGTTCACTTAGAGTTAAAATATACAATGTATAGAACAAAGATGTTGCAGTGGAAAGCTTGCATCCAAGTGCGTCCAATGTTTCACTCCTGCACATGTGCAGGAGATTCCCACACCCAGCAGAATTTGCATGACCACACCTCTCCAGCACACTGACCTTTGATTGTGTCACTGACCCACCGGAATATTCCTCCATACTCGACGTTCAGTTTGTTTCCACTCCTGTTACTCGGCTTCAGCGTCTCCACAGCTGCCTTAACCGGCCCGTTCACGCACGGTGGCTCTTGTTCTCCCAGGAACGCCAGTCAACCGCATCCCCATCATGGCCAAGCAGGTGCTGGACCTTTACATGCTCTACAAACTGGTGACTGAGAAGGGTGGCCTGGTGGAGGTCATCAACAAGAAGATCTGGAGGGAGATCACCAAGGGCCTGAACCTGCCCACCTCCATCACCAGCGCTGCCTTCACACTCCGCACACAGTAAGGCCCGCCCTTGCTGTCCCCCCAGGAAATGACCAGCAGAATCCAACAATGCACGTCGGTCTACAACAGGCCGCTGCTGAATTGTTTGAATGGTTTTAATTACAGACACTTCCTGTGGTGTGGTTTGGCCATTAGTCGCACGGAGTTCTGTTCAGCATTCTGGGTTTTTAAAGCTGTTTAGTGCATTTAGGATAATATAGGGTTATTGACGTGTGTGTGTGTGTGTGTGTGTGTGTGTGTGTGTGTGTGTGTGTGTGTGTGTGTGTGTGTGTGTGTGTGTGTGTGAAGGTACATGAAGTACCTGTACCCCTACGAGTGTGAGAAGAAAGGACTGAGTTCTCCGGAAGAGCTGCAGGCTGCGATTGACAGCAACCGGCGGGAAGGCCGCCGGCCCGGCTACAGCGGCAGCCTGTACCGTTTCTCCACGTCTCCCGGTGCCGCCCCCCACATCCTGTCACCCCCTAAGATGCACCTGCCTTCTGTAGGGGGTGGGGTATCTGGCGGGCCCAACGGCCTGCAGGTGTCACCCAGCACATCGCTCAAAAAAGCCGCAGGTGGGTGCGATGCCGTCCGGTCCGCAGGGGAGGAAGATGCTCTGGAACGTTCTGTGTGATTCAGAGCCAGGCCTTCATATCAGGGTCTGTAGCTCAGTCTGTTGACTTCCTCAAAACCAGTTTATTTGTCTGGGGGGGAGTGGGGGGAGATGAGATTAGGCCTTATTCTGTGTGCCTAAATTGGTAGAGAGGGGTTGTGAAACAAAACAGGGCACTTGGATTGGCCTCATCAGCATGTTTTATTTTTGAATACCTCCTCCAGCATCAGGCACACTCGCAAAGTGGTAATCCCTGCACAGATAGATTACATAGAACAGCTGGGAAATGGGGCTGTACTCCACTGAAACAATTCTGTTCTGATTTTAGGTTTAGTTTGAATTGCAGCCCTTATGCGATTACAGTTCATTGTTTTTTTCACACTCTAAGCTGGTGTTTTGATTAAAATGTCATTTTTAATTGTCTTGAGGAATCTAATTTGTTGTAAGAGCCTGCCCCCTAGCGGACTGACTTTAAAATGCAGCTATTGTTCCGCTGCGTGGAACACACTTTATCAAGCAGGGTCAGCACCTTGTAATGACTTTAGCTTACGGGAAGCTGTGTTCCACTAGCCCCCAGCTGGGTCATTACTGCATCTTGAGCCTGTCTGCCCAGCTGTATTTCACTTTGAGCCAAGCCCTTGTTACAACTTCCTCCATGTGGGAAATTATTCATCACGGTACTGGATTACTGATAAGTCAAGCAGGTCCTCGTTTCCTGTGGGTAATGTCAAATCTGCTTGTGTATATATAATAGAAATTGAATGTTAAACTGTGCACTCACTCTTATAATGTGCCCCAGATTTGTTGTGCTTGCAGATAACCCGAGATTTTTTGTTGCTGACATTTTGTTTCATTTTAAAATTCTGCCTTTGATGTCAGTGTCATTAATAACTCTTTTTGTTGCTGTTCACCACGATTATAAGGAGAATTGAATAACTCTGATAAGCACATTTAAACTTTGAACATGTACTGGGAGCAGAAATGTCTTTTCAAACTTTTTTTTTTCATCTTCAATTTTTGTCACACGAAGTATTAAAATTAGTAAAATATCCTTTTGTGTTATGGTCAATATGCTAGATGGCAAGAAGTATGTGGGCACCGATTAATTGAAGTGTTCACATACTTTTGGACTTGGCTGATTAACCCATGCATACTCATTGCTGACACAGGTGTGTAATTAAGCACACAGCAACACAGATCTGCAGTAACAAACATTGCTGTCAGAATGGGTCATATTGAAGAGGTTAGTGACTTTCAACATGGCACCATTCCAACAAATCCGTACCAAATTTTTGCCCTGGTTAACTACAAGTGAAGTGACTGATGTGGAAACTTCTAAAAGTTACAAGAGCTCAGCTGTGATGTAGTAGGCCACACATAGATAAAGTGACCTGATCGCCCAACATCAGTACTCAACGCGACTGATGCTGTTATGGCTGAATGACAGCAAATCCCACCAATAACATTCCACCAATTAATGGAAAGCTTCCTCAACGCAGAGGCTATTGTTGCAACAAAGGGAACAGCAACATCATGTTTCTACTGTTTATTCTGGAATGAGATGTTCACAGGCAGGTATCCACATCCTTTTGGTCATGTAGTTTAAGATCGATTAGTTTGGGCATGATGATGACAAAGTCGGCAATGCTTATGACACTGATGATGATTATGTTGATAACGGCGGCACCAGCAGCTGTGGTGATGAAGAAGATAATGATGGGAGTGATGATGATGATTGTGTTGATGAGGATGACTGCGGTGGTTGTGGTGGTGATGACAACACTGTTCGTAGTGATGATGATGATTGTGTTGATGAGGATGACTGCGGTGATGATGATGATGGTGATGATGATAACGATGGCAGTGATGATGATTGTGTTAAGGATGACAGCACCGCTCCCCCCCCCCCCCCCCCCCCCCCCCCCCCCCCCCCCCCCCCCCCCCCCCCCC
>JAACJT020000016.1:2086927-2129286 GCA_009936485.2 Gymnarchus niloticus | reverse complement strand
TGAGTCTGGCTCCTCCCAAGGTTTTTTCCTCTTGAGGGAGTTTTTCCTTGCCACTGTCGCCTTTGGCTTACTCTCTGAGGACTCTGGGCCCGGGACTATGTAAAGCGTTTTGTGACCGTCCCTCGTGTTAAAAGCGCTATATAAATAAAATTGAATTGAATCATGGGCACTGATTATAAGGATGCCTACGGTATCACGGGCGCTTGTCGTATGGACACCTACGGTATCACGGGTGCCGGTCATATAGCTGCCTACGGTATCACGGCCGCTACAGTATTATGGGCGCTATTCATAAGGATGCCTACAGTATTGATTTAGGGACTCCGCTGTCCAGCTCTGAAGGGAGAGAGAGATGGGATGGCTGAGTTGTACACCCTGGTCACTGTGGGAGGGACGCGCTGCCACTGCAATCACATGATCAGGAGGAGATTCCCGGCAGTGAGTACGGAGAGGCCTGGCTGGACTGCTTCACTGTTACATAACCAGATGAGGCTCTTACAGAACACTCTGTCATTGTTTGCCAGCCTTTTGTAGCAATGCAGGCCTGACAAGCTGTGAGCACGAGGATTTGAAGGGTAGCAGCAAAACAAAGGGTTTTCTTATTGTAAATGGTATTTTAATGGCTCTGGCTCTTAATGTTTCTTAACCCAGAACATTCTCTAACACCATTGTAAAACACACCCCACTTTCACCCTCTGCACATCTTCCATTATAGTGTGTGTAGCTGAAGGCTTCTTGTACCTTTTCTCTTGCCCTGTTGCCTTCCACTCCTCCACTTCTGTTTTTTTAGCCCAGCTAGTCTTTATATTCTTACCCATGACACTCCGATGTCTTGGATCAGAACCTCGTCAGTATTCTGCACATAAGTGGAAACATCATAGAGAAGATGCAGCAAAAGATGGTCAGAAACCAGAGAAACATTGAAGAGATGCACAGAACTGGGCTCATAGTGGCTCAGTCAGAACAGCTCGCAAAGTCAGATAGTCTGCTCAGCCAAGTTTGCGTGGGACACTAGTGTTCATCTGTCAAAAACCAAGCTGCATCAACTCCTATACGTACCGATTAAGCAATCACTTCAAAAAGACCAGTGTTCCATGCAGAAGTAACCTTTTTTCCTTCACACAGCAGAAATGGCATTCAACGTTCCTGTGGTACAGGCACAATCCAACATGGAGCTTTGTTTTGAGGAAGTACCCAAATTAACATTTTAACAGGCTCCAGGGGGGTTCCCTGTACCCCAGATGGGTTCAGCCTGAACGTGTAACAAAGACTGCACTGGTTCATTGAAGCAAATACCCCTACACATAAGTGATTGACTACTGTGAAGATGTTTCAAAGGTTCAATTTTCATTTGAATACATGTTTGTTACCAAGACGCCTGAAACAGAATGTGTATGGGAACATTAGAAGGGTGAAATTTCAGGAGATGACTTCAAAATGCATCTAAATGCTCAGTCCATTTTTCTATTTTTTTTTTAACACGTTTGTTCCATTGTCAGCTTCATGCTTTCAGCCTCGTCGTTTAGAGCAGATTGTTCCAATTTAAAAGCTGTCTAATTGATGTCAACACAACAGACAGGGAGTTGCATTTTGCTTGAAAATGCTGAACTGTATGGAAAGAGTCCTTCCTTATACACTCAGTGGCCACGTCATACCTTGCTACTATTGATTTGGACCCCCTTGGGTCTTCAGAACTGCCTTGTTTCTTTGTGCCATAGGCTCAGCAAGGGGCTTGAAACATTCCTCAGAGATTTTGGTCCTTAATGGCATGACAGCATCGCACAGTTGCTGCAGATTTCTCTGCTGCACCTTCATGATGCCAGTCTCCCATTCCACCACATCCTAAAAGTGCTCATTTGGATTGAGATGTGGTGACTGTGGAGGCCATTTGAGTACACCGAACTCATTGTCATGTTCAAGAAACCAGTCAGATTACGAGCTTTGTGACATGGCATGTTATCCTGCTGGAAATAGCTATTGGAAGATGGGTACATGGTCATAAAGGGATGGACATGGTCAGCAACAATCCTCAGGAAGACTGTAGCATTTAAACAATGCTCAGTTGGTACTAAGGGGCTCAAAGCATGCCAATAGAATATCTTTCACACCAATACACCACCACCACCACCTGAATTGATTCAAGGCAGGATGGATCCATGCTTTCATGTTTATGCCAAATTTTGACTCTACCATCTGAATGTTACAGCAGAAATTGAGACTCATCAGATCAAGCAATGTTTTTCCAGTCTTTCATTGTCCAATTGTGGTGAGCCCGTGCCCACTGTAGCTTCAGTTTCCTGTTCTTACCTGACAGAAGTGGCTCCTGGTGTGGTCTTCTGCTGCTGTAGCCCATCTGCTTCAAGTTTCAATGTGTTGTGCATTCAGAGATGCTCTTCTGCATACCTTGGTTGATCCCAGTGCTTATTTGACTTACTGTTGCCTTTCTATGAGCTTGAACCAGTCTGACCATTCTTCTCTGACCTCTGCCATCAACAAGGCACTTTCACTCAGAGAACTGCCACTCACTGGATGTTTTTACTTTTTCAGATCATTCTCTGTAAAACCTAGAGATGGGTGTGCATGAAAATCCCAGTAGATTAGCAGTTTCTGAATTATTCAACCCAGCCCATCTGGCGCCAACGACCACACCATGCTCAAAGTCACTTAAATCACCTTTCTTCCCCATGCTGATGCTTGTTCTGAACTTCAGCAGACCCTCTTGACTGTCTACATGCCTAAATGCATTGAGTTTCTGCCAAGTGATTGGCTGATTAGGTATTTGCTTTACCAAGCAGTTGAACAGGTGTACCTAATGAAGTGGCCAGTGAGTACATGCTCTTTATGAAGGTATTTTCAAACATGGGGGGCATAACCATGCATCATCTAAGAAGAATGTGCAGGTCAGGGAAACAGTTTCATGAAAACTTTAAAGAAAAGGTTTGACTTTTAGTAGTTACCTTTGAGTCTTCCAACACATTCTACCCATCCCAATGTTACCTTTGAGTCTTCCTTTTGTTGTTGTTAGGATAACAGTCTGGCACACAGGGGACTGTCAACTTTCAGTAACGATAGTGATTTATACCACAACACAGCTGAACACACTTTGTGTTCAGCAAGTACTGTGCACGTACTTCCCCATGCCAACAACCACACACTGAACAGAATCTAATCTGGACCATTTGGCTGATTCAGATGCTGATCCAATTCTAGTTAAATGATGCATTTACAACATTAGGACGTAAATCCTCTATGAAAATTATAAGCCACTTCTGAGCCCTATAACCTGAAGAGCAGGATTTTGAATTCAAGCTATCATCATAAACATACCATAGACATCAATAGAATGCCAACAGCAGACTTAAAGCAATACTTGCAGCGATCTTCTGGAACATGCAAGTCTTTGAATTATGATGCAGTAGTTATAATGTTTGATCAGTTACCTGTCTATTATACTAGCTTGACTGTAGAAATTTCCCTGGTGAAAAATGAATGTAGAAGCTTTCTCAGCAGACATGGATGAGCATGGTGTTGTGTACTTCTATTTACTGATTAACTTGTTTACTCATGTCATGTTCAAAGCGCACAGACTTGTCAGTTTCTAACCTTGATTTCTACAGTCTCATCTGAATTGAATCGTCATGTCATGGCAGATGGCTGAATGCCATTTTAAATACACTCTGTAGTTCTATTTCTTGCATTAAAGAACTCTTGTCAATGTGCAGGGCTTCTCCTGACTGATCACCTGGCACCCTCTTTGGTTGGTTGACGTTCATGGTGAAGTGCAGGGATGTACAAATCCTCCCATGAGTCACTGGCACTCTGGAATGGTGCTGTCATGCCATGGATGCCACTTGCTGCAGAGACACTCAACCCCCAAACTTAGCTGCCAACACCCCATTGGCTGTCAGGCTGTGCGCTGGCGTTCTATTTGCTGATCAAGCGGCATGCTCTGTGTTCTTTGCCACCCTCCTTGTTCAACACCCCCTCCATGACCATCCTGAAAATTCTTTTGAGTTCACAGCAGCTTCTAAGCCAGTTACACGTCATTACGGCAGAGCCTAGAGATCGCTGAGAACCTGGGCCGTTTAAAGCATCTATAACAAGACCACCTCTTCTTCTCTGCTGGCCACCTCCACAGACCAGGGAACCTGACTTCTGTCTGCCACAAACCTGCACGTGACCCTGTAGTGGAGTTCTGTAAGCTCTCTAAGTGGTCACCTGACTTAAGGGAGACATCATGCTCAGTAGACTGCAGCGCTATGTCGTTATCTTTCAACGAGGCTAGCAAGAGACACGATATGCTAATATTTCACAGTTATTCCTGGTTTACCTTTACATGCTCTCTAAAGCAACTTCAGCATAGAGAGCAGTGTAATAGGAGGGCCATCGTCATGGGACCGGCCATAAGGTACAGGCAGGATGCAGGATCACGTCTTCATGTTATTAAATGAGAAGAAGGAAACAGGTGTTCTCAGATATATGGAAAGAGCCCTGTGACACAGTGGGCTCGCTGATGGCTCAAATTATCCCCATGAAGAGACCCCCGGCAGGCTCGGATCCATTCCTTTGGAAGGTGGTGCTGTGCTGTCTGACCCCTGCGGCATTTGCTTGGAGTTGCCGGACTGGAATAGACATGAATGTTGATGTGACGTGAAACAAGGGCACATAGAACACATATCATAAGCAATGTGGGGGGAGGTTGGGTTTCTCTACAGCACCTCCTACAGGCCAGTCAGGTACGTACCTGCAATTAGTCAGCAGCAGTGAGAGTCACATGCCTTTTGTCTGTCGTATGTAATGTGCATGCGAAGAAAGCAGTCAAGAGCAGAGTTCTACTTGGACTCATTAATTTGTCCTGCCTGGTGCTAGCCTCAGAAGGACAGGCTTCCCCTTTGAGTCTGGCTCCTCCCAAGGTTTCTTCCTCTTGAGGGAGTTTTTCCTTGCCCGTCGCCTTTGGCTTACTCTCTGGGGACTGTGGGCCCGGGACTATGTAAAGCGCTTTGTGACCGCGCTCCGTGTTAAAAGCGCTATATAAATAAAAAAATAAATAAAAAGATGGCAAGAGCTTCTCACATCACACCCCTGAGGCATGTGAGTGAAGAACGGTGTGGTTCAAGAAATTGTCCAGCTGATATACAACCTGAAAATCAGGACATTATTGGGGTGAACCTGAGACAACTGTCATCACAGGATCAGGGACTGCAAGCACTTGGGCTTGGATCCCAGTAAGAAATGAGTCGAGCAGGACATTTCTGAAGAAAACAAGAAACTAGATACCTGAAGCAGACGAGTTCAGGTTTGTTTCCAGGCAAAAATCAGGTGTAATTTCCCAGCCTAAACATGAAGACATAAGATACTGTGTTAGCAGACAGAGAGCAGAATAAACCTGTTAGGTCCTGGACTCAGTAAGGTGTTGAACCATTCTGGAGATAAAGACTCACCAAAGGCCCAGTAAAAATACCTGTAAAGAGCTGATCATATATTTGTGTTAACGACTTTCATCTGTATCTTTAAGGGAGTAACTGCATCATTGAACCAATTGTAAAATGATCAGAGAAAGCAGTTTAGAATGAACAGTCTGTACCAGGGGTGGGCAACTCTGGTCCTGGGGGGCCACTGTGGGTGTAGGTTTTTGTTTCAGCCAATTCCTACTTTTACGTAAACCCGTCTCATTTAATCATGTCCTCAATCATTTCATATTTACTGTGCCAATCAGCATATTCTCAGCAGGGTTTATTTACATTTCAAAGATTTTATTTGTAAGATGTTTCTTAAAATTTATCACTTATTTCTCCATTTGTTGCCAATTATCACAGCAGTGGAAACACATTAGGCCATTGGTACTCTTTAGGACCTATTGATCAGCAATGACCTACGGTGTGGTTCCTCCTCTGTGATAATTAGTAACTGACACCAACGACAAAGAAATTGCAGGTAATACCTTTTTTTTTTTTAAAAAAAAAAAAAAAAAAAATCAAACTTAATGTCCTTTGACAAACTCTCAAGAGTCAAGCTCTCTTTCAAGTCTATTGATTGACACAGTGAATACAAAATGATTGAAACAAGAGCATGATAAATTATACAGGGGTTCAATTAAAAGCAGGAATGGGCTGGAAGGAAAACCTGCACCTACAACAGCCCTTCCGGGAGAGAGTTGCCTACCCCTTGTCTATATCAGTCAGCCACAACATTAAAACCACCCCCTAGTAGAACAATTAGCTATTCCTTGATCATGCTCCTCAAACCATTCATGCACACTACTAGTAACATAGCAAGGGGAATTATCCTGCTAGAACCAACCTGTGCCATCAGGGTAGACACTCAAAATGAAGGGGTAGACCTGGTTTGCCAGGATGGACAAGTGACTTGCAGGGATCAATAGACCTGCTTCTGGTTAACGTGTGGCTGTCCTTTTATATCTCCTTTCTCATTTGTACCTTTTAGGTGCACCATCTGGCTGCGAGGAAAAGCTAATTGTTCCACTAGGGGATGGTTTTAATGGCGCCGCTGATTGGTGTATATAGTACATGTGGACACTGCTCTCTGCTGCCCTATGCAGAGCATTCACATGATTGCTTAAGACCCATCCAGCTTCATAATGATTGGCTCTGACAGTGACTGTTTAGGTAACTGCTAGGAACATTAGCTCATTTACAAAATTAATGACAATTCAGCCACATATTACTTCCAGCTCTTTTTTTTTTTTTAAATGATAAAAATCTCAACCAGTGAAACAAGTAAACTTTTGTAAGTCTATGGTGCAGACATTACCCAAAGTTTATTTTAACTGACAATTTAGCACTTTAAAGAAATGTAACTAAAAGCAACATTCTCTATGGAGTAAACATGCAAGCATTGTTTAACCTGGGCAAACAATCCTAAAGACATTTTTACCAAATCATTATGATTTAAAACTACAATAACTGAAAACTCAAATTAGCTCTAGGTTTATGAACACAAACTGATTTCAACTTGCAAATTAAAATGTTAAAATCTCCAGTATCATTAACAAGACTCCTGTTTCTGAGTAACCCCAGGAACTGTGTAAATGACTGTACATCACACTGTTCAATCCATGCATAAGTAACAAGAGCACAGGACAGGTGTTTAACTGACAGCTTGCTTTGGGGAACGACAGTCACCAGGTGGGTCACATGACACTCAGTCATCAACAATGTCCAGAAGACAGCTTAGCTTCAGTTCACATGCTAGCTCCTCCTCCCGGCTGGCAGAGATCAGCTGTTCAAGCTCCCACAGACGTCGCGCCATGGAAACCGGGGCTCCCCTTTCCAAATCACCCATAGCCCGGTCACTGTGGACCACCAACTCCTTCTCCTAGGGAAGATGGATGTCAAAAGAGTCCATTAATAAACACAGATAGCCTGTGGTCTTAACATGTGAGTGACTGTATAAAGAGGGGTCAGTACCAGGTCTAGCTTGGGCAGGGGGACCATCTTTGGAGAGGGAAGCACCATCTCCGGTATGGACAGCAGGGAAGATGGAAGGAAAAGCCGTGAAGAGTAGGAGGTGGCAGACGAGTCCAGGGATGTGCTGTCTAGCCAAGAGCACAGCTGCTCTTCAAACCTGTGGGCGTGGTGCAGGCATTCAGTCACACAGAGCCAAAGACTCCAAGGAAGGCTTACCTCCAGTACATCATAGGACAGTGTCACACGTGTAGCATTCCTGGCTCCAGTCACAGACCTGCGGCTCTGTGCCTTCTCTTCCTCAATGCTGGCCAGGAGGTCCTGGGGGCCAGTGCTGGAGGACACATCACTCACATGGGGTCTGGACTCAGGTCCCTTGATTGCATTGCACAGCTTTTGTTGGAGGCTGGGCTGGGGCATTTGTTGGTGGGACCATGAAGTCATGTAACACCTGCAATGGGAGACTTTGGCAGATTGCCCTGGATTTTTCTTCCCTCTATACCTAATGCATATAACGGTCATTAAATCTGTAGGTTACTCAAGCACTCAATGTGAAGGTCCACGTAGAGTATATTTCTACACTATTAGACATGCAGGAAAGATAGATGGCCGAAGGAGTCGGCTCTTACCCAGGCTTCTCCTGCTGCTTGTCCCGATGCGTCTGCTTTACGGCCTCCAGCCAGTAGGGCGGTGGTATGAAACCATCCAGCCCATCACTCTGGAAATACACCGGGATCTCTTCGTCATCACTGATGACATCTGAAAACAATGGATCAGAATATCTTTATTGTCATTGTAACGAGTACAACGAAATTAAGTGCAGAACGGGAGAGCACCGAGCCGCTGCAACTGTGTGCGCCGCCATCTTGGATTATCTCTGCGGAGGGGATCGCACTAGAATGGCTTCACTGCGTGGCCCCCACCCCAAAAAAACCCATCACTTCCCAGCCCACCTTCGCTCACGGGGCTCCTCGGTGGACTCCAGTCCCTGAGTTGGTGTTCTATGCAGAGCACCACAATCTCATCCCATGGCACCTCCCAAAAGGTGGGCTCCCTGTCTGGCCCCCCACCCAGGCCAGCACAGTCCTGACGCTGCCTCTCCAGAAGGTTCTCCAGCTGGGACATGAGGAGTGGGCGGCTGTGTCCTGACCAGGGGATCTGGGACACGTACTGGAAGATGGAGGTGACCAGCTGGGGCCAAGAAGCTGCGGTGGGGTAAAGAGAACAGAGACAAATTCCCTAATTCTAGTTAAGCTTAGAGACTGACTACAAACGGCTTGGAACAAAAATCAAATCAGGACACAACCCTCAATTCTTGAAAAAGTTTCCAGACTGGTGTTTCCGTTTCCACCGATACAGATGTGCAGACATACCCCTGGTGGAGGGCAGCTCCCAGTCAGGTAGCTGCAGGCTCAGCACTGCTGCGCAGAGCCATTCCAGGTGTTCAGCACAATTCCACAGCAGGTGGGGCAGCCGGTCTCTGCCCCCTGGCTCTGAGAACTCGACCACAGGCCAGGAGAGGCTGGCCAGGTCCGGGGATGAGACAAGGTGAGCCAGGAAGGTCAGTACGGCGTTGTAGAGGCCGATGATGGGACCAGGCTGCTGGGGGGGTAGTCCCACCTCCTGACGGACCCTCCTGTCATGGTGGAGCCTGCTGGTGAACTCGCGGCTCAGTCCGGCCTCCACAAACTGCAGCAATGTTCCAGAGGTGAGCCGGACCTGTGCCGGCGAGCGAGCAGCAAGCCACGCTGTAGCGTGATGTACCTGGACACGCATCGGAGAAGGGGTTGAATCATTGGGGGCACCATGAATGGCCAAAGGCAGCTGAGGCACACAGACCCACCTGCTTGGAGCCTTGAAGGTCATTCGTGGTTTCAGGGATGTGAAGGAACATGTACTCCGAAATCAAACCATCTTCTATGAGCATCCGGAGCTTTAGATCTTAAGAACAGAACAAGGACCAACAGCTGCTGGAAAAATCTGTATAGCTACGGAGGATTTATTATGCAGAAAAATGAACTGCATAGATATGCAACTACTACAGTGAACCAATCACACAGGACCAAAATATACGTTTACTAGAGCAGCACCTTCTTCCAGCCTCTCGTCATTGGTTCTATGTCCAGCCTGCCCAGGGACCACCACCACCAGTGGCAGGGCCTGGGGCCATGCACTGGCCTGCTGAATCTGCCTGAGTTGCAGCAGGGC
This sequence comes from Gymnarchus niloticus, assembly GCA_009936485.2. Taxonomy (NCBI): domain Eukaryota; kingdom Metazoa; phylum Chordata; class Actinopteri; order Osteoglossiformes; family Gymnarchidae; genus Gymnarchus; species Gymnarchus niloticus. The sequence continues at coordinate 2,119,654 of JAACJT020000016.1, read as the reverse complement.
GGACAGCAAGAAGACATCCCCTTCGTCCTCATCGTCAGGTACAGAGGGCAGCAGCATTAGCAACGCGCTAGTGCCCATCAGCACCTTGTGCTTCTCTAGTGCTGCCTGGCCCTCCTCACTCAGGGGTCCGCGGGCCACCTGACATACGAGAAAGGAGGTCTCAACTCCCACTCCTGCTCTAATGACACTTCCCACAGGAGAACCTCAAATTCCTCTGCTACTGCTGATGTGCGCCAACACTAGGCCATACTAAGCTAAACATGTTAACATCCACAACAGAGCAGGGGGGACATTTCCTCTGACATACCTTAACACAGACGTGGACTCTATGCGTGTTCTCACCAACATCTCGCAGCCCATTACTGACTGACAGGGTCTGCATGTGCCCATTGGCCACCGTCTCCTTGTCCTCCCACTTCTCTGAGCCCTCAAACTTGGCCTCCAGCCAGTCTGTCAAAATCCTGTTGGTTTACAGCAGAGACAGTGAGGAGGGCTAAATGTCTCAACTCTGGGACCCCCTAATAAAAGGGCATGCCTTAGTAGAACCCCCACACACCTGTTAGCAATGCTTGCATCGCTCTCATGGTTGCTCGGCAACAAAAGGACAACCTTCCAGAAAATGGTGTCAGGGGGGTTCGAGATGTTGGCTGCCACCAGTGCGGGCAAGTCCAGCGGTGTCCACACAGACTCACTGCGGCGGAGCAGAGGTGGAAATGGGAATGAGCACCAAGAGAGACTCTGGCACCATGACTGGCCGAGTCTATGGCAGACAGCGTCTGAAGCGAACGCTCACAGGTGGGAAGCTGTGATGCTCATAGACCATACCTCAGCAGCTGCTGGTAGAAGTAGTGCACCTTCATCTGGTGGAGGACTTCCTTTCGCATCTTTGCCAGCCTGCAATGGGAGCAAGACAAACTCCGTCATCATGTTCAGCCCCCAGAGTAGGCGGATCCAGCACCAGACTCTCTCACACTAACGAGTCTTGAGCCAACAGGCTTCAATAAACAGCTGATTGTTAATGAGCTTTTGAAAGGATGCCTGCAGTGAGAAAGGCTGCCGAACATGTTGAACAACATACTCGAAAAGATGCAAAAAGACATGTAGTTCACCATAACCCAAGGAAACGTACTTATTTTGTGCAATTTTTGGTCTTTTACTCCAAGTTTAGTGGTGATTTCTTAATTTATGAAGCCTTTAACCAGATTAGCCCTACTGAGATATTTTTTACAAGACCTGGCCAACACAGGCAGCAATAAATGAAATAAAATGAATGAAAAAACACACTGAAATGAACTACCCGAGTCATTTCTATATCTTTAAAGTCTCACTGGTCTGCTGTACAGATATGGATACCAACGAATAATCTCAGCCAGTTCTCACGTTCATTCATTTTGGTTGGTCAAAACTGTGATTGGGCTGTGCTACCAACCAACTGTAGAGAGTGAGTGGTCCCAACCAAAAGCAGTTCTGAACAACAAAGTTCCGATTGCCTGCCCGAGCAAGACACAGTGGTCAATGCTGCAATGAATGTTGGATAATCAACATCTTTGTCTTTTTCATCTGAAATAAACCCCCCAGCTGTAGACAAGAAGGACTGGCAACACAAAGATTGCCTTCAGATCCCTGGTGGACATTTCAGCGTAGCTACGTATATAAAAACAGACAGATCCAAGGCCCTTCGGACAGGAGACTCAGCTATTAACTCAGTAGTATGCAACATCTGAGAGTGACAGCAGGCACTCTGCTGTGACAGAGGAGGAGGGCACCTACCTGGTGCAAGACACAGAGAGGTCCCCAGCATGACCCAGGCTAACTACCCCTCGAGCCAGCTGAACAAGGCAGGGTGTGGGGGGGGCGCTCGGGGCCAAGGCCTGCAGCTTGAAGTGGGGGTCCACGAAGCATGGAGCAGCAGGAAAACATCGCATCTGCCGCTTCAGCTGGCGATGCACAGCCACCATGTCACGCCATCTGGGACACACACACCCAGGGAGAGTTAGAACGTTGCTCTCTGCCCCCGACGTGCAGATGCCCCCCCCATCCCTCACCTCTTGATGAACCTGCGGATGCACAGCAGCTTCTCATCCAGGATCTCCTGGGCCAGGAGAGTAAGTTCATCCCTCAGGGTCTCCTCTACCAGCGTCCCGCAGACATCCTGTGAGCACCGAGCCATGCAAGCGGCCCGCTCCTCTTGTGCATGCCTGACATGATGTGGCACATGCTCAACTTGCAACCTCCAACCTGTGACCCCATCACCCCCACCAGCCAGCGATCGGGTACCAACGACTCTTTACCGGATCTCCTCGGCAGCGGTCTTTGCCATGCATTCACGTAGCACTTCCAGTGTGATCTCGGAACACAGTGCCTTGCTGACCTGAGCCAGCAGCTCCTCATGTTCTTGCTTTCGCCTGACAGCCAGAGAGAGATGCCTGTCAAGATGGCAGAGCCCACCCCTTCCTCCAGCCGTCCGCACCTCAGCCCAGATGTCCGAAGCCTACCTGGCTTCCTCCATCTTGCGTTTCTCCTCGGCGATCCATTCCCTCTCTGCCTGGATCTCACCGGCAGAGACCTCCCGCAGTACCTGCTCTACCACCTCGCTCATCACTGCCTCAACTTGGCTGTCGCACACACTGAAACAAAGCAGCACAGCACACCAGCCCAGTGATCATCCTACTGGAGCTGACTAATGACCCTACAGAAGGCCACCCAGACATTGGCTTGTACCTGAGAGCAGTAGAGATGTAATCAGCCCCGGCTACAGCCATTTCAGCTGTTGCAGTCTTGACCACCTCCTCTACCATGGCCTCCACCTCTGCCACAAGGTCCTGAGAAGCCACAGGGGCCACTGCTGTTAGCATGCTAATACTAACACATCCTGTGTTTAAAATCAACATGCCGTCAAGTGTCACCTGCTCACTGTAGACAGGCTCGGGCAAGGGGGGTGTGGGTGGGGCCGCAGGCAGAGACTCGGGAGGAGGGGCACCGGCCTCCACACACTCAGGTTTGGGCAGCTCTACCTCCACCCCTTGTAGGGATGCTGCTATGGTGGGGGAAGATAGGAAAGTTACACTAGAGGACCCACCAATCAAATCCAAGCCCCCCCACCTCCCCACCACGTGGGACAAATACAATAGCAGGGCTGACATCACCTAACATTTTACACACAAAACAGTATTTCAAAAACGAACAAAAAAATCCGTTAAAAACTTTAACATGGGGCCTTTCAAATGACAATTTATGTGAACACACCAAGGGTCCCCCCACTGGCCAGCAGCCCATCTCCACGGTACTTGTTGCGCGAGTCAAAGCTACACACGGGCACATGCTGTGGCGGACTGGGCAGCGGTGCCCCGTTCACCACCTGCCCGACCAACATCATCCTCTTCTTCATGATGGCTGCTGAGCGCTTGGGCCGCAGCGGAATTTCGGGGTCCTGGTAGGATGTCCTGTTCAACTCCACCATTCTGCGAGAGGAAACTGACAGCACTTAGCGACCGCGTGGAACAAGCCTGCTGGAGGCCGACACGCAAGCCCCGCCCATCCTCATGCTAAATGCTGCCGGCACAACCTTGCCTTACCCCGAGTCGATGTTGAGGCCGTACTGCTGCACAAAGTCTGCCGCCTCAGTTGCATTCTGGAACATGAGCATCCTGACCAAATCGTCAATGGGGAACATGGTGGAACCACGTGAGCTGGCAGTGTAGGCCATGTTGAGGGCCCGCAGAGCCTCACGCCGCACCTGCGGGACCAGATGGGGATGGTGAGCATGCAGGGAGGGCCGGTACGTAGCACAGTGACCATGTGGCTGCACCCACCTGAGTGAAGTAGCGGTGCAGGATGCAGCCAGCAAGGTACGAGGACACCTTGACCAGCTTAAAGAAGCGGACGAAGTTGTTGCTGTTGAGGGCAGCAAAAGCTTGGACAGCAAACTTCACTTCTGGCGAGTTTCGCAGCTCTTCTCGGAATTGCTGCACCTCCCTGGGGAACAGGCGTGAGGGGAGATTGTCACTAACGGGCACAGCACTACACAGGACAGCCTGCCACAAGGGTGTTATGTTGAAAACAGAGCAATCCCAAGCTGGCCACCCACCGGAGGATGTCCCCGTCATTGAGATTCAACAACACGCTGTACTGGCGGAACTCGGCCTCGTGGGGGCAGTAGAGGTTCTTGGCAGCCAGGTCCAGGTACATCTCCTTCAAGCTCTGCAGACACTTGGTCATATTCTCATTGTTGATCTTAGCATCAAAGGTCATCATGTTCTCCTGGCACAGATGGTGAGCGCAGTGGATGTGGAAACGGGTGCACTTCTCAATCAGGGACACCGTCAGTGGGTCAGACAGATGCTGCTGAGTGATGTCCTGCGAGCAACACGATCGAGGGAGGCTCAGGTCCCAGTCCAGGGTCTGGTTTCACTCACAAAATGTCCTAATATTTGAACTTTAACATAAATAATGATCCAACTGTAACAAAGAGAGAACATCACCCACCTTCCGAATCCCCCGTGTGCGGTTCCACACAAAGTCGTACCAATCACGGAAGTTGTCCTCACCCTGGTCCATGATTTGGGTGACCAGGTAGTCCATTGTCATGTTCAGGACAGAGAGGGGCCTCAGCTCGTGGGGGAGGGGCTCCTCCTGGTCAGCAGAAGACCTGCTGTACTCCTTAATAGCAGCTGCGTGTTCAACCTGCACATGGCAGACAGCAGATTATCAGCAGGGCTGATATCTTTGGCCTGGAAGGCAGAGGGTGCGCCAGTCCTACCTTCTCCGTGTCTGGGATGACCTCAAAGGAGCTCAGCTGGTTTCGGGTCTCCCTCATGTAACGCTCCTTCTCCGGACACATGTCAGGACATGTCCCCACAAACACCTTGGACAGGTCCAAGTCGGTCCTCTTGGGCCGGGCTGCACCACAAGAGACAGTCAGCAGCTCTGCAGAGGTGGGCCAGGCATGAGCTCACTGGGGCACGCCCACTTTAGTGGACCTACCCTGTCGCAGGATCTTGTCCCTCTGCTCCAGGAGGCGGTACTTCTCCTCTGCCGTCTCGGCCATCTGGCCGATCAGGTGGAACAGGGAGGAGGGGAGACTGCCAGCCTGGCGGTCAGTGCCAGGGGTTTCAGTGGCAGCCTCAAGCTGAGGATCATCGTCAAACTGCAGGGACTTTGTCACAGGGAGCTTCTTTGCTGGTGACCTAAGACACACACACCAGGGGTACTTTCACAGTGACAAGCAGAAGCTCGGAGACTGAGGAGCTTCTAAAGGCTGACAGCTGAAATTCTAGATTTATGGCCAGTAGGTGGTGCAGTGGTCAAGGAACTAGACTTACAGTTTCAGCTGTGAATGGCTTAGTTACTATGTAACTTGACATAACTCAAGCTGCTTACAACCATTTCCAGACATTTTTGACTCAAATATTTTTAAAAAAGTATGCAATGGACCTATGTATTTAAAGAACCCCCCTCTACCTCAGAAAAGTGGTTTTCCTTAATATAGCCATGATTTATAAGACCATAACACAGGGTTACCCTCTGGGCAGAGTGGAACTGGAGATTTTAGTAGAGGTGGGCCTGCAGAGTGTTTTGCGAAGGGGGGGTGATTCGAAGTACCCCAGCCTGGAGTCCATTGACTCACTAGCTGGATCTGGGCCATCTGGGGGTCTTTGTCCCTTCTCTACTGGGCCTGAAAAAACACACAAGGGAGAGTCACTGAACCAGCCAGTTCAGGATACAAATCCACTTCCTGCTTCAGAGTGACGTGGGAGGGGTCCTAATCCACAGTGACTGTGCTGCTGCCTTCCTCAAAAAAGCATGTCAGTGAGTCAAGAGAGAGAATCTGGCTTGATGTGCTGAGTAACAGCTGCACAGCAAGGACACCGACGGTGGGTGCAAACAAAGCAATGCAACAGCTACTTACTTTGCTTCTTTCGCTGCAAAAATATTGTAAGCTCATGCTTGTGGAACAGTTTGCCACTCTTCTTCGCTTTGGCGGCAGATGCCTAGAAAACAGCAGATGGCGGTCAGGAGACAGCGGGAGATCTGCAACTGACTCCAGGACCGGCCCACAAGCGGAACCAGAGACCAACTGCTTGTCAGGACAGTGACAGGAGGAGGCACCGCCAGGTGCATGCGGTTAACCTCATAAACTGGGTTAACCTGGTAAATGGGTTAATATGTTAACCTAAGCTGACAAACCGTACATGGTTACCCACATCCCAGCTTGGCTAATAATAGCGAGGAAGGAGAAACAGAACAAACCTTGAATCCTGAGCAACGTGAAGCTGTTTGGCTAAAAAGTGTCAGCTATCGGTGCCAAAGGTACAGTGGGCCATCACTCACGTGATCGTGGAAATGCACGATGGCCAGGTTCTTCTGGGGCCGGCAGAAGACCTTCAGCACTTTGCCAAACTGGCTGAAGTGCTTACGCAGGACCTCCTTGTTGTTGTTGATGGCTGGGACATTCTTGCAGTGGATGGCTGTGGCTTCTGAGGGTGACATGCCCCCCAGGCTGTCCACGCTGTCTATGCGGCAGGCATGTCTCAGTGGCGACGTGGCCTTGGGCTCAGGGTCTGCAGGCAACAGGTACAGGGGTCAACTTTGAAGAAGCCACCTCAGCTCTGACCTTCACCAGATGAAACTCACCCATTTCCTCTGCCCTCTCAAGAACCTCCCTGATGGGAGCCTGTGACCTTGGTGGGGTCGAGGGTAAGTGGGCGGGAGGTGGCGCTGTCAAACTCGGGGCCCCTGCCTCCCCCCAGGCCACCTGCTGCTCCTCGCCCTTTTTGGGCTCTGGCCTGGACTTCATGAGGCTGGTCAAGGCATTGCGGAACACCCCCATGGGACCCCGGGTCCTAAGATAAGCCCTCTTTGGTTGGTGCCTGGGAGGGGAGTCAGTCCTGGCTTGAGGCTCCTCCGTCATGGTATTGCCATGAACGACCAAGTGCTCAGCAGTCTCTTCCTTCCGTTTGGTTCCCTTTCCCACTGTCTCCCCTGGGTTCTCCTCGACAGCCACTTTCTGTCCCTCGCTGGATGTGGCCTCAGTCCTGGGCTTCAGCTGCCCAAAGGCTGATGTCTGGCCAAAGCTATCAAATAGGGGCCGGGGATCCTGGAGGGCGGCAGTAGAAAATCTGAAGGATGGGCTGCTAGTGACCAAGGTGGCCTGGGAGGACCCCCCACCTGAACCACTGCCCCCACAGGGGGCTGCGGGTTGGGAGAAGGTATACTCCTGGGTGGTGCTAGGAAGCGTATCTTTGGCAGGGAAACCTCCGCTAGAGACTGAGACGGATGGAACCACCGCAGGTTGGGAGAACCTAAAGCCCATGGGTCCGGTGGTGGTAGTGGACAGGAGTGGGAACCCAGAAGCATCAGGACCGGGTCCACTGCTGTCCATACTGGTGGCGGTAACAGGCTGTGTAGAGCAGAAGGACATGGACCCAGCCTGGGAACTGGCCGGTTCAGGACTGGTGTTGAAGATGGGTTTGAACAAGGCTGCATCTGATGGCTTGAAATTGCACTCAGAAATGCCAAATCCACGGCCCTGGATAATGCCCTGAGCACCTACTGAGGTGAACACCGAAGTCTGACTGGAGGATGGCTGTCCAAACCTCAGGGGCGGACTAGACACCGAGGAGGGAGTCACAGAAGAAGATGGAGAAATGGTGGAAGACAAGCCAAAACCAGGCATCTGCTGGGCAAAGCCAGACGTCTGACCAAATGCAGAAGTCTGGGAAAAAGCTGGCCCCTGGTTGAAAATAGAGTTCTGACCGTGCCCGTCTGACTGCGTGAAAGAAAGCGTTGGGCCGAACCCGGTGCTGCCGTGTCCAAATGCCGGGGTATGATTCCCAGAACCAGTCAAGCCGAAGGCTGGGGTCTGTCCAGACGCCGTCCCACTGGACTGCCCAAAAACAGAGCTGGTTTGCCCGAAAGCAGGCGTCCCACTGAAGCGTGAGGTCTGTCCAGCGCCCTGGCCAAATGCAGGCGCCTGTCCGAAGGTAAAGGCCGCCAGGCTCTGTGCGCCGTTCGCCTGAAACGCTCCACCCTGGGGTCTGCCGAAAAGCCCGGTAGGATTCATCGTGTAAAGCGCAAAAATATCAAAAATCCAAACGCACACTTGAATTTTCAAATGCGAAACTTCGGTGTTCCTCGGCCGAGGTGGTTATATACGTGACTGTATTACATCTGCAAAACAAAAATAAACAGAAACTATAAGAAAATCACGCATTAAGCAATGAGAACATGCATCAGCTTTAAATAAGGCATAAACAAACTCCGCCAACATGGCCGACTAGCTTCCGGGTCGGCAATCGTATCTTGGTTCTTGATGAGGGCTGCATGGCGTTTATTTTTTCCGCACCAGCTTTCCTCGAGAGACACGCCCCTGCTGAATCTGAAACTCCCCTGTCGAACCCGATTGGTTCATGGTCAGACGACGCTTCCAACGTAAAACAGCACTTATCGCTTTAAAGTCGTGGCTCGTGACAAAAAAAAAAAAAAAACGACGCAAAATCGTGTTTCGCGTTATGTTAACCCTGCCGTTTTTCTTATCATTTAGATAGGTTCGCGTCGCTGCTGAACTTTAACTGAATGTTGCTTTCAAATAGGATACCCATAACCAGAGGGGAGAAAACCCTACAACGAATCCAGTCCTATTTGGCTACCAAACTAGCGCTAAACTTACGCACAACAAGGATGAACCACAAATCAGTTTCAGCAGGGGCGTTTTAGATTCAGCAAGGGGCGTGTCTCTGGGGATAAGCGGGTGCAGAAAACATACCGCGTCTGCGTGTAGCACCTCCGAATGGAAACAAGAAAGAATGCAGTAAAGGCGCCATGTAGTCAGACGCATTTTGGTATCTGGTTCACCGTGACAATTATAATTTGTGACAATTATTGTTTACTAAAAAGCAACGCTATGACCCTGTTATTGCGAAACTTTCAGAGTGTTGTGCCGCTGCGTCGCGCTCGGTTACGGCGAGATACGGAGGTCCTCAGGCGCATCATCGGCATCCAGCATTTCGACTTGGCGCTGATATGTGTGGACAACCGCAAGATGCAGCGCATCAACAGCACTTACAGAAGCATTGACAAGCCTACAGACGTCCTTTCCTTTCCCTTCTATGAAGTGAGTAGTTGTCTGACCTTCTGTTCATGTTCTGAATATACGTTGATTAATTTTGATTAGATTCAATGTTATTGTGATTGCGCAGTTAGCATCTAACAATAATGTTGCTTGACAGCCTTCGGTATATTATAATCTTCTGCCCTCAGGACCTCCAGGCTGGCAGATTGCCCAACAACCTTACCAAAGATGAACGCAACCTTGGGGACCTGTTCTTGGGGGTGGAGTTCATGTCGCTACAGTGTGACGAGTCATCGGAGGACTTCCAAAACATCCTTACAGTATGTATACACGAGTGTGTATGTTTGGATAAGGAGATAAGTCGTTGCTCAACAGACCTTGATGGGTTACCTTAATGTGTCTCAGATTGTCACCACGCATGGCATCTGCCATCTCCTTGGATACAAACATGAGACAGAGGAAGAGTGGAAAGAGGTAAGTTTTAAATATAAATTTAGGGACTACTTTGTTCCTAAACAGTTATGCTGTTCTTATAACACCATAGGAAAAGCACTGAGATTGGTAGTGTCATTCTGCATGGTTAATGTTCCTCTTTTTATTGTAAAGATGTATCAGAAGGAAAATGACATCCTGAAGGAATTTAACAAGCTGACAGGTAGATGCCTGGAGCCTCTTACCAAGCGAAACATCTCATGAAGGACTGGTACTCTTAACCTGAAGCCAGCTTCAGCCTAACAAGACATGGTGCAGTTCCGTTCCCTCTACAGTGGGAGAATATTGTACAAAACCAGTTAAAGGTCGTTGGAACTGAAATTATCACTGAATGCTGCACAGTTTGGAAGTGGAGAATTATAGACTACTGTGTGAAAAAACTAAAGACAAAGAGCTTACATGATTTATTTTGTAGCTATGTTTCTAAGAAAACAGTGTATTTTTTTTATAACTTTTATAGAAGTTATTTCTGACAAATTCCATTTTCTGATACTACTGATGTCACAATAAATAAATAAGTTCCGGGATCCACACAATGAGCCTGATTCTGATTTAACAAAATTTAATTCCACGTGTCAAGTTAAAACTGTTCGGTGTGCATCCTGCATGTCCTAATCAGACATGGCAGCCCATCAGACAAGGAAGAAGGGATGTCGCAGTATTTCCCTATGTTTTTGTTTCCATTTTAATACATTTTAAATAATATTTATAATTATGGTGAAATACAAAAAAGGATGCACGGCAAGATGGTGCCCTAGAAATGTATTTTGCTGAGCTCCGCAAAGGGTAGAATAATATATTTCTGGTCGTTCAAATTTGGTGAACTCGGCAAAGTCAAGGCATTTAAGAAACGTCAAATGCTCCAACTCAAACTTCGGGTAAGTGAAAGGGCAACATTAAAGGAATGAATAATACAGCTACTCCTGACAAGTACTCTGATCACGGTTATGCAATGGAGACTAGCTTTAAGGATTTGCGTTGGGATAGCTCTCATTATAACGCCCACCAAAACTAACCCAAAGAAAACAAAACCAGGTGAATATGAAGTATCTAATCACTATCCTCAATGCTGTTAACTCCATAGCAGAAAGACTGGACATGCAAGATAAAATGCTAGAGGACATTGACGCTCGATTAAAGGAAAACAGTATGGAAATTGTTAATCTGTCAAAGTTGCTTGAATTTAACTCTGGAGAAATTAAAACATGTAAGCAGAAAACCTTACAACTCAAAAAGCAGATGGAAACTCTCATCAAAAGTCAAGAAGAGCTGAGCGAGAGGATGTCTGAGCTAGAGCGATATACATGGAGATGGAATCTACGGATCAATGGTATGACAGAAGCTAAGGATGAGAACGTACGACAAGATGTGATCAACTTGTAGGCATCTGATCCACAAACTCAAAGACATTATAGACATGGTTCACAGAGCTGGAAAGAAGTTGGTGGGGAAGCATTGTCAAGTTATAATCCAATATACTGCGAGAAAATACAGAGATGAGTTTGAAATTCACCAAGGACTCACAAATATATATAAGGAAAATAAAGTTTGTTGAAGATTTCTCTTTCAAAGACAGAAAGACTTTTGATTCCACAAGCCAGAGCAGCTGGTAAAAAGGCCTATTACCATGGTCCACATGGCTACACAGAAGGTAAACGTTTTGCTAGTTAGAGTCTCTGTTATGTCTGCAGGAGTGGATGACATACGAACGACAGACGGCTTAGAGCTACTTGTTCCCGAGCAAAGCGTTTATATTTGTAGTATCTAAACCAGGTATTGAAATTATATTTATGTTCATGGTTAATGTTAACTGTTCATGTTTGTCTCTAAATGCCAAGGGACTTCAAAAAAAGTTTAAAGAGAAAAGAATTTTTTGTATTGTAAAAACAAAGCTTCTCATATAACCTTTTTACAGGAAACGCATGCGTCAGAATCGGACGAATCGCTTTGGTTATTCCAGTGGGGTGAAAAAAAAATGATTTAGTCATGGATCTACTAGATCAGCAGGTGTGACCATTCTTTTTCACAATTTTAAAAGGAAAATAATTCAAAAGCTGATACCTTGAAACCTAGAAGGGACATTTTTCATATTTTGTAATGTATATGGATAAATGATGATGAAAGAGACACCAAAACTGTGTCAAAGTATCCTATAATTGAAAACAAACAGCATGATTTAGGAACAGAAAAGAAGAAGCAGAAGGCATAGACTGCCATTTTGAATGAATTCAACTCAAATGAAAAAGTAACCAAACGGACACTCCCAACAAGTTCAGGCAAGATTATTTATTGTTGGCCCAATCTTACAAATCAGTCAATTGTAAATGTTTTATGTAACAACAGGGTGGGGCCAACATGTATGTGCACAGAAATTTAACATAAACAATATTATATAGAACTCCTAATTCGATGTGTATATTTTCTTTCAAAGGTCCTATGGAAACACATAAAAAATAAACTAGAATAAGAACTGCCATTGTTCATAGGGAGCGTTTCAAGCCAGGTGGGGGACCCCCAATTACACCAGTGACAGAGGAGTTGGGGGACTTGTTGACTGGGATTATTGAAAGCCAGCAACCCTTGGAAGGTATTCCAGATGATGACCATTTGGACAGTTCAGGTGAGGGAACATTCCAAGACTCATTTGGTAGGACACATCTCATTCAGCATGTGCTATCCCACCCAATATACTTTAATGTGACTTATGCCTTGCTCTTGTAATAAACATGATGTAATGACATCAACTCTTGAACTCAAATGTAATGCTAGATGTTTTTCAATAGAAAAATGACCTGATCTTGACCCAGATCTTGGGGGGTCCAGGGCAGAGTCAGGAAAATCAGACAGCAACAAATCCAGCAGCACAAGCAAGCATCAGCAGCAGCCAGCAGTCTCTAATCCAGGCAGCAGGCCCAGGGGGAAAAGGCTGACCATTCATATGAAACTTACCATAGAATTCCATGAGTGTAAATTACAATATTTAAAAGAAGAGCATGAAGTCAAAATGAAAATCCTATATCTTGAGTTGTCTATGATAGAGATGGAGATAAGAAGCAGCAGCAGTGTCAGTTTTCTTTGGAACCAAACTTCAGTTAAATAAATTTCTGAAATACAAGCTTTTGTTACAAATCTATGCCAATCATTTATGTATCACTCAAGAGACATTTGTCATGAGAAGTGCTGCAAAGCAAAAGCATCTCTGTAAGCAAGTCCATTTCTGTCAGTGGGTAGCTCAGCCATGGGAATGTGTGGGTTGTCATCATCTTCAATATCAGGGTCTGGGCAGCCACGCAGTTTGAGAAAATTATGAAGCACTGCGGTTACAATAATAACAATGCAGCTTCTCCCAGGTTCAAACCACAATGTGTTTCGGAGACACTGAAAACAGTTCTTCCATATACCAAACATGTGGTCTATTAGTTCTCTGGTGATGATATGAGCTTGGTTATAGTGCTATTGCTCTGGTCTGACTGGATGGATAAAGGGGGTGAACAAAAAGTTTGTCTGTGCATACCCACTGTCACCAAGTAGGATTCCAGTGTGTTGTCCTGCTTCAAACTGAGTGTACAAAGAGGAGTTGTGGAAAATCCTTGAGTCATGAGCTGAACATTTCCAACGTGCAGCAATGTTGGAGAACTGCATAGTGGGAGTGCACGCTCCTTGTACATTTACTGAAAACCAGTTTTTATGATTTCTGAAGTCCTCAGCATCTGCTGTAGAGGGACACTTGATGGGAATGTGGCATCCATCAATACAGCCAACTACCCCAGGGAAGGTCCCATATTTATAGAAATCTACCTTGTAGGTGGCCTGTTCAGCACCACTGGGGAACTTGAAATCCTCTTTCAGTTCACATATAGCACCGCAAACTTTGTGTACTGTTTTGCACACTTGATTCACTTACACCACACAAATCTCCTGTTTCACGATGGAAGGTTCCACATGCCAAAAACCTCAAAATAATTAATACTTGTAAGGAAGGAGGAATAGGGATACCTCTTACTACATCACCTGAAAGCTTGGGCTGAAGCAAACCAATTATTTCTGTTGCATTTTCTTTCGACACAGAGAAACGGTCAAGAAAATGTATGTCATCAAAATCATTCAGTGGGTTGCTCCTGTCTATAAGCAACCTTCTTTCTAGTCTTGGTGGTGGTCTCTGATCATCATTGAAATAGTCAAGGTAATCCATTTTCTTCTATCGTGAAAGTGAGCCTTGAGGCAAACAGCCTTTAATCTGAATTTAAACCTGACTCTGCCCAGGTTTAATTTAAGACTTTATTTAAATCTAGATTAGCTCTAATCTTACCTCTGGAAATCCAATTGTATAAATCAAGACTAGTGCAAGTCTGACACTATTTTAATCCATGTGTGAGAAAGCCCCTTCAATAAATCCAAGTTTAAAATGAAATTTAGTTTATGACTAGGCTTAATCCCTGTATGGGAAACCGGGCCCTTAAGTTTTCCTCTTAAGTATGAGACTTAAGGCTTAATTTCTCCTTAGATCAGGGATTTACTTAAGGGTGTTGCACAGAATCCCCTAAAAGGTTTCCTTAGTTAAAGAAAAACTTTAAGGGATTTACTGCATCGAGTTTTTACGGAGGTGAAATTCTAGTTTCCATGGAGACTGTTTGCTTGCACTCGCGCCTGCTTGTGATAGCCTACCTGTTATCACCTCACAAAATTTGCCTACAGTTAAAATTGTAGAAAAGACGACAAAAAAACCAAATTGGTCAGAGGAGGAAAAAAATTATACTTCAAGGAATACCATAAACGAAAGTATATACTAAAAAGTACATTTGATCCGCAGATAACCGCTAACAGAAAACAAAGAATGTGGGAGGAAATTGCAACGAAAATTAATTCAAGAAGTTTGGTGAAACGGTCCATCCAAGAGGTCCAAAAAAACAACAACGAAAAAAAACGATCACTAATTACAGGAAGGAATCCAACAAAACCAGTAAGAATAACTTTAAAGTTTAACCTAAAGTTAAGTTATAGCATCAAATAAGTTAACTGACTAACATTACTTGAAGAACCTGTTAACGTTAGACTATGTTGCTGACAGTGAAAGAAATCTCTGTAGAAAGTCATTCATAATAAAGATGCCATCTTCTTCAAACGAGTTAACATTACATATTAAAGTATGTAAGCTATAGATATGAAATAGACTGTAACGGTAAGTAACTGTCACGTTGGGAGAGTGGAAGGACTTGGAGGTAGGCGTAGAACAAACATAACAGGTTTATTTATCTAACAAAACAAAGCAAGACAAGAGCTAGAAAACAAACAAGATCACAGGGGAATCAAACCAGGAAGACCAAGCAAGCAGGGCCACAGGCAATACATGGGAGCAATATTAATGACTGGACTGAGGAACACAGGACTTGGAAGCACTTTTAAACAAGACTAACAAGGGGACAATGATTAACAGGCGTGTCTTATTAGGGCCACGCTGGGGAAAAACAGAAGGGGCAGGTAGGCAGGGTATGACAGTAACGTAATAGCTTTGGCTGTGGTTAATTAGCTAGCTTGGCTTAACGTGAAGCAGGCTTAGCACTCTATGACATTCTCATTTAGACTGAAACCTAATGTGCTAGGTATAAAATAAATAATTTATTAACAGAATCCATTTCATACAAAATGTAACTTTCCAGGTGGGGGTTCACCTCCAAAACCCCTTTCAAAGGAGGCAGTGATAGTAGTGGACATCACTGGTCACGACTCACTGATAGTTGTTGGAATAACTGGCGGAGGGGAGAGCGGTGGTCATTTGGAAGGGTAACAGTTTTCAGTTTAAGCCTAAGTAATGGCATTACTGTTAATGGCATGACCATACAGTTAACCATTAAAACCTCTAGTTATCCAGATGAGGAAATGAGAGAGGAAAGTGATGTTTAGGCTACAAGCACATTGACTGTCAGGCCTCGTAGCCCAGCGACCCCTCCAAAGACACCTAGAGTGTCTAAGTAAGAAGTTATTGCTGTGCTTTTCACAAAAGCTCAATCCAAACATAACGTAAAATAAGGATTATTTTCTACTCTAACAAAGTATTTAATTGTATTTCTTATTGCAGTGCAGTTAAAGTTCACATACATTTTAAACTTTACTGGTTACCGCTGTAGTGTAACCTTTTTGCACGCATTATCATTTGCTCTTTTTTTTCGTTACAGAAACGATGGTGACAGAGACAGTCCATTTATTCTGGTACTCCAAAGGGAAGTTTTGCTTCTCCAAAAAAAGTAATTAGAGCTTCAGATTGAGAACTTGGCTGTATTAAAAATACAGAATGCAGAATATTTTATTGCAACACAAAATACACAAACTCTCTGAAGAATCAATCACATTTACTGTAAATGCCCTTGAAGAATAGATAGGCCATGTATACACAAAATAATTTAATACATTAAATACCATTAATACTTATTGATAAATCTTATTTATACATTTATATTTTTGAACTATTAAAAATAATTCCTGTCTAGGCATACGTTTCCATAACAAATAATATTATTTAATTACGATCATTTGTGGAATCATTCTTTATTTATAACCTATTATTTTTTAGCTAAAGAAATTTTTTACTATGGTCTCTCACACAGTGTAGCCATTGTTTTCAACTCCTTTCTCCCCATCCTTCTCAATCTCTTCAATGGACTCATGTTGCTCATCCTCCTCTACTTCACAGTTCTTCGATAAGTTAAACAACACTACACATGCAAGAATAATCTTGCATGCTCGGCCCGGATCCACCCGAAGCTCAGAATGCAGGCAGTGGAGGTGTCGTTTCAACTGCCCGATGACCCGCTTGATGACTGCCCGTGTCTTGCATAAACTGAAGTTATAGTTCTCCTGTTGTGTGGGGAGACAGAGAGTGGGAGGGGACCGTATGGCACTATCAACTAATATCAATCACATTTAATCAATTATAAATTAAGCTTAAGCATGCAGCTGAACAAGGTAGGTCTATGTTACAATTTGGATACTTGCCTGAAATCTGTTGGCAGGATTTCTGAATGGTGTCATTAGCCATAAATGACATGGATAACCATTGTCCCCAAGGAGGATGCTTTTGTGCCTCCCCTCCTCAAATTCACTTGCAAGGATGCTCTCATCCAATATCTGAGCGTCATGTGTACTGCCAGACCACTACGCTACAACATTAGGTATTTTATTTTCATGATTGCAAACTAACTGGACATTGATTGAATGATTATTTTTTCGGTTAATAAATTGATCTTCATATTGTACAGGCACTTGAATCCTGACGTGGGTCCCATCTATCACCCTGCACACTCTTGGGAAGCCGACAACATTAAAGAAGTGACCTGCTATCTCATCCTCCTCTTGTTTTGATGGGAACTTCATCACGGTGTTCAGCAGATAGGTACGGGCGTTAGAAACTTGGTAAATGACGTAGCACACCATTGACTTGTGGACATGAAATACCTCACCTATTACTAACTGGAATGATCCCATAGCATAAAACCATAGAGCAATCATTAACTGCAGTGCGGCTGGAAGAGCACAGCTGTGCAAAGTGGAGTGATCTAACTCTAGACGGTCAGACAAATCTATAATTCAAAATCCATTGCTCATCGTTAAGTATATCCATTGGGTTCTCCCGTGGAACACTCTTCTCGGGATGTGCTCATTTTCTTCATTTATAGCCATAAACTCCATAGCTATTTTGCAGTTAAGATACAGTTAGAGGTGCCTTAAGTTGTTTTCCTTACTTTGGTTGCTAAGGTCTTTCGTGTAATGGTTTAAGGGATTCCTCAAGTATAAGACCAAGATAAGGAGAAAACCTTAAATACGTAAGTGAACGTTTTAAGGAAGCCTTAAGGAGAATACTTAAGGGTGTTTTGTGCAACTGATTTTATTTTAAGGAAACCTTAACTCGGACTTATGGAAAATCTTAACTGAACATGTTTTGTGCAACCGGCCCCTGATGTTTCTGCGAAACCGCTGGAAAATCGTAAGAAACCGAGGAATTGCGGAAATGGTGTGTATATTACTCAAGAATACAACATGCAGTTGTAAGAGTCATAACTCATAATTAAGTCATAAATCATAATTTAACAACAGTGGTTTGTCAAGTTGGCTAATTGGCGAAACCCCTAATCAGGCTGGGTGCTCTTGAAGTATACAACCCCAAATGAGAAAAAGTTGGGATGGCATGGAAAATGCAAAAAAAAAAAAACAGTGATTCTTAAATTTACTTTGACTTTTATTTCATTGCAGACAGGATGAACCCAAGACATTTCATGTTTAATAGAACATTATTTTCATTCCTGGATGACTGTTAAAAGCAAGAAATCCCACTTAGTGGTTAATATTAAGATGTTTACACTAGAGATTGTCAGGGCAGTTCTCAGTTGGTATTCTATCAAATTTGTCTGTCCTGGACGTGCAAATAGGACGAATACTTCAGCACAACTTGCAAATGTATTTTACTATTATGTTGCAAGCTGTAATGGTGTATTTTGTTCAATGCTCGTCTTGTTTCCATTTTTTAACAGTGTTGCAATTTGTAAAAAATTTGTTCAGAAAAGTATACAAACTGTGTGGTCTGGAATAAAATGTGTAATTCCTAGCTGGTTGTTGCATTTCATTCTCTCCAAATATCTATCAGACCAGTATCCCTACGCATACTTCTCAGAATACAGGAAGACCATGCTTTTGAAAGTGGAGCTTGCAAGGATTTATCATTTTACTGTCAATAACACAATTAAAATCACCAGTTAAAAAACCACAACTTTGGCAGAGCTGATTAAATAATGAAACCTTCTGTGATACAAACTGGGGAGAATCGCCATTAGGACGTGCATTTAGGAATATATAATATGATGTTTAACAATAAACCCTGTGACCCTCATAACCAAGCAGAAAGGGATCGCTGTTGTTCATAATTTACATTCTGCGATATGCCAATCCTGTAGCTGAGGAAAGAGGTTGGAATGTTAAAGTTCGTCCAGTTGAGGTGGGGTGCACGGGCTTTGTAGCCAGCTCCACTGCAAGGCTCCTGAGAGAAGTAGGAGTTAGAGAGCAGGCTCACAGGAAGGCAATCAAAGCACTTGCCAACACTGTGGAAATGAGTAGTCACTGGCTGTGGCTAAAAAGAAGAGATGCTGTATAGGGTCCCAAGTGACCATCAAGAAACCAGCCAAAAAAAAAAAAGAAGGAAAAAAATAAAAAGAAGAAACCGGCCATGAGACACACACACAGGTCTGATCAGCCTGCGGTGGGCCTGCCTCGGCCAAAGGTGTGCTGTGATGAAAGCCCAAAAACACTCAGGGATGCCAAGATACACAACTGATGATGTGTCGTAATGGTGGTAAACTCAGCTAGTGATCATACCCAAAACAGCCCCACTCAAGTCAGTTGCATTGTAGAACTTTAGGGATGGTAACAGCTGGTCCTAGTAATTAATCTTTTGGACATGGAAGATAAAAATAACTTGGCCAGCATGATCTTTTCTGTACTTTAAAAGTTCGAAACAAAAGTATGCTTCTAGTAGCACAGCCATGATCACCCTTTAGTTTTTTTCAAGTCTAGATTTTATTTTACTTTTAATTACTTCCCCCAATGCCTTTGATATTCACAGGTAAGTCTTTTAAGTGGATTCATTAAAATAATGTAATAATCAGAATTAAGAAACTCTATCTCCTGACCTGAAATTTTCCCAAAGAAACCTAGGAACGGGAACAATTGATTCTACATATAATAAAATAAGAGATAAGACTTTATTCATCCTGGTGGAAATTTTTGTGCCAGATATGCTCAGACAGTAAAAAAAACAGAAAAACGCCAAAAATAAAAACACAAATAGCATAAAGAACTATTACAATACAAATATACTGAGCCTTACGAACAGAAAAGTCCAACGGACTTCTGTGAGAGGTGGAAAAGTCAGCATTTTGTATAAATAATCCTGAGGTGCCTTAAATGTGCTAATTTAAACAGCAGACTGTTGCACAATATTGTATGCCAGCTGCATTGCACACTGAATCTTGAAGTTTAAGGAGTGACAAATTGAAAGCTGAATTAGCTACACTGCGAAATTGCCCATTGCTAGTGTTCAACATCAGGCAGTAGCGAAACGTCGGTTGGATCCCTTCTTTGTCGCATCACTTCACAAGTGGACTCTACCTTGGCGCAGGACATAATGCTAGGAAAGAAAAAGGTATGACAGATGAATATTACACCTGATTACAGACATGCCAAATTCTTATTGCCAATTGATGTATGAATGTGGCTTATTGTACGTGCCAATACACTTGAAGTAGGCTATGATAAATTAGATTTAAATTAAATTTGTCTCAATTGTGGTTCAAGCCCTCCTTGCAGAAGGGGAAAGACATGTAAGATTTTATAGCCATAAGGAGAAAAGATCTCCTGCGACACTTAATGCACTTCACTGAGGTCTGAAGGTGTGTTTTTTGCTTGATTAAGCCCTCATAGCCCGATCCCCAAACAGCAAGGCACAGGACCTTCCCAAAAGTCACTAAATGTTGTATAAAATAGTCTACTTCAACAGAGAATTGGGACTATCTGACAAATCCGAGTCCCAATCACAATCCTATAATCTCTACCCCTAAAAGAAAGGGTAATTTTTAAAAGAGAATTGAATTTCCAATGACTTTCATTCCATCTGAATGAGAGGTCACAGTCTCATGGCTCTTATTCTGTACAGAACTAGCAACATATTGAGTTATGGATCAGAGTCGGCATAGGCCATGGCAATATAGATGCTGCCTTTTCTTGTCCTTGGTTTTCTGTGAGCGTGTAGATTAAAAGCACTGGGAGTTCTTTATCCGGTCGCAGGTCTGACACCCCCCTCCCCTGTTTTTAATGTTTTCTCTGTGATTGATGGTCAGCTGCTGAGTCTGATTTTTGAAGGCGATTGAACCCTTGTGTACTTCAGGTGTTCACTCATTCTAACTATGTTTCAGCAGTCATTGCCAATGCGTGGATGTGATGTTAAACCAAGCTAATGAAATGACATCCTTTTCATAAATCAAGGTACTTGTAAATTAAAGTGTATCTTCCAAAGCAGATCCCACAATCTGGTGTCTGTTCTGAGATACGGTCACTTTAAGAGATGGCGGGGTATTTTTAACTCAGCTGACAGCCCACTGAATGTCTGTCACCCAGACCCCAAAGGCTGACCTAGCCTCCCTGTCGCCCTCCCCATCAGCCACTGCCAGTTAGGCCCCAGGTCCTCACACCGAAAAACCGTATTTCTGCCTTCCTATCCATCTCCATTCCCGATGGAGGCCCTGTCGTCTCCTCCCATCTCTATGTCATGTGACTGTCAGTAATCAGTCTTACACATAGCATAAACTGGATTAGAGTGCCATATATAAAATAATCTAAATTTATTCATGCCTAGATTTCACTCCAATACAGGCATAATTCTGAAAGACACATGGATAATGACTTGTGAATAATGTACTGCATATGAGTTTTATTATAATGCTATAAGCTATAATGTTTAACCTCCTACTCTTCTGAGCCAGCTCCTTCAGCTGTAGACCATCAGGCCATGTGACCGAGACATCAGCCGCTGTTCTGCGGGCAGTGCCGTCTGTTAAATGATATGTATATTCAATTGGATTCATTTTAGAGTGCTTTTTCACAATACTGTTGCCCCAAGGCACTTAAGAGGAGTGTTTGGTAACGACAATGTACAGATTGATGAATAAGGAAAAGGCTAGAAGATGACTGAGGAGCTGAACCAAAAACTCCTAAGGAAGGAGAAAACAAACCTCTGGGGGTGAAAGGTCAAATTATGTCAGTGCAGGGAAAGATACCACAGCATCGTACATTCAAGGGGTAAACTGAGGTCAGTTTCATCTTCTGCAAGCCGGTTCTCCTTAGATCTTCTTGTTTGTAGACAACATTGGCGATGTCTCACTTGGATTGGTGCCCTAAAATAATATGTATTACAGAAATCCTTCAAAAAGGTTTTTAAAGGTGTGTTACAGGTTTAAACTGTCTGCCAGCCGAAACGCAAGTCATCACTGTCGTGGGTACTTTAACCATTCTTTGTTCTTTTTGTGCAGCGTGCTTAAGTCTGCTGCTTTCATGTCAATTTAGTGAACCCGACATGCCTGAACTTATTGTGAATGCACATTTTTCATTTTAAGAAACTTGCTTAATTGTTGCCGCAGGTTGTTTTTTTAAAAGTCTGATGACTTCTATAGTGCCCTAAATGTTTGTCTTTAATCTTTCTCAAGCTTGATTGTGGGTCTTGATGAAAATACCTAATCATCTAAAGTATAAGAGAAGCAAGTTGCAACATTCTCATTTATCCTTGAGCTTTACTTCTTCTAACTTCATCCTCCTAACAACCCCAGCTACTAACGAGCTGCTTTATGCTGCCATAGTTACTGAGCACACATATCCCAAAGGGCTGTCACCCTTACAAAGCAATTAAGACCACCTCCTGCCTGCTATCACTGTTGTAACAATGGCAAAACGATTAATAACAGCAGGGGTGCTTAAAGCAGCTTTTGATAATAGGATGCATCACTGGTTCTTGAGGTACAATACTGTTCACAAGTTCTGGTCAGTTTATTTTAATATAGTGCCTTATCCAACACAGTCACTCCAAATCAAATAACTGTGTCAATTACTGACATGCAATAGATAATAAACTAAACCACGGATTGATTCTGGATGATTAAAAAGGCCAATAAACCCGTTAATGTTTTTGGCAGCAAGACTGGAGCTAGAAACAAACTTTTACGCCAACTTGGCCCTGCATTTGGAATCCACATTACCCAGGAACCTCCTCCCCTAAACTTTAGGAGCAAGCCCCCAGGTCACACCCAGGAAATATGAGTACCATGTAGCATGGTACATGGTCATCAGGTGTACTCTGTTTGCCCGCCACAAAGTGTCAGATACAGGGCCTCTGGTTACATGAGATTTTATTATAAGAATATTGCAACTATTTGATTTTAGTTTTAGGGTTAAGGCTCTTCTGCAGACGAGAAATGGCTCAAAACTGTCTAGAATGAGAGCTAAGAGTGCTCATGACATCAAAACAATTGCGTTGGGTGCAGCCTCCACCTGATCTACCTTTGGCCCGTCCCCTGGCTGCTCCACCTCATCCTTGCTCAACCGGGCTTCCTGGAGTGACACTGAATGTGGCCCTGGCTCCCGGCCCACGCCCTGCTCCAGGGGCTCGTTGGGGTGGTGCCGGCGGAGGTGCTTGACCACTTGGAAGCGCTGTCGGGCCCGGTAGGGGCAGTGGCAGCAAAAGAAGGGCTGGCGTTCCGTGTGTGTGAGGAAGTGGTGGCGGAGGCCCGCGGGCCAGCGAAAGGAGCGACGACACAGGCGGCACACATAGGGACGAGCCTCGCTGTGCCGGCGCTGGTGCGTGCGTAGCAGGAAGCGGGTCTTGAAGCCCTTGCCACACTTCTCGCAGATGAAGGAGCGAGTGTCACGGTGGCGAGTCTCACGGTGCACGCGCAGGGCGTCTGCCCGGTTGGTGCGGTACTCACACTCCTCACATGCATACGGTTTGGCGCCTGTGGGGAAACCGAGGGAGCCCCATCAGCAGGGTGCTTACATTAGCAAAGCGTGCCAGAATGAGCGGACAGAGCAGCTCTACCTGTATGCTTGGTCATGTGATACTTCAGCTGGTTCACCCACTTGCACTTGTAGCCACATTCTGGACACAGGTACTTGCGTTCTTCTTGGTGGATCCGCTTGTGGTACTACAAGTGAAGATAGCTGGATTAGCCATCAAACCATAGAGTTTACGTGAGAGAGAAACGAGCGAAACAGTGGGTCTGGTCGGGGTCTTGCACGCAATAATGTTCGACGCACAAGCCATGTCAAAAACGACA
Organism: Gymnarchus niloticus; assembly: GCA_009936485.2. Taxonomy (NCBI): domain Eukaryota; kingdom Metazoa; phylum Chordata; class Actinopteri; order Osteoglossiformes; family Gymnarchidae; genus Gymnarchus; species Gymnarchus niloticus. Next base: position 2,096,230 of record JAACJT020000016.1, on the reverse strand, counting down.
GACGGTTGACAGCTGTACCTTGAGTCGGGAGGGATCGGCGCAGGAGTAATGGCAGACCTCGCAGCGGTATGGCTTCTCGCCCGTGTGGATGCGGATGTGCCACGTGATCTTCTGCCGATTGCGAGTGGAGTACTGGCAGTCAGTGCAGCGGTAGAGGCGGGCGCCCCCGTGCGAGCGGACATGTTGCTCGAACACCAGCTGGTGGCGGCAGGTGAAGCCACATGCAGCACACTTCAGCAGCTTGTCCTCCAGGGGACCATCCTCATGTTCGTCCAGCAGGTGTTGTGCCAGTTGCTGCCTCCCGCGAGCGGCGAAGGGACATGCCGGGCAGCGTTGGCTCAGGTGGGTCCTGCGATGATCCTCCAGTGCCTGTTGGCTTGGGAACTTTTCATGGCAAGTGTTGCATTCCAGCCGTGGGTGCTGCTGCCGCAGGTGGGCTGCGAGTGTGCCCTGGCTGCGGCCCATGAAGTCGCAGTGGGGACAGGGAAGGCTGCCGGGATCCTGGTGCTGGCGACGGCGGTGCTGCTTGAGAGCTGCATCGGAGCTGAAGCAGGCAGTGCAGCGGTCGCAGGTGTGCTCTAGCACCCCTGTGTGGCAGCTGTGGGTATGACGGGCCACATCATTGGGGCCATAGCCACTGTAGTCGCAGAGCGAGCAGAAATGGGTGGGCTGCCGATCGTGAACTCTTTGCTGGTGTAGCCGCAGCTTGGAGGCTGTGCCAAATGTGCGGCCGCAGAGTCGGCAGGCCAGACGGCCCACGCCTGTGTGCAACGACTCGTGGGCATCCAGGCGGTAGCGGCGTGTGGTGCTGAACGTGCAGAAGCGGCAGTGGTGTGGGCGAGCACCCTCATGCTTTAGGGCCACATGCTGAGCCAGGCAACGTGCCTGCTTGCAGGTGAAAGGGCACAGCCTGCACCGGAGCTGGGCCGTTTGGCCTTGTGGCAATGTAGCAAGCTGCCTTCCCGAATGAACTAGGGCATGGCGCTTGAGGGACTCCTGTGATTTGGCCACAAAGGAGCAGCTCCGGCACTGAATGTCACTAGGCTTGAGGCAGCCCCGCCGGCGGTGACTGTCCAGTGCCCGCTGCTGGTGGCATGTGAATGGGCAGCTGGAACAGAAGAACCGAAGGCCCATACTCTTCTCGTCCTGCCGCACCTCTCTGCCCTCATTCTGCCTGTCCTCATCGTTGCCCCCTTGTGCCACACAGTCATCACCCCCCTTGTTCCCTTCTGGCATGTTTGACATTTGGCCAGCCGCCTCCAGCAGGGGTCTCCTTGTGCAGGTGCCAGAATGCTGTTCTGTAGTTGTGAGCCTGTGAGATGAAAAAGGGCATGTCCTACATTTGAAGCCACCATCGTCTCGGCTGTACCCCCGTGTTTCTGTCATTCCTGGGGTAACTGCTGCGGAGTTTACTTCTTCAAGGCCCATCTTCCTGCCAGTTGCCTGTCTCTGCCCTGAGGGGTGTCTGTGGATGTCAAACATGCTGCTTTCTTTGTTCCTGCATTCCAGTTCCTCAGTAACTGGCTCAGGAGAAGGTATCCCCGTTAGTCTGTCTTGTGATCCTGCTTGAGGCTGATCTAGTTTCCCCAAATCCTGGGTCTGAGCTTCAGGGATTCCAGGCTGCCCATTGGCTGCTGGGACAATCTGCCTCCTGGTCTTCTTCAGGAGTACAGGACACTTCCTGAGTCGGTGGGTGTCCAGACCACGCTGTTGCTTGTATGCCGCCCCACAGTCTGTGCATCGCAGCGCCACCCGCCTGGCTCTGCAGGACATGCGGCAGTGCTGTGCCAGGGCAGTCGGTGAATGTGTAGCAAAAGTACAGTGGTCACACCCATGCACCCGGGCTTTAGCGTGCACCAACAGCATCTGCACACGGCCCTCCAGCACCAGGGCTTCGGCCTGCTCCTTGTCTCGCCTCCGTAGGGCTGTCAATTGGGCCTCAGGGTGGAAAAGCTCTGCCACTGCACCTGCTGATTGGTCAGACACATTGGCCTCGGTGGTAGGCACAATGCGCCCTTCCCCATCACTTTGCCCTCCACTGGCTGCCACAGGCGCCCCCTTTTGTTCATCCTCACTTGGCCTTCGGGGAAAGCACATCGGACTCCCCACTTCAGTCAGGAACATTTTAGGATGGAATTGTGTTTCCGAACTTGACCGTTCTGCGCTCTCAAAATCTTCCTGTAAGCAGGTCTCAGCTGTGTTTTCGGGGTGAGGTATGGAGGTCAAGACCAACGTGCAGCATTCTTCGTCATTGTCATCATCATCTGTGATGGGCCCCCGATGACAGCCAGCAACGGTGCTGATCTCATTTTCCAGCCCGGTTCCCTCTTTGACCACCTTAGCTTTCCTGTCTTCAACCGCAGCAGTCTGATCGTTCTCATTGCTCCTGCCCACATTCCACAAGCTGCTCTCCAATTGGCCGGAAGCTCCCCCACCCTCAGAGCATGTTTCTTGATTACCCAGAATATCCTCAGCCTGTTTCTCTGCAAAACTGCCCCAGGAACTCCCGGCTGCACTGCTGTTCTCTCGCTCCTTCTTGGCATAGTTCTCCAGCCACGCCCTGTCCCCAGGGACATAGCCATGTACCTTCCTCTTGTGCAGGAAGAGGCTGGTGCTGCTGAAGGTGACATAGGCGCAGAGCGCACACTGGAACTGGCGATGCCGTGTGTGCCTGCAGTTCTCATGGTTGTGCAGGGCCTGCCGGTAATGCGTGCTATATGGGCAGTACCTGCACTGGAACAGTGCAGCCCGCAGCTCCCCGGCACCGTGCTTCAGCTGCATGTGCCGCCGCAGCTCGTACTTGCGCTTGCAGGAGAAGGCACATACCTCGCAGATCAGCGACTTGTCCTGGTGACGGAGCTTGTGGCTGCTAAGCTGGTCAGAGCGGTGGCAGCGGTACGGGCACTGGTCACACTGGTACCTAAGGGGAGAGCAGAGTTGGCGCTGAGATTCGGCTGAATGTGGGCAACACAAGGCAAAACTGCGAGATGCCGAACCTGAGGTCCCCGGCGTGCTTGCGCATGTGCACGCTCAGGTAGTGCTTCCACTTGGTTACGTAGCCGCATTCGGAGCACATGTGGTTTTTGTTGTCAGAGTGCGTCAACATGTGCTTGGAGAGGTAGGTCTCGTCACGGCACCTGAAGTCGCATAACTTGCACTTGTGGGGCTTCTCACCTGGAAGAGAGACGGCGAGCTGTCACAGTGACCAAAACGTGCCTTCAGAAGGCTTCCTGAGGGTCGCCACTCACCAGTGTGCAGCAGGAGGTGCCTTCCCAGCACACGCTTGTGCGCTGTGATGAAATCACACTCGGGACAGCGGTGGGTTTTCTCATTGGCATGCAGGCGGCCCATGTGTTCCTCAAACTGCACAGGGTTGAAGGTAACAAACGGGCAGAATGTGCAGCATAGCTCAGTCTCCCCGGCGTGGCCCTGCCGCTTGTGCCGTTGAAAACTGCCCTTGTTGGAGCAAGAGAAGTCGCAGTGTGGGCAGTGAAAGGGCAGGTGGGTGCGTCGGTGTGCCTGCATGTCATCCTGGCTACCGAAGAAGGCACCACAGGCGTGATGCGGGCACTGCACTGCCTCCACACCATGGGATTCCCGCACGTGCCTCTGCAGCGCCCTCCTGTCAGCACCACGGAAGGGGCAGCCCTCCCAGAAACAGGCCAGGGGCTGGCGGCCAGCTGGGAGAGCCCAGTGGACCTTCATGTGGGCCTTCAGGGCCTGGCTCTGGTGGAAGGCCTCTCCACAGATGGGACAGGGGTAGACATCAGAGGAGGCCACCCCACCCTCCTCAGCATGGACACTGGCCAGATGGCGGCGCAGGGAGTTGCGCTCAACAGCGCTGTACGCACACAGGTGGCAGCGGTGCGGCTTCTGGCCCGCCTCGCGCAGCATGTGGATGCGCAGCTTGCTCTTGCTGGTGAAGTGGTGCCGGCAGGTCGGGCACTGCAGGCTCGGGTCGGGGAAATGCAGGTGCAGGTGCTCCAAGAGGTGTGTGCGCTTCTTGAAGCAGCGGCGGCACTCTGGGCACATGTGGGTGCGGTACATGTGTTCTGTGCCCTCGGCTATGTGACCTTCAGAGAGGGTGGAGCACAGTGTCAGAGTGGCCAAAACCAAGCCAAGTGACTTCTAGTAGGAAGCCTGCCTGTTTCCTCTGGTGCAGAATGAACCGGGAACTGTTTGATTTGGTGCTAGAAGGACCAAAAAAGTTGAAGTTCCTACCAATTAGTTGGTGTTTAGCAAAGCAACTGAGCCAGACTATTCAACCCTCATCATACATGTTCTATACATTACTGAGGTTAAACATGGACATTCTACAGACGATTTTAGTCTTTTTTCTCCTTGTGTTCCTCTAATGCCAATGCTGTATGAAATCGGCTAGCGAATACTTTTTAAGTGGTGGTCCATGGGGTCATCTGTGTGAGCAGCTGGACCAACAGGCTGCTTTTGCCCTCTCCTCTCAGAGCTTTGCTGGGGGTCTTCTTCCTCAGCTCCCCCAGGCTGGCCCAAATCCACAGCTCTGTCTTCTCCTGAGTTGAAGAGAACTGGAGGTTATTGCTCAAATCTAAAATAATCAAGGGACCCCTAATCTCCTGTTGCACATAGGAAAAATGTAACACTATTTACTTTGGAGATAATGTGGCTGACATGGAAAAGTAATATTTAAATATCAATAATCATATGAGGAAATAGGAATGAGGAATCTTTCGTCAAACAGACCTGAGAGAACCTGAAGGGATCCAGGCCCATGCCATACCTTCCCGGGATGTGGACGGACTCCTGTGCCCACAGCCATGTTCGTTCAGCCGCCTCGCACTTGTGGTGACAAAAGGACAGCGTGTGCAGCGGAAAGGAAAGTGGATGCGCCGGTGCTCCTCCATCTCGGCCTCTGTGCGGAAAGCCAGGCGGCAAAAACGTTGTGGACAGAGCACTGGCTGCAGTCCGTGCACCGTACTCAGGTGCCTCCGGTACGTCTGCCGGTCCATGCTGCTGAATGTGCAGCTCTGCTCAGGGCAGCGGGCCAACTCCCTGGGTTCACTGCGGTGGGTCCGGAAGTGCTGCTTCAGGGCCCCAGCCAGAGCAAAGGCACACTTGCACAGCGGGCACCTGTAGCCCAGCTGGCGCACCTTCCCCGGACCGCCCACCTGCACCATCAGAGAGGGGATTTGACATTGATGGGAGGACAGGAGAGTGCCCTTTGGAAGGCACTGTCCACACTTATCACAGGGGTGCTGCTGCCCTGTGTCCACAGTCATGCCAAGAGTTCCTGAAAAGGGTGACAACCATAACAACTCATATGGCAGAGTGAAATATTATATTGCTATGACGTATAACTTCAACGCACCAAAGTTAGAGTTATGATAAAGCTAGGTTTGACATATAAATCTAACAAACCTTATCAACACGTAGACAAACAGAATAAAAATGACGTGCAGTTTTGACACTAAGTACATGATAATAGTTAAATCTGAAGCCCCTAATTTCGTCCTACCCGAACTGTCGCCATTCACTTCACTTTCCAGCGTTTCAGAGCTTAGGCCGAGATTCAAACCCGGCTCCGAGGTGTCCATGCTAAGCTTTTTCCAAAGCTCCTGTCCATCCTTCACTTACTACAAAAATGAGAAAGCCACGCAAAACGTACATTCATATATAATTTAAAACCTTTGGTGGGGGAAGAGTGAGAATGCAATACAAAAATATATAATAAAAATCGACCAGATTTCCCCCAGTTTGATAAACTCTATTGCTGCATGTTAATTGTTGATTCAAGTTCGCCTTGACGCCCGCAGCTACGATAAAAAGCAAACACAGCCTCCCGGTTTGGATTTCGAGATCAGCGTGCACCTGGAAAAGAACCTTTATCCACATACACTCTGACACACAGCCGGCATAAAGCCGCATCCCCAGTGGCCACCCGACCTAACTAGCATTAATAAACGCGAAATTCGCCGCCATGTCCTTTCCTTTTCTCAGGGAGGTGCCCAGCGAAGAAAATAATCTTCCACATACCCATTTTATGTACCAGGTACTTGGACAGCTACATAACGAAAGACATGGCTAAATGTTGAAAAGCATTTTTCTTTAATAAAAACGTTTTTCCACTTTATCAAAACCATAAATTTTAAGGTGTTTATATTTTGTTTTGACTGGACTAGGAACCGTTTAGTACCGTTTCAGTTTTTTACCCAACGGACAAAATTGAGAGTAGGACCCTCTATTACGTCATATCTTTTGTAACGGTTTACGGTTGCGCGATGTACGAATATATTTGACAACAACATATATTCAGTAAAAGTCACAATTAAATGCTTTTAAATGGTTTAAAATGGTTAAATGGTTTTTGTCCCTGAGTAATCTTGTAATGAGTAATCAGCTCTCCGCTATTTGTAAGTTGTTTGACATTTAACAGTGAAAACAGAGGAATGTCCTTTGGTACGCAGAGGAGGATGGGTCGAAAGGGTTTAAAGGGCGCTCACGTACCCCCCTCCCCCATCGTGCTTATCCACTCTTTCAGAGGTTACACGCAAAGGGCAATTTACAACAGTTACTTCACATAAAGTCATGTCTTTGAGCAATAACAGAGAACTACCACAAGGAACACAGTGGTAAGGGCACAAACACAGTGCTGCGGCAACAGCCGAGTTTGTGGGTGTGAGGCAACTGACGACGTTGATATATTAGCAAAGTGTGGACAAGAAGAGCCGCTCTGGTGGGTTTGTGTGAAATGTCACCTTTCCAGTTGCATTACACTATGTAACAAAATTTTTACATGTACAAAATTTTACACTTTCTGTTGGACAGAAAGTGTTATGTCCCAATTGCTTATGTCTAAAGTAAATGGAAATGACCTATTTTTCTCTTCAAACTTTGCTTTTGTGACCTGGGTAACTGGGGGCTGATACGTGAGAGTGAATTGCATTACATTATCCAGGTCACAAAAGCAAAGTTTGAAGGGAATAATGGCCATTTTCTATACTTATACAACATAAGCAATTAAGAAATATACTATCCAGGAACAAAATTTGTGTTGCATAGTGTTATGAGCAATATCACCAGCCTATGATGTAAAATACTATTTACTATACACATACTTACATAAGTGCATATTTATTTATATATATATTATTTATGTTATGTCACATTGTCTATGTTGGCAAAGTTTATTATGCATCATTATATATGCCATGAATGCCTAGTCTGTTTATCAATTATTATGTCACATTGTGCGTTATCTTTTTTCTCCTCCATTTTCTGAAGCTGGTACCACATTTTATTGTACTTCTACAATGACAAATTAAGATAATTTAACCTTTATTCTTTTATTTGAACAGAATCAATATGATATATGAATTTGTGCTGTCCGGTGCCAGCTAGAGGAGAGTGGGTTTCCCCCTTGAGTCTGGTGCCCTCCAAGGTTTTTTCCCGTCTCTGAGGGAGTTTTTCCTTTGCACCTCTAACCCTTGGCTTGTGCTCTGGGGACCTTGTGTTCAGGGTTTTGTAAAGGGCTTTGTGATGATATTCTTTGTTAAAAGAGCTATATAATTAAAATGTAATTGAATAGTACACACCTTTTATTCTACAGTTAAAAAATCGATATTCTTAATCCTATAGATATTCTGAGATTATTGTAATAATACCTTTTGATCAAATTCAGGTTGTTTATGTTTGTTTCAATCAATGCTGACTTTTCCAAACACATGTTTGATTATATGGCTGTACAAATCTTATTACTGTGTCATCTAAGGCTACATGTGGCAGATTCTTTTCAGAACACCATGCTGGTGTGCTAGCAAGAGAAATACTATATCTTTTTCAGATTTAGCTGGTTTATTATAATTTCCTGGAACAAAACATATGGTACACAATTCACCATAAATAATATTAATCAACCAATGAGTTGTTCAGGAGCTCAGCACCTGCCCAACATAAGTAATAATGTACCATATTTTATTGGCTAACTGTAGTGTTAATGATTTTCAGATGGAACACGTGAGGAACACTTGATTTTTATCATAAGCAACACAAAAGAAAATAGTTTGTTGAATGAAACACCAAGCCCACATCAAAAGAGAGCCTGATTTATTTAGAGCTTAACTAGAACAAGGGGCAGCATTTAGATAGAATCTCGGGAGGGGCAGGGAGGTCCGGAGAGGAGATCTCAGCTGGCAGTGAGAGTACATTGGTCTTACAGTTGCTTCACAGAGCAACCGTTAGTGCAGAGGGTAGTTAACTTGCCTTGGGACCCTAAAAAGTAACTGCCTTTAGCTATAAAGGAAATTGTGCAATATAGAGTGTTTGGGGGGTTGAACAGTTAACTTTCCCAACACAGGGACCGCCTCCCTATTTGGCATCAAATTGCAGAATCAGACCATTCTACTGACAATTTGTTTTCCACTGGGGTCATGGCACTGTGTCTGACTGCGAGCTTTGCAGAGAGGGAGGGCTGGTGTTTTCTGAGGGCCACAGCTAGAGCCAAAATGATGGGAAGAGCTTCAGGAACCTCAGCCTCTTTAACAAATCGCAATGGCAGTAAGAAAAACCTGCATACAGACGAAGACCTTCCTGTAGTGAAAACCCTGCCTATGATTTACAGGATGTTCATCAAGGGGTACTACAACCGTCTGCATGAGCTGCAGGTAGCTACAGCACCTCCGTGTTGTTTCTGAGTATCTATCTCTCCTATAGCATATAGGTGAAGGTAAAATGGCAGTGTGATTGTACAAGTTTATCATTGAAGTCAAACTTGCTGAATATGTAGATAAAACAGTGTAGAGAAAATAATGAAGGTAATCTCACCTCACATCTTTTGAAGCACAAAGATTTTTGCATTCTATGCTAGAGCTAATATTATGTATAAAATAAATACACAAATTAATTTAATGCCCCTGCCTCCCTCAGCTGTATGAAAAGCAACTGTATGGCCCAATGTACAAGATGAATGCAGGGGGCTTGAAGTACATCTGCCTGAGCAGCGTGGAGCTACTGGAGGAGCTCCTCAGGAAGGAACCAAAGTACCCCTGCCGGGGTGACATGACGGTCTGGACAGAATACCGGGATATGAAGGGAATTGGCTATGGGCCATTCACACTGTAAGGGGATTGGCTATGGGTCACTCACAGTGTAAAGCCAAATTCAACTGACAAGCAACAAAATTGCTCACCACCGGCTGAGCCATTGTTTTCCTATGTAGAGAGTGTTAATGCCTGTGTCACTGCAGCTCTTCATTTTGTTGTTTAGTCATGCAGTCGTGTCCGACTCTTCGTGACTCCATGGACCACAGCACGCCAGGCCGCCCTGTCCTCC
>JAACJT020000016.1:2010819-2080807 GCA_009936485.2 Gymnarchus niloticus | reverse complement strand
CCAACTATAGGCTATAGGTCGAGGTGTAGAGCTGGGTGGGGATCAGTGCCATTGACTTTGGATGAACTGTTCTGTCACTCCTGCATCGCATGTACTGTGTGTTGTTGGAGTGCTGGCGTTCAAGGATTCCTCATGTCTGTGTCCCCATTAGTTTCTCCCTCATAGTTATGCTGCCATATATAGTCATGCTAGGGGTTTTTTTTTTTTTCCTTCCTCACCCATTCTGCCACCTTGAATTGCTGCTCTGCTCATGCATATTCTCTCTCCCCTGTTCCCCCCTCTTATGGGGTGCTTCTCTTGGAGTTTCAGATTCAAGAGATCTTCATATCATCTGCTGCCCTACAGTGACGTCCCTCCACTTCAGCTGTCCTGTCTGACCTGCTTGCTGCCTTCTGAGCCACCGACCCTGCTTTGATTACTGGACTGCCCCCAGAAAGACCACACTGTCCCCCAGACAGCTACAGGACTTGTCCTTTTATATCTATTCTACTTGGACTCATTAATTTGTCCTGCCCCGTGCTGGCCAGAGGAAGACAGGCTTCCCCTTTTAGTCTAGCTCCTCCCAAGGGTTCTTCCTCTTGAGGGAGCTCATCCTTGCCACTGTGGGCACGGGCCTATGTAAAGTGCTATATAAATAAAACTGAATTGAAATTTAGCTGCTGCGTGGTTTTAATAGAGGCCGAGTCATATAGTATCTAAGTTTAAAAAGTGTGAGATCTCATCCACAAGTGATTTCACTACAGGGCCTTATGTCAGCAAAGGAATAAATTAAACTGCTATCTCAACTGTATGTAATTCAACTGTCACCCTAACAAGAACAGTTTAGCAGAGACCATATCCCAGAGTCTCTGGGTTCAAAGCTAAGGGGGTTACACTTTGAACAAGACACCAGTCCATAGAAAGCTACATTATAAAAGACAACAGTGGTAAAGACTTTATTCTCCAGTTTTTCCTTCTCTACAATAGCAGGCATGGAAAAGTTTTCAGAAAAGGCAAATCACCATTGCAGTGTGGAGAGGTGAAATTGGCTAAAGACAGACCTTGCATAACTGTAGCCTACATCTTTAGTGTGTTTTGGCCATCCTTTTTTCCTATCAATGTGGTGCTGCAAAGATTAAGTTTAGATGATCTAGCTTATGTTTGCAGGTGTTCTAGAAGATCAGCATTATGGGAATGACCATTCTTCTTTGTGGAGACGACCCTTTTGCGGGGAAAAACATAGAATGCCCTACTGATGCATCTTTGCTTAAAATCTGAAATAGCTGCTTGTACACACCAGTTGTGCCATGTTTGCAAGCTGATTGCCAACATTCAAAGTAACCAGCAAACATAAAAGGACTAATGGAAGTTTCCATACTCCCAAATGGAGAAATGATACAGTTAGGGCTTTGAAAAGTTGGGAAACTTTCCATGGGAATAAACTGAAAATTGCAAGTTGTCTATAATATCATTCACTTTCAGCTGCTCCTGTCAGGGGTCGCCACAGCAGATCAACTGCCTCCGTCTCCTCCTGTCCTCTGCTCTGTCACACCAACCACCTGCATGTCCTCTTACCACAGCCATAAACTTCCTCGTGCTTGGCAGTTCCATCCTTAGCATCTTTCTCCCAATATACCCAGCATCCCTCCTCTGCACATCCAAACCAATGTGATCTCACCTCTCTAGCTTTGTCTCCATAACCATCCAACCTGAGCTGACCCTCTAATACACTCATTCCTAATCCTATCCATCCTCATCAGACCCAATGCAAATCTTATCTTTAACTCTGCAACCACTGGCTCCAGCCCGTATAACACAGCTGGTCTCAACATCATCTTGTATACCTTCACTCTCACTGGTACCTGTCTATCACAAATTTCTCCACCCACTCCAGCCTGCACTCTTCATCTCTTTTCTACACTCCGTTACTCTGAACTGTTGACCCCACATATTTAAACTCATCCACCTTCACCAACTCTACTCCCTGCATCCTCACCATTCTTCTGTCCTCCCTCTCATTCACACACATTGTCCTACTGACCATCGTTCCTCTCCTCTCTAGAGCAAACTTACACTTCTCCAGGGTCTCCTCAACCTGCTTCCTACTCACTACAGATCACAATGTCATCCGCAAACATCATAATCCACGGGAGCTCCTGTCTGATCTCATTTGTCAACCTGTCCATCCCCACTGCGAATAAGGGCTCAGAGATCCCACCTCTACCTTAAACACATCTGTCAATTCTACTGCAGATCTCACCACTGTCACACTGCCCTCATACATATCCTGTACCACTCTTACATACTTCTCTGCCACTCCAGACTTCCTCCTACAATACCATAACTCCTTTGTAGGCACCCTGTCATAGACCACAAAGACCCAATGCAACTCCTAACCTTCTCTATACTTCTCTATCAACACCCTTAGAGCAAACATTGCATCTGTAGTGCTCTCTCGCAGCATGAAACCATACTGCTGCTCACTAATCATCACCTCCCTTCTTAGCCTACCTTCCACTACTCTTTTCCCATAACTTCATGCTAGGGCTAATCAATTTTATCCGGCTGTAGTTACTACAGTTTTACACATCACCCTTATTCTTAAAAATCGGTACCAGTACACTCCAGAGAGATTAAAACATTGAAAAACAGACAAGTTAGCAAAAGAGATGCACAAGCTGAGAAAGTGACTTGAACGCAGAAAATGTATTCAAAATGAGAAGAGGCAAAACTCACCTTGGACCCAAACAGAGATGATGCTTCAAGGAGCAAACTCAGACATCCTTTAATCAAAAGATCACTGCTCTTCCACCATGCAATGAGTGCAGAGCTGAAAACAAATGCTCCTCACAGAAGAGGCAAACTTGCATCACAGCGTGTCTTTGTCCGGAAAAATTCTCAAGAAGTACCGCCTTATGAATCAGGTTCACGAGTTTGGCTTGACTTACAAAACACTGAAAGAAAAGATACCAAAACAAAGGTTCCTGCAGACCATCTAAGTGTTCCAAAGCATTTGGAAAAGAATGCAATGATAACGACAGACAAGCAAGACACCTTCACCAGGAAAAAAGTAAAAAAAAAAAAAAACTCAAAGGATTCTGAAAGATACTACACAAAACCTCAAGGCAATATCATCCATTGTAGGCACATTTCATGTTTTTGCACTGAGCCACAGATTCGCCAGTGTTTGTCCGGTTATTCATTCTTTAGATGGCATGTCTCAGGACCCAGAAGAACATGAAAATTCTAGTGCTGTTGAAGTACAAAGTCCTCTGGCAATGTTGATGGAGGCCATGGAGAAAAAGCCATGCAGAGGACCTGAAGGTACAACAACTAGGATAGGCCCTGCTGATATTCACAGTGAAGACTGGCATGTTGTTGTATATAACCAGAACTGGTCACTGGCTAAACTGACCCAGAGGATCAAGATGTTCAAGTTGAATTTTTTCCACCCACGTCGGCTAAATGTTCATTTTAAGCAAAGACAAGGACAACGGGATGTCTTTGTGCCATTTAAAGATGTTCTGGTTAACCCGAAAGAACCATTATCACGAGTCTGTACAAGGAGCACCAGGGGCATATACCACATATCTGCAGAGGTTATGGATTTTATAGAAGAGGAACACTTAAACACCAGGCAACACATGATTTAACCCCTACCGACTGCTTTGAGAAGTCAAATTTTTTTGTTAAAAAGAAAAAAAAAAAATAAAAATGAAGCTTTAAAAGAAAAGAACACCATACCTACTGTGAAAGATGGAGGGGGCTCGGTTATGTTTTGGGGCTGCTTTGCTGCATCTGGCATGGGGGGTCTTGAATCTGTGCACGGTACAATGAAGTCTCAAGACTATCAAGGCATCCTGGAGTGAAACATACTGCCCACTGTCACAAAGTTCAGCCTCAGTCACAAGTCATGTGTCCTCCAACAGGAAAATGACCCAAAACACACAGCTAAAAGCACTCATGAATGGCTGATAAGAAAACATTGGACTATTCTTAAATGGCCCTCTATGAGCCCTGATCTTAATTCTATTGAACATCTATGGAAAGATCTGAAAAATACAGTGTGGAGAAGGCACCCTTCAAACCTCAATCAGCTAGAGCAGTTTGCTCAGGAAGAGTGGGCCAGACTACCTGTTGGCAGATGCAGAAGTCTCACTGCGAACTACAGGGATCGCTTGTTGCCAGTGATTGCTGATAAAGGTGGTGCGACAAAATGTTAAGGGTACCTTCTTTTTTGTCCATGCCATTTTCATTTGTTTTATGTAAAATGCTCAGCTGAATAAAAAGCAGAGTAATTTGTGTTAAAAACGGAATAAACGATGGATGCCATTAACTTTTGTCAGTTTCAAGTTATTTCAGAGATAATTGTGTTTTTTTTTTTGTGGACAACTTTGTCCACGTCTGTAAACACTTTTTTTTTTTTTTAATATTATACTTAAGGGAAGCACAAACATAGTGCCAAATACCAGGAAGAAAATACCATTAGCATTTATGCAGTGACTTACATATGATGGCTCCCCAGTTAAGAATGGACATTATGCTCACCAATCCCATTCAATTAGCTTTGAACCCTCCACCCATAAGCAGTGCATCATAAACAGAGATCTGGACCCAGAGGTGATCACAAAATCAAGGCCATTTCCACTAAGTCAAACATAACTGAAGTGTTAGTTGAAATCAGAATCATTAACACGTTACAACTGTTAAACACAGACTTACAGCACTAAAAAAAAAAAAAAAAAAAAAAGTTTATTACTGAATGCCTGAACCAAAATTGAAAAAGAGGAGTAATGGTTAAGTTCAAAGATAATAAAAATGAAAGTTCAAGTCAAACTGTAAACACATGCACACTGAATTGTACATTAGTGATAAATAATAGACATACTGACTGACTTGCTTACTTGATTTTGAAGAACATACAAACTGCAAAGGAACATATAGTGCCCAAACACAAACAGTATAGTATATCCACTTCAGGGTCATGGGGGATGAAGCCTATCCCTGCAAAATATGGCCATGGGCAGGAACAACCCCCCCAGACAGAGAAGGTTGTAAAAATACAAACCAGGAAATGTAAATAAGTGAAATTATCTGTATTTACAAGCTGATGTGTCATGGATGGTGTAAGGGTAGGCACATTGTCTGGAGGTGTTGTAGTGTCTGACTGCAGTAGGATTAAATATTTTCCCAGTAGCACCTCTTACCACATAAGGGTGATTCAGTGGCTCAAAAATAAAGTGGAGTAGATTTTTTTCCCCCCCAAAAAAAAAATATTCAAAGTTGAACAAATAACAGGTGGAGTAGGTCCTCTAGAGGATGCATGATGTAGAGCAACTTGTTTTTGAGCAATAGAGTAAACTGTTCAGAAGCCATTGAATTTGCCTAAAAAAGATTCATGAAAATTGAGGAAGCTGAAGTTGACCAAATAAGAGGTGACGTAGGTCCTCTAGATGCTAGGTGACTTAATCCAGCTTATGTTCCATTGCAATGAACAGTTCAAAGGCTTCTGAAGGATTTTGTATCCCCTATTGAAAGTCAAGCAATTTGTAGATGGTCCCTTAGCTCACGCTTGAGAGCAGACTGTCCATAGAGATCAAATTTATTTTCCAAATATTAAAATACATTACTTTGACAACAATGAAGTTGGAGCTCATTGGGTTAAATGTCAACAAATTTACAAGTATTTCTATTTTTGCCCTCACAGATAGAAAGCTATTGAAGTTAGAAATCCGAATATGAAACCAACTTTACCAGTCACCCCAGGCACCATAGAACACAAGACGGGGGACACCCTGTACAGGGGGCTAAGCCATCGCAGTGGGAAGACCTCAGCCTCGAAAGTCAACATACAAAGATGCGCCACTTACAGTAGCACTTCAACAACTTTCAGCATACCTAAGCTGGATCTCAGATAGTTGCCATCCCACCTGACGTCTCCCAGCTCACTTCTGGGCCACAGCAGTTTAGTGGTAGCCTGGTACAGGCTCCTGGTCCCGGAGGTCTCACCAACAAAGCCTCCGTCTCCTCGGTATTTCTCACCTTTTTACTGAGACGCTGCTCTACAGTATTGTGCATCATAGTACGGATAGCCAGATAATGATTTTAACTGTATAGATAAACTTCACGTCAAACTAAAACACCATTTTAAATATCGTTTAATGGTTCGAAGGATAATTATTCTACTGAGTGCACTTGAAATTAGTTTTTGTGCTCATTTCTGGAAAAAAAAAAAATGCTGAAAGTGCCAACGGTCATCCATTTGCTATAAAAGAAAGTAGATTAGTTGATTGGCATACATTCGGTCGGCACACTTCGTCCACTCCTTCAAGGATCACAATTTCTCGTCCTCACACTTCCACATATAACAGATCTGTTTAATGAAGCACTGTGTTTGGGGATGACAGCTGAATTAAATGCCAGTCATGCTGTCCATGTAGCTGCATCACGCTGCAGCATAATCCATCAAACCTTACCGTCGTTAACATCCTCTCCCCTTGACAATATGCATATGCTATTCAGCAGGGAGCATAAAGTATACACGAAAAGGAAAACCGGGCCACCGGAGAGGACCGAAACAGAATGGAAGGTCCCTTCAATGAAGTGGGCGGAAGACGGGAGGCAGGGTGCTCTGCGTATGATCAATAGGCAGGGAATTCGTATACTGCAACAAATAGAAAAAAAGTTTCCACCTTCACTGAATGTGCACTGAAAATCTTAAACTAATCATCAACTGGCATCAAGTTAAACGCCATGCTCACAAACAGTATATATCCAAAGTCTACACGTGGTGTAAGACTGGACTACAAATATTTTTCCATCTTCATATTTCCCAAGACTGCAAATAATGAATGCCATTTAAGTTAGTCTTTCAGATGTTAGTAAAAAAAAAGTGCAAATTTTCACTCAAGCAGCATGAAAGATTTATTGTAGCCAAACATACTTTGTACATATTTATGGCAAGTCGATTTCTTTCCATGTAATCTTAAACTGTCACTGGAAAATCTATTCAGTTTAACATTGAATATGAAGAATTTTGGTCGTGTGTGTGTGTGGGGGCACCAGGTCTGATTCAGGAATATAACAAAGCAGGGTTTGAGTATGAATACAAGGCTGCTTACACACTGGTGCCTAAGGTGTCTTTGCTGCAGGAATTAATCTACACAGTGGTTCAGATAACAGTATTGTAATACAATAGCAGAATATGCACTGTGACTTAAGTGACAATGAAAATGAAGGGATGGCAGACCTTTTACAAAGAATCTATCAAAACTTATATCCCTGGGAATCCTGTTTGAAATACGTGTACTACTTTACAAAATAGAGAATTATCTGATGGCATGTACGTTGTAAACAGGCCTCACTAAACTAATGAATGACCTAACACTGGACGCGTAATAAGTTGAACGCATTTAAAATAAGTTAACATCACTCAACTGGCAGCAATGGCCTAAGGGTAAAAAGGCTAATTTGTCTACTTCAGTTGCTCAATGTAGTTTTTCCACCTTAGAGTTTTTTTTTTTTTTTTTAACACTGCTATTCATTAACCACCAATACTAGGTACCATTTGTTTAACCAGTAAACAGATGGGAAATTACCATGTAAAGTCATCTTTGGTTCCAGAATGCAGTTTTTTTTTTTTTTTTTTTTTTTAAATCACTTGTGCAGTTTATTTGAATTCAGGGCATTTAAAGGTTTTACATCTGTTTTTGCCAACTGTAAGGAAATTAACATGTCAGTTAAAGAAACAAAAACCATCTACCAACATACCTCAGATTCAGCTTTGTTGTAATTATCCATATTAAGGTGGCTATGAAAAGGTGGGTTTCAGCCTAAAACGCATCCATTCTAGATATTACCAAAATAGAGATTTCCAACTGCTAGGACAACTTGCCATCAAAAATTGCACAGGTCAGACTTAAGAAAATCCTTATGAAGTGCTTCATGCAGGCTAGGGGAATGTTTCAACATCTAGTTTTGAAAAGAAAAAAAAAAGGTATCAAATGGCTGACAATTATGCCACTGAACAATCGATTTGGACAGCATTCAGTGATGCAAAGGATGGTTGTTCTCACTGAGGAAGACTGTGCTATCATTATGGAAAGCTGTAGATACACTTGCTTCTTTTCAGCTTATGCAACTACTTGAAGAAAAAAAAGGGGGGGGGGCATTTTGCACCTATTGCCAATAGACTGACTGCTTCATCCAGGCACTAGCAATGAAAAATTCATTATAAACAAAAGCAAAAAGTCAAAGGTTTGTAGTATAAAACCATGTATAAATTATTTGGAAAACAGACATGGCAAAAATTATACTGTATTAAACGTTCTTTGTAGGCAAGCAGCTCTACAATGACAGACTGTTCACCATGTTAGGCACTTGGAGTTGTAGCAAGTAAGGTCCCTGCCCACCCAACTCTGCAGCCATGAGACCAGATTTAAAATATAACCCAACTTCCCAAACCTGACAGATGATTTTTCTGAAGTTTGTATTCCTAATTTCAAAATAACCACATTTTATACAGTGACTGATGAAATAAATTGTGTATATTTACATATTTCATTACAACTGTGGTGTCATTGCTGTATAGCAGTTTAAAGACAGCATACCTCTTGAACCCAACTAGCCAATCTGTTCATCACATTAGTGTTATGATGTCAGGCTAGTTGAATATCCCAATTAGCTGGAAGATTTCTCCTTTAACCATTTGGTGTTGAGATTTATGTAACCCCATTTCTACCGTTACATACATCTTCCTCATTCAGCTAAAACAAAAACAACCACTATCAGGTCATCTCATCATTAGACCATCACACTTTGCTGCTCTTTGATACAAATCGGGAGTTTGGTCATTTACAATTTTTTTCTTCAGTGTATATTTTTGTATTTTCAATGGACAATGCTAGGTGTGTTCATGCCTCATTCTCTGCTACTGTATTAGCTGTTACCATGGAGTCTGGTTTGCGAGTCATCCTGTCCAACTCTGCCTGAACATCAGTCAAAACTGGCTTCTGCCCTTAAAAGAAAGAGGAACTGTATGTGAGGGTTGCATCACAACTATATGTATATCACAGCATCACAAAGCAAGACCATACTGGCTACAGTGAAATGCATCATATTTGCATGTAAAGAAATTTGACACCCATTCCAGGTTGATGCAAACAGTTTCAAGTTCAGCACATAAACCTAAAATCCACTGAGTCGAAGGGCATCAGGAGAAACATTTCACAGCACAACTCCAGGAAGAGAAGGAGGCAGAGAAGACAACAGCTGGCCAAGGCAGGAGGCTTAGAATGCAGCTTACCGGGCTTCTTGACTGAGCTCTGAACAGCAGCCCCTCCAGCACCAGGGCTTCCAGGGGACCCTGTCTTTTTACTCAGCAGGCTGTTAAAGAAATTGGCTAGGACACCCTCATTTGCAGCAGCACCTTGGTAGACAGGGATGTGATACAGCACATATTATGGAAAATGGCCACCGGTCATAGCAGTTCAAGTGGTTTTCATTGTGTAATGTTATTTCTGTTTATGAACAGATTTATAACTTCTATTACTAGCAGATACTATGCAATTTGCAACCCTGTCGCCATTGTCTGAGGAGTACTCTGGTTTCCTCCTGCCTTCCATGGACATGCATGTAGGCCGGTGTCTCTAAATTGCCCAAACTGTACAACCGTGTGTGCGCCTTGAGACGGACACGCATGCCAGCCTTGCGCCCAATGCTATCTGGGGGAGGCTCCAGGCCCTCCCACAATCCTGACCAGGACAATCAATTAGAAGATGGAAGTAATTGAGAATTTTGTGAGCTTGGTGCAAACCAGACACGAGGCCCTACAAACACCACATGCAATGTCTTGCTGATGGACTGCAGCATTTGTACACTAGCCAGATGTGTTTCACATTTCCACACATCATCCTTTTTAAAGAAAAGCTCTACCTTTCATATTTGGGTCGGGTTTTTTGACAGTTGTAATGGGAGAAACACTGGCGACATTGGCAGGTCCTGTGCGGCCAGCAGGCCGCGGTGACCCAGACACAGTTCGAGCTGGGGATTCCTGTTACAGAGAGAGTCATCTGCCATTCAAGGCAAAGACACAACCATTGTAGAATGGAGAAACTATACTGAGGTCATGATGGACCCAAACACATAAAAGCAGTAATATTATAATGCATGAGGTACAAAACAAGATAAGTGGGTTAAATTATGGATTCACAGTGGAACATATCCCTCACCATTCCTCGCGCTGGTGTGGCTGGCTGCTTTGCCAACAATGACTAGGGGGAAAAGGGGAGGAAAAAAAAAAGGTTGTAAATACACACTGATAAAACATTCATTCATTCATCCTCCACTGCTTTATCCGGGTCCAGGTCATAAGGGCAGCAGTTTAAGCAGAAATGCCCAGACCTCTCTCTCCCTGACCATCTCCTCCAGCTCTCCTCCTGGAGGATGTCACTGCATTCCCAGGCCAGCCAAGAGACAATCTTTCCAGAGTATCCTGGGTCAGCCGGGAGGAGTCCCCAGGGCAGAACATGCCTGAAGCAGCTCTCCTGGGATGTGTCCAGGAGGCATCCTTGCCAGATGCTGGAACCACCATAACTGGCTCCTTTCGATGCAGAGGAGCGGTAGTTCTACTTTGAGCATCCCCCAAATGTCCACATTCCTCACTCTAAGGCTGAGCCTAAACACCCTGTGGAGGAAGCTCACTTCCACTGCTTTCCTGCAGGTGTTGGGTCCACAAGACACAGACTCACGTGGCTCGTTTGGGCTTTGCCCAGCTAGGCCCCATGGGTAAAGCTTTGACCACCAGGTGCTCACTGACAAGAATGTAAATAAATGGTTACCTGGTTAATCATTCACTAGCCTCTGCTCACCTGCTGCTTCATGAGGAACACCTGGTCATCTTCTGCGTTCACCTCTTTATCATGAACCAACTGTATGCACAGCAGGAGGGGAGGAGCAAGATGGGAAAATAGGACTTAATACAGGATGTTGTGTTCTTACAAACGATCCACCGAAAAAGATGAAAAAGACAAGAGCAGCAACTGACCACAAAAGTACTTTTAGCAACAAAACAAATAGGAGGTTAAGCCGTACAAAAAAAATTGGAAAACAATTCTACCACACAGGCAAAAAGTAATACTTTTGTAGACAAGCTGCTAGCCTTTATAGTGCTTATAAAAATAAAGGTTGGAGAGAAATTCATATATTCCACACTACCTTTCGGACCGGAGGTTTCACAATAAAATCTTCAAAGGGATCTTCCGGTTTAATCATGTTGAAATTTTCATGCAAAATAGCAATTTTCTTCTCATTATCCCATCCAGATGGACTATGGAAGTCGGTAAAAAGCACAACCATTATAAAAGAATAAAATAAAAAACCCATAAACTAAACGGTGTTTGAGTATGCACTTCATACTAACTTTGTTCCACAAAAGAATGCATTGTATGAAAAGATGAATATTACTTGACCACATTAATGTAAGCCTGCACTGACGTCGAACTGCAGGGGCTTGTGAAACCCAGAAGGAAGAACATGCTACTCACATGAACACGGCATCTTTCTCCACCACCAAAGCAGGTGTGGAGAACTGGAAGCCATAGAGTCTGTGGACAACATATTTATAGAGAAGATCCAGGTTCTTCTCCTCTTTGACAGAAGTATAAATCAAGGCAGCTCCATCTATACAGCTCAGTTAAGGGCAGATTCACAACTGAAAGACAACTAAGCAGAAGCAGTTTAAGAGGTGAGCAAACTTTAGGATCTTAAATTAAAAGGATACAACGAAGGCAGAAACGTCGGATGTGTGACTGAATGAAATCAAAGTGCTCCTCTCTGTAGTCATGCTCCTTCTCCAGAACACTCACTGTGTCAGACTGAGAAAACGGAGAAAAGTTTCCACACTGTTCCAGAGGCTGCTCCCTGCTGCAGAGCAACACTTCCACTCTCTAACCACAAGATGGGAACCTCAACAAGACTCCACATTGGAGTGAGTGCAATGTGAAAGATTTAAAGATGACTACCAAGAATTTATGAAAGACAAGGCTAACCATGAACACCAGTATAACTGCTTTTCCATCTTCCTCTCCATCTAACAGAACTATATACTACACAAGTATTCTAACCTAGCAATTGTAACTTTAAGTGTACATCATTCGAGCAGTTTAGACTATTCCATCACGATTTCACGATCTGAGAACATCTGACATGTGAAAAAGCATGTGAGAAGTCAACATAGCTAATGGAATCTTTGTTTGCTTAAAGCTACTACTTTGACTGGAAATATTCAATAAAGGGCAATTCATACTAGATAAAAGATGCTTTTCAAGCACAAAGAACTTCAGGAAAGAAAGGGGGATTTTCAGTGAAAAGGCATAAAAGTCACAGGGGATAGAACAGTGCTAGCTCTAACTTTAACCAAATCATAATACAACCACACAACTAAGGCAGTGGAACACTGTGAACCTACTTCTAGCTACCTACATGTGTAAGACATTTATGGGAATTTCCTAATAAGTGAATCTTGAAGCTTCAGTAAGACAGATGAAGCAGAAAGTTCCTTGCCCTCACCTTTGTGCAAACCACTAGCACAGGAACAGCCAGGTTGTGTGTTAATACATTCTCCCCAAGTGGCAGCACCACAGCCTCATCTGGCCCGGAGGCAGGGAGCCGTCTTTGAGGAGATCCCAGAGCAGCATCCTCTGGTCCTGTGTACTCCTGAAAGTTCTTCACCACTGGGGACAGAGAGGGATGTCCGCCACTGATCAAAGAGGCCGTTGGCGCACACAGAGCAAGGCCATCGCTACAAAGCAATATATAGATAATTTAATAGCAAGTAATTTTATCAAGCACTATACATAAACCCTAGTTAAATAATTTACATTTTTTTATGCTGTCAATTGTTTATAATGGATGACAGGAGTGATTTGACAAAGCGGATCCTTTTAACACAAATTTCCTTTTGTAGCACACAGTAAATATTCACACAATGCATGAAGACTGCAAATTTGTGCAAAGACGAATTCATTTAACTGTGAAAGTATCACAATACCAATGCCCATTGAAGTGGTATGGAAATAAGGCTTTCTAGCTTATTCAATAATACACCACCTGCCAGGCAAGCAACAACTCTACTAGAAGCCTGATGCTAACTGGACAGAAGCTCACCCCGCACACACTCAAACACCCTTGCCATACACCACCAGAGTGAAGTAAGTACTGTCTGCAGAATCATTTCCAGAAAGACATTACAAGCGTGTTCAGGTATACACCTCAGTCCCAAGCTACTGTTCTAATGTGTTTTCATACTTTAACCAAGGAGGACAGTCTGGAACTGTACACTGCAGTAGTCCACATGTTTTTGCCAGTACATTCCACCCAGCAGGTCACCATTTTAATGCCAGATCGCAGGGGACATTCTTCATTACAACAGGGCTGGATGCCACTATCTTCCTTAATGCCTATCATGCACTATGTGACATCAATATTAACGAGCACAGTGACACAGGATTAAATGATATTTCTTTTTTAAAAACTGTGTACTGGAGCTTCCACCAGCCTCCCTAATACCTTCATGCCTAAGTTTTAGCTTGGGGTCATATTATGGGGTACCAGAAGACTCCCCTACAGGAACACATACCTGAAACAAACATACATCACATTATATGCCAAAGCATTCCGTTTCTAGGTCAAAATCAAAAGATGCCAAGGTCAGTCTCAGGGCAGAGCAAATAATTCTTGAGATCAAAGAATAACCAGGAAGGTGACTACTGGCCTAGCACAGCAAAAGGAAATGGGTCCCAGGGAGTTTGGGCCCTTTGATGGATACTCCAGCCGCTACAACACAATGTCCTGTGCTAAGGGGAGTTTACCAATTACAATCCATTGGCACAAATCTAGCAGAACCTTAGCATGGCAGAGGACCTGCTGAAATGGCTTTAGCAGGGGCTTCCTGACAGAAGTGACACTACAGTGAGATATACAAGGAAAAACCTTCAAGATCCTTGTTTTCCCCACAGCATTTCACAGTACAAAAGCAGCTCACAAAACCACATAAAATTAAAATATGACAATCACCTTCAACTGGTATTTACAGTCAGTTGGGTCACATCACTCTTGATTCACCACGGGGAAAAAAAAACTGGTTAAATATATCATGACTTCCACAATAAAAGCAGAGCAGAAAAGGGCAAAGACAATGCCTATTAGGAGCAACCCCTGCATAGCTTTGACTTATTTCTTATGATTCCACGATACCCACGTTAAGGGAAGAGCCATATTTTTGCAAATACTGCTTACACTTTGGTACGCCGTATGTCTGTTAAAAAAAAAAAATCTACAGGGGTTTAACAACGCTGTAATTTCCACATAAAATCAGAATGTGCTCTGCGATGAAAAATGCTTTAATGACACAGCTTCCACCTCTGTGGAGTCCTAGAATGACCAGCCTCCCTCAATAGCCTCCTCCAAACAGTGACCCCAGTCTTAAGATACATGATGCAACTGCCTGCAAGAGCAGATAACTGGATCCAGTCCCCTGTCTCACTGCCCCCTCTAACACTGGCATCAACTTTACACTGCTCCCCCCTCCCCAGATGAGCACTGCAAGGTGCTACAGTCACACTGGAGCTGACAAATCTGGCCCCAGTTCAACTCCTTAAGCATGTTCATTACAATAGCAGGTTGAGGATATGGCATCCATCAGCAAGAAGAACATGAGCAACATCCCAGGGACTGATATAGGTTCCCAAACACATTTTCTATCTTGCACATTAAGCTGTCATCTTCTCTCCGTTTCTGGTTTGGTTCTTCATTTTAAAATATCCATTTAAATTCACCAACGAGCACTTCATCAGCATACTTCCTCTTTCTCTCTGAAGCCTTCAGTGGCATTTTTCGGCAACATACAAGTAAAAACCCATGTGGTTTGGTCACAGCTTTAAAAACAGCTGACATTCAGCTCTAGTAGTGGCTGTGAAAGTACCCCTGGATGCTCCTTTCATGTAGAACAGGGCCTTGGTGACATGCTCCCCTTTTCCCACTAACTTATCACAGCAGCTTTTGTATTACGGATTGACTTCTACATAAATGTATTTTTATGGGGGAAAACACAAGAAAAACAGATTTACAGCACGAAAAAAACTCCCTATGTCAGAATTTCAAGCAGTAAATACTGACACTGTAATGGAACAATCAAGTACTTTGCCTGAGGTTAATTATACAAGTAACTGTATTTACATGCAGACCCGAAGGTGCTCATTCACCAGGCTCATAACCAAAAGTAGCGATGTAAGACTCACACTTCAGTTCCAGCTCTTTCAGCTCCTCTGGTGGAATCTTGAGCTTGTCCACCTGATAACGGAGGACATTTGCCCACTTCTGGAGGGACTCCATGATGGTCCATGGGCGAGACATGTCCACCACAAACATAACCAGGGTGTCCTGCAAAGACTCCACTGACACAGCAAACCTCAACAAACCTTTGTGGTAAAGGTCGCCGTCCAGGATCCACACATTACAACGTGTCAGATCTGGAAGTTGAAAAAACAGACACATGCAGATCAGGATGTGACATTCTTTACACCAAGCTACTCAACACCCTAGAAATGTCCCTCATTTAGAAAAGACCATTAAATGTATGCCAAGGACCCACATTTCTGCTTCCGAGAAAATTGTCATTCTTAAAGGTTGCTGTGCTGCCTCATATTAGCAGATCTTTTTGATCAGAAAGGTTTTTAAACAATTCATGGACATCATAGCTCATGTGCAACTTTAGAATTTGAGATTTCTATGGATAAGGCATCTTTAAAAGGCATTAAGAATATGTAGAGGAAATTTCCATTAGAAAAAGAAATGAAAGTTGCTTACAGTACGAACGGTGACACTAATCAAACTTATGAATACATTTCACCGCTTCTGCATAATCATATATCTAACCAGTAAAAGCATGCACCATGAGGGCTTGGAAATATATAAACCCACCATCTCTGTCTTCATCATGAACATTTAGATATAAATATTCCAGCCCTCTCCCTTTTTTATAGTGCTCGGCTCCTTGGAGCTTCGCCATTAGCGTCGTCTTTCCCGAACCATTTTCTCCTGGAAACCAAGGGCAGAAGAGCAGTCATTTTCAGACTGAATAAAACTCCTTATATACACACACACACACTTTAAAAATGATGGTTTATATTTGCCATTTGGAAAGGTACACAGGAATTCCGTGATTTTTCATATACCATATTGATCTCCAATAAAACCTTTTGTAAAGGCAACATTACCTTTATATTCAAAGGTCAACTGACACATCTTAAAAAGACAACCATGAATAGGTCTGGCATTGAAACAGAAACAGTTGAACGCTCTTATTTGCTTCAGTGTTGGGCAAAATAAAGTGCATTCATGAGTGCTGCCATTTCATTCAACAAATACCAGAAAAAAAAAAAACGTATCGGTATTGCCTGGGTCACAAGAATAAAGACACTTATGGGGCTGCTGAATTTAGGTGGCGACTTTAAGCTGGTCATCACATCCTCACATAGTCACATTACACATCCAGGGCTCGACGTTTAACTCACCGAAAACCAGAATGTTTTTCCCCGACGGTAATTTGGAGCTGGAGCGGGTAGAGACGTCGCTGAGAATGGAGTGCCTGGGGAAAGACCCATTTCCAGAGCCTTATTACATAGAAGGTTAGAGAGCAGCCGGAGCTGAACGCTGCCCTACAGCCGGCTGTCAGCTAGCGTTAGCATTAGCATTGTCACGGTGACGGGCTACGATCAGCGTCTCGGAACTGCCAGAAGAGCCACAAAGAGGACCGGCAAACATTCAAACCTCACAGATTCACAACTTACTTTTCTATTTATGTCAGGAGTCAACATTATTTAAACAACTGCTCTCCAAGAAGGGAAGCACAGCCCCCCAACCATCTCAACCCCGGCAGCAAGCGCTGATAAATGAGGCGCGTAACTTGTCACATATATTACTGAAGGTGGGAAAACAGCGCTATTCAGATATTAAAACAGAAAACCATGCTGTCCGTGGCTTACTGCACCAGCCAGCTGACATAAACTAGCCGAGTTAGAATGCGGCCGGTACCTCAGCCAGGACGCGTCAGATTTAAATCAGAACAAACCCAGGAGTTAAACCACTTCATAAGAAGACAAAACAATAAGGAGCGTTAAGCCAGTCTTGCACGTGCCATAGGTTTTGGCCCTCTTCTTCCTCGTTGTTATTTTCCTTCGCATCAGCCGCACCAACAGAGCCGAGCGACTTCTTCCCTCCGACGGGCGCCATCTTGTTTCTACACCCACAAAGAGAGGCGGCGACTAGGCGCCTAAGGTCAGCGTCTGACTCCTCCCAGCCTCCGCAATTCATTCTGACCAATTTGCGCCTAAGGTCAGCGTCTGACTCCTCCCAGCCTCCGCATCTCATTCTGAGCAATTCGCGCCTAAGGTCAGCGTCTGACTCCTCCCAGCCTCCGCATCTCATTCTGATCAATTTGCATCTAAGGTCAGCGTCTGACTCCTCCCAGCCTCCGCATCTCATTCTGATCAATTTGCATCTAAGGTCAGCGTCTGACTCCTCCCAGCTTCCGCATCTCATTCTGACCAATTTGCATCTAAGGTCAAAAAAAAGAATTTGATAGAACGTCAGGAATTAAAAAATAAGATTAAAATCATGAAAAAGTTTAAAATTAAAAGAAAATGTGGAAGAAGAAAAAAGTAAAATAAAATAAACACATTAAATACCTGAAATAAGTCATCATCACAAGTTATTAAACGCAATGGTGAACAAATGTGTTTCCATGATTCCATGTATTATAGTCATTAACCAGAAAGCTAAGAAAAAGCTAAAAATTCAGTCCGGTGTTAATTCTTATTTGTGTTCACAGACCAAAAGCAATGCTGATTCCACCCATTTAGTGCAACACCACATCCTTTGGAAATGCAGAAAAATAATTAACAGATCATGCCACACGTAAAGAGAGTCAGACCCAAGGTTAGAGTCCTGGAGCTGTCAGATGAAAGTGCAACATGCATAGGCACAGAGCCTCATAGTGATATCACGATAGATGTCAGTGTAACACTTCAAAATTTGAAAGTATCACTTTCCTTTTACAAACGCAGCATGTTATTCGGTGCACTGAAAGATAAGCAAATTAGAAAAAAAATGCTACAGACACTGATGAATTAGCTGAAAGAAAATTTGGCTATACAGTAATTACATGTACAAATGTATGTTCTCTTGAGTTATCTTTCCTTTCTGGTCACTATTACAGCTGTGCTTTTGTAGAATGTCTGCTCTCACATATTTATAATTAATTAATTGCAAGGCATTTGCAGGTTTGGTAATTCAATTAAACTCATGGATTAATTTTTTTTTCATCTACAGAAATATCTTCAAAAATATTTTTACATAAATTATTGTACTTCCCTCTGTAAAATGACATTATAGAATTTAATACCTTGTGCTTTAGTCATCTGTTAAGATTTGGAATCAAATATTTTGCCAATAAATGAAGGCAGATGTTTCATCTAAAAAAGATGTGAGAAAACATGATATTGTAGCTGTATATGTTTACGGTTAATGCTTTGAAAATTTGGCCACTTCTCCTGACCTCCATAGTACAGGTTACCATTGTGAGCACTCAAGTGATAGTATGAAGCCACACAGTAGACTGCTTGTGGTTTGTTCGTTCGTTTGATTGTTTATTTATTTGTTTGTTTGCTTTTAAAATGCAGGTTGTCCATAAACCCCTTATGACGACCAGAGAAAAAATATGTTTGTATCTAATAAAACCTAATTAATTAGATATTTTGAATAATGTTTTCTGCAAATATGATAACATTAGCAAACTAACCATGTTGGTAGAAGATAAGGCGATTGTCAGTGTTCCAGAATGCGTAATGAAGAGGTTGACTTTGTCCTACAGGGTCGACCTTCAGAAAAGCTTAATGCTTAATGGATATGCTTTAGGAGAGTGATTTTAATTGTGCATCAGTTTAACTATTGGGGTGATGTAATCGGAATAGGTATTGCTTTGATTATGTTTGAGCATGACATTTCTTTTGATTGATTCCAATTGTTTTATTGTATGTGTTTTAATTGACGTATAATAAAGGAAAAAAAGCTTAATGCCGTATCAAAGTTTTAACACTAGAGGCCACTCTAGTCATAGTAAACCTCACCTATAACGTCCGAAATATTTCCTAAAATTTAGATAACTAACTCACCCTAATAGATTAAAGAACAAGGCATTTTCAACTTATTTTGCTTCCTTTATTTTGCTACGGAGGGTTCCACACCACTGCCACTAAATAAATGTATTAAGTCTTTGGAATGAACCACATATCGCCTTACAATTTGTAAAACTTATTCAAAAGAAACATTCAAATCACAGCAGGCTGTCTGAAGACTTGAACATGAAGCTGCAACTACAGCAGCAGCACCACAAATTCTGAACACTATGTAATGTAGAAAAAATATTATTTATGACTATGTGCTGTAAACATTTTAAACCTTTTGAATATCTGATTTTGTCCTCCTTGTATAAATGGTTGGAAATGGGATTTTTGAATTTGTTTTACCATTGTGGAGAAATTATCTTGACACAGTTTTGGGAAATACACAGTTGTTAGCTTGGCAATGCAAAGAGCAGTATTGCTAGGGTAGTCTACATACTTGTGTGAAAAAATTCCAATTAAAGTTGGGCTTCTGGAAAATGAATCCCAAATAAATGGGGAAAAAAGCAATTTGAAGAAAGGCATGCTATAGGCGAAGACAGGATAGTCCCTGGTGGGTTTCCAACTGTGAATTAATCAAGGGAGGAGGCAAGGGAAGGAGGCTGCATACAAGAGAATCTGCATAGCCTTGGCAATGTGAATGAGGGGGAACAGAAATGAGTATACAGCTGTGACTCGCCAGATCCCTGATTGCTGAGTACCGCTGAAAAGTAGACACAATCCCAGACTTTTCTGTGGCAGTCTGGATTTTAGCATTTCGCATAAGCAGCAAAACAGGTTTGCTTAAGATTAAATTCAATTCAGTTTTATTTATATAGTGCCTTTAACAAGAAGCACTCACAAAAAGTGCTTTACATAGTCCTGGGCCCAGGGTACGCAGAGAGTAAACCAAAGGTAACAGGTCGTGTTGTTTTAGGATATATTTATCAGAATGTATACTGTAGCCGGACATTTCTGGGAACAATATCCGAAAAATATTGGCATTCTGCTCTCTGATCGAGAGAGAACAACCTGAAGGAGTTGTTCTTTGACCAAACATGAAGACACAATATATTGATGAAACATTATAATGATGTGGTCAAATATTTGTTTTAGTTGGTTTGACTATATGTATTTTAAAGTAAAAGACTTGGTTGCTGAAATTTGTTTTAAGAGACAAAAATGTTTGTCGTTAAATTGCTGGATCATCATGAAAAAAATGCCCTTCACAGTACTGAGACAATTAATTACAAATTGAACTATTCATTTATCAGTAATGCAAAGATTTAATTACATAATTATTTTAAATTGTGATTATAAAAAACACGACTTCACTGAGATGTTCCTTCATATATACAGTATATTTGTATATTAAATGGTGATCATCTTGTGTGTGTGTTTCCATTTGAGAAGCATTTGCAGGAGACTGAAGAAGGTTTTTGATGGATCAGGGCGGAATTGAGAGTGATGACATAGAGCCGCTTGTGGGCCAGGTTGTTTTTTTTTAATCTTAAGATCAAGTATTCAGGTATTGAACTAACGTCATAACAGTTCAGTAGGCCTTCATAAAAATGGATGGACAATAAATTAAAATGATATAGACCTACTTCTCATTAATCTGCTAGTCCTGATTTAGACTTTGATACATTTTGAAGCTGTAAAGTGTAGTTGTTCTCCTGGAATAACTTGATGCCACATTCTTTTTTCAAACTCTCTTATTATCATTTAATTTAAATAAAATTTTATGTATCCCTTTTTTAAAACCTAATGTATTTATATATTTTTCATTTATTTATTTATTTATTTTAACTTGTGACTGTAAAGCAACACGTACTGGCTGATAGCCTCCAGAAGAACTGGACAGTTCCAGCTCTTGCGGTATAATGTGTCCGCCTGAAATAATGACACATTGTTTCGGCTGACGAGAAAATGGGCAATTACCTTAAATGTTTGGAGCTCAAAATTTTATGTAAATATTGGCGAGAATTTTCAATAAGCTTAATGTTAAAATCCACATTGACTAGTTGTCCACATTCCAGTTAACCTAGCTAAACAGAAACATTGTCTCCAAACATTGAATTTTAATCCATTGCAACTGCAGTCTCACTTATCATTATTTGATCCTGGAGGACAACTGTCAAGAAACATATAAGACAAAGCATCATGTTTCGTTTTAATGCATCTTTTATAAGCCTACTTAGCCTATTTAGAAGTATGCTTAATTGCATTTTCACCACCCATGAAACAAGAATGAGCTTTCATCTCATTCAATTCCAAAATTATTCTTATTTGAATTAGTCTTGACTTTTCCTTTTTCTATTTAATAGTTATTAACTATAAGATCATACATAAGTTCAATTATATAACTAAAACCAGACAAGCATGTCATTACACAAGTATTTGCTCCCATGGCAAATTTGTGACATTGCTATGTCACAGAACTTATTCACAGATTTCTGCTCTATAGTATTTTTTAAGTTATTGCTTTACCTACATTGTTATTATGATGTTTGCTAATTTCACACCCAGTTCACCCTAAGATCCCTAGTAACAGGCTTCTCTTTCATAGTATGAGAAAAACCTTTCTGTCTTCATATGTGCTCACATTATCCACGGTCACAGGGAGCCTCTATCCCTATCCCATTAAACACAGAAAACCAGGTAGAGACAGTAAAATCTTTGTTTCAGTACAGAATATGCTAAATAAGCAGTGTAAACAGTGGCAGCATGTGGCATAGGCAATAAAGACTACTTACTAGGGTGGCAAGCTCAAGGCAGGATCTCACCTAGGGTACCAAATGTGCCAAGATGACCAATGAATGTAAATATGAACCCTTCTGTAACACAGGACACAATGAAGTGGAGGACGTTGCTTTTAATAGTTATGATCCTAACATTGGCTGCAGCACTCATGTCATTGAACTAAGTACATGTGGTTTATTTGACATAACTGCTTCTAAACTGGAGTCAGAGCTTGAACCATCAGATGTTTCCAGCACTGCAATGGACACTGCACCAGCAGAGAAAGCTGCAGTGGAGGCTGACAGAAGATCACAGGAAGCAACATCATCACTAGAGCCATCTCCTGAAGCTTCTGCTACTTGCACAGCAACTGAAGAACCAAAGGCAGTGGAACATTCTGCAGCAGCAGAACTGAGCTCACAGGCCAAAGACCCAGAACCAAAACCAGAGGTCACCCATACGACCAAGAAGGAAGTTATTCCGGAACCCCAATAATCAAGGGAACCATCTCCAGTAAAAAGTCAAGATATCCGAAGAAGCCCTGAGTAAGCAGAAGATGCCATTACATTCTCAGGGGCAGTGCTCAAGGATGTAACAAACAATGAATCTAAAGCAGGCAATGGGAGTATTGCAGCCATCAAAAACAGAGCCAACATACCCTGTATCAACAGCATAGGAGCCAGAGCCAGGGACTGTTATTCAAACAGAAAAAGATACTGCCAGAATGACCCAGCCTAGAAAATTCAGGGATAAACTTCTGAGCCAGATTTCTAAGCCAGATTCTGAACCTTACAATGACCTCACAACATTGGCTGGAGCTACACAAATTGGTCTAGAAGATTACTTGAATATTATCACTAAAGAATGAACATTTTAAACGGTGTGTATATTCAATAAAGATGACAAGTAGGTGTGCTTATCCTAAGCTTTCTTCAGAAAATAAAGCTTTGCAACAGTTTAAAGTTAACTCCTTGATATTTCATTTCTAAAGCAATGAAGCATGTACCATGATTAATTATTAAGTTACACTTCATCTACCATTGCATTATGAAAAGCATTTTATCAGTATACAATGTCAGGCCCATATATATAAACAACATTGAAACATTTAAACACAACAAATGTTCCTACAAGATAAAAACCTCCGGTTTTTATTAGATCCTGGGGACATTTTGTTCTCATGATATAATATATAGATGGTTCACACACACACACACACACACACACACACACACACACACACTCAACTTCCGAATGCTTATGCTTGCCAGTAATAAACTTCTGGTGAGCTTGGGGTGTACTGCAAGCAAGCTATCATTTACCTGCTAGTTTTTTTTTTCCATTTTCCCTTGAATGTGTATTTAATGTGACTTCTCTATCTATGACACATTTCACTGTTAGTCAACTGTCAAAGTAAACCATGTCGGACATGTTAATGACCACAATACTAACAAACACTGAAGGCTATTAAAGAGACACTAATGGTAGTATCATATTGATTTCCGGACTTGTTTAATGGCCAAGCAACAGCCGTGATGGTTACACTGAGCTGTAGAACGTGTGCAGGATAGAACAAACAAACTTTTAAGGACCTGGTCTTGATCAATAGTTTTTATTTTAGAAATGGTGCATGGGAGTTCAATTTTATTTTATTTTATTTTATTTATATAGCACCTTCAACAAGCACTGTCACAAAGTGTTTTACATAGTCTCGGGCCCAAGGTCCCCAGAGAGTAAGTCAAAGGTGACATTGGTAAGGAAAAACTCCCTCAGGAGGAAGAAACCTTGGGGAAAAACCAGACTCAAGGGGGAGGCCCATCCTCCTCTGGCCAGCACTGGGCAGGACAAACTCATTAACATAATATGCAACAGCAATGAGGTAGAACAGTCAGGTGGACACCAGCGTATTGGAGGATGTCGTCAGGGAGGTGAACACTCAGAATTGAAATTTGGGAAATTAGTCTTTATCATGACTCCTAATTTTCCAAGCCACCCCCTACCCATCATCCTCCGAGCTGGAGGCCTGGCTAAATTCCAGAGGAATCCCATTGCACTGAAGCAAATGGTACTATAAGCCATGGATGAGGACACATTCTTCCCTAAAGAATTTTAGGATTCTTGTCATTGCCTGAAAGTGGGGCAAATATTTTTAATGCTATGACATGAATGTTAATATCTAAAATCTCTTCCAATAAATTCTAAAGAAATAAAAAATTGAAAGCTGAAATTTAAGGGTACTGTAATGATTCTTGGTGCCTTTTCAGGAGGATTAACCATGACAGTAAATGAATTAAGCAGAACCATATGAATGGATCCTCCCTAATTAGTGAAATAGACATTGGAGGATATTTATCAGTCTGGATATACTGTAATGAAAATCCTATAAATCAAACCTTTTTGTTGGTCTTTAAATCTGCCTGCAATGACCCTGGCAAATAAGACGGCAATGATGACATGTCAATGTCACCTCTGGGTCTTGCATAGAAGGACAGAGATATTGTTGTAATGAATTATTTATGAAATACATAAATGGTAGTGGGGCATAGAGAATATGCGGTTATCCTGTGGAATACACCCTCCTTCCAGCTGCTCAATGTAATGTCTTGGCTGCAGATGCCAAAATCCATGTCCAGTCACAGCATGAAGAAAACATACAGTCCAGGCCTTGGGAAGTTATGGAGTGGGACCTAGCCCTCTGTGACAGCCCAACCATCCCTTGTCCAGAGTTCAAAATAACTGGTGCCAGGTTATTGACAAGAGACCACATTCATATCTCAGTGTGAGTTGAGAAAATAATTTCAGCTCTCACTACAGAACTAAGCAACAAAATACTTTTTGAGCAAAGAGTGATGACCTTCATGAAATGTCAGGTTGCTAGTTGCCATCTGGTTTAACAAATAACAAAACTTTGGATCCAAATATCCTTTTACTAGAGAATGAACAGAATCTGAGAAAGTCAGAGAAGCTTATAACAGTGGTTAAAATAACAGACATCTACAAGTAACATTTGCTCACAACTCTAATGTTTCTCAAGATACCCCTGATGCTGATACAAGTGTTAGAGTTATAATGAAAGGTTTTGTCAAAAAGCATATAGAAATGACTGCTGTTTTACATAATGGATGTGTGTGGTTTGACCACTGCCTCAGGGAGGCTCTAAACATCATCTAAGATCCCTCCCACCTTGGCTATAGTCTATACTCTTACTATCTGGTAAAAGACATAGGTCAATAGTCACAGCGCATACACACAAACATATAGAATTTACCTACTCCTGTATTTTTGCATTCAAAGATAAAGGGACTAACAAAAAAAGATCCAAACAGTTTTGTCTCATATCAAATTTAATCAAGTATTCAGGATTTCTTAAGCATATTTATGAAAGGAAAAACATGTGTTTTAAAGACAAAAATGCTTATTTCTTACAAGACAACTTTGGCCCTGTCCCAAATAACACATCTGTACACTTGTGGTCTTCATTTGTGCATACCCAAAAAGTTCACAATGCCGTAGGGTGTCCCATTGCTGAGTTTTGCTCTCATAAGTGCTCACAAGCGCCCCCTATGAGTCCTTAATGTGGTCTTCGATGAAGACTTTCGATATTGAACTTCATGCAGACTATTACCCAAGATGTGCTGTGATCATGTGTTCTGGGCCAAGTGACTGCACTCCACGTGTGTGTGTGTGTGTGTGTGTGTGTGTGTGTGTGTGTGTGTGTGTGTGTGTGTGTGTTAAAGAGCTGCAAATGGCCCACCTTGAGTAGTTCACTGGGATGGTTTCACTGCTATAAGCATGTTAATGTAAATGACATGATCAAAAGGCCTCTTAATGCTGGCTTATACACTGGATTCATGAACAGTGCCTTCTTTCAGAATGAATTCACGCACCCTGAGCACTGAAAAGGACCCACTGAGGATCTTGACTGCCCCTTAGACAGTGTGACATTTAACAGAAAAATTATTACACTGAAATGTCAAAAGTGCAAAAAAAATCACATTTTTGGTAACAACTTGTCTAGGGTCCAATGCTTAAATGATTTTGCTTGACCTTAACACACACACACGCACAGATTTGTAGTGCAGGGGACATTAATAATCACAGATCTCAGATTATGCATGTTATCCCATCGGGAGTACTTTCAGATATTGGTTTAATACTTGTCCATGGTTCACTTGTTCAGCATAATGGAATGCTGTAAAAAGCCACAGAGCATTTAAGCAAACTATAAAAACCTCACCTATATAACACCAGCAAATTAAAAATGAAGTCCTAGCTGGATTTAAAACAGTACTATCTTAAAATTAAATATTAATATTTTGTATCCAGAATAATTGTGGACAAGCAATCAAAAATTTCCCTTTGTCAGGCATGGTCCTGGCTACAGCTACAAACTGGACCGTTCCAGCAGAAGGGTGTTACATGCACAAAATCCCAAACTGCTGGTACCTCAGTGGACTGGAATCATGCTGTTATCAGAGGTATTTTAAATTTGGCTGTTTGTTAAATCTAGATGGCTTGCTAATCTGACTGGCTTCCGGTACAAGTACTTCAATTAAATTTTAGATTTGCAATACTACCAAAATTATTCCTCAAAGATTGGTCTGAAATTAAACATGGAGCCTGTACATTTTACAGTTCAGATTAATTTATGCAGAGAATTTTGCTTGCCATATTATATCAATTCATAGCTTCAGTCCATCTGCATTATTTCTGTAGATTACGGATCACATGCAACCCATTTAGGTAATTCAAACACCCACAGAACAAAGAATAGAGCAGCAGCTCTGCAGTGCCTTGATCAGAAGAGATGTCTTTTATGGGCAAATTAATTGTAACTTTAATGGTTTGTTAATAGTCAGGTATATAATCAGCTCTATTCATGTACCTTATGGAGTTACGACTTTGGTCAATAGTAGTGATTGGTCATATTGGCTACTACCTTCAGGTGAGTCTGGCATCAGCAATGATGCACAATGACAGTGATGATGAGGCTAACACTGTGGGTGGAAGTCTATTTGTGGAAATGATACCGATAATATCAATGTGATTTTTATATGATGTGTGCTTTCAAATACAGCAAGTACTTCAGGGTGGCAGAACTAGCTTATATCTGATTAAGGAAAATTGAATTGACCAAATCCTTGCATTGAGTTAAAGTTGGTAGACCAGGAACAATTATAAAGACAGTTTACATTGGGCTTTGCTGAACACAACTTGAATGTGTTAGATGCCAGTGCACCTGTTCTTGTCCTGCTAAAACAATTGCACTCATATGTAGCCATTCAGTACATTTATTCCAATAAGTCTGAGACATAGGTACCTAGAAATAGTGTCTATAATGAATGTCAGGTAGTATCCATAGAATGTTGACTGTTCGGGCTTGTGCAACAACAGTAATAACCTGAACATGTGCTTTCATGCTTTGCTTTGATTCATTTCAATAAATGAATCATTATGCTGGCTCCTCATCCACCTTGAGGCATAGGCTCTTATCTAGGTTCCATCATGAACTCATGGATCTGCCCCATGTCCCTCAGTGAAAGTGCCTATCTGTACTGTAAAGAGTCAATGGTCATGCTGGCACCCACAACTGTGTATCGTATGATGTTGTGGAAGGGAGAGGAGGCAGCGTGGGGAGGGAGTATGGGGAGAGGAGGGGTGACATGGATTTAATTTTAGATGTGAGTGATTCATGGTTTAAAGAAACCGTGGTTCATGCCACAGTTATTCCATTTTCATTTTTTCACTGCAGTTGAATGAATTTGTTTTCAACGTCCCAGAAAGGGATACAATAGTCAGTCAAGGAATGGTTACATTAAATATGGTCTTATTCTCAATAGATGGCTTTACTATAACTACAATATCAAAGAACAAAGTCAGTAAAGTTAGACTAAAAAGAAAAAAGTATGGGCTTTTATTTGCCCTACAGATCTTGTAATATTCTTTTAACATGCACAAATTCTATGACAGAAAGCTCTACTACTCAGTCAGTGACGGTTTCTCAGTGATCTCAGATCACTCTCCTCCTGAGTCACCAGGTTAATTACCTTTAAATAGAACAGTATCAACCTGGGAAGCAGTTTGAAGAATAAGTAACCCAACATAGCTCCAAACTCGAAACCATTACAAAAATAGCAAATGTCTCAGTTCTGGAATCTGTTTTTCCCAATTTTTCTTCTCCCAGGATCCAAATATAACATCTGTTCGGTACACGGACAACATTCATGTTATTATTCTGTCTTAAGCTTCTGACAACCTTCCCTTTTGTATTGTATTCTTTCATGAATAAAAAATTCCTTATTTGTAATATTGTGTGGACATTATATATCAACCCAAAGCCCCTTACATTGTCTGCAAATTAACCTGAAGTAGAAGCCTTGATGGTTCTCATACCCATATTGCAAATATTTGTAATGATTCAGAACACAGCAGGATCTAAGTGCAGAATCCAATGGTTTATTGCCGAGGAGTTAGGCAGAAATTGTCATTAGTAGACAAGTGAAGGGTCAATGAAACAGAAATCCGTAAAAGTATCCAAATCATAAACATCTACACTTAGCAAAGAACAGATCGAAACCAAAAAAACAGAAAAACAAACAAACAGAAATAGCTGAAATCCAGAACACACAAAACACAAGAATCCAGTGGTGAAAACAAACACTCAGCACAGTGTCAACAGTCAATATCTCACAATAAAGTAAGGGAGTCTGAGTTAAAGATTATCCTGATTAGATATACCTGGTTTTGATATTCAGGGTCTGAGGAACAAAGGTATGCTGGACATGGCTAGGTTGGCATGAGAGTGACAATATCTCCCTTTTGCTTCTCTGTACCATTTGAGTTATATAATATCTCATTATCATCAATGACCACCACAAATATCAATTTGTCAATTGATTTACACATCATAATGGGTTTCAATGATATAAACTCCAGATTCTGAATCATCTGTGACGCAAACACATTCTCCTCTTCCACAATACTGGCATCACAGTAAGTTGAAAAGCTAAATAAAGACATGACTAATCTCTAATAAAGAAGATTCACTCATACGTGTAGAGTTGGCTTTAAATTATTTAGTAAATTTCAGAATATTCATCTTTAAATAACTGAATCCTGTGGTCTTTTTCATCTTCCATGCCCATCATCTATTACATTAAGGTTGAATCCTATACCAGGAAGCAGATGGCACAAGGTAGGGGATATCCTGAATGTGATCAATACCATCCATCTTTCAACCACTTATTGAGTACAGGGTGGTGGCAAGCCTGGAGACTATCCAAGGAAAATCATGACACAAGCCAAGGGACAGCCTGGGTGAAATCAATTCAATCTTGTTTCATTTTTATAGAGAACCTTTATAGAGAACACGTTTTTGAGTGACTAGTCATACTAAATACCAAATGTGAGGTCTGATCGATGAAATGTGTCTGTACAAGTAACATCCAATGGCCAGCTTTCTACATACATGTGTATAGATATCCACATGTTTAGATATAGAACATCTATTGCAAACCAAACTGTGATTTATAGTAGATCTCTTTCAAAATCAGTGGCCAAAATCCTTCAGCTTTCTGTTTCTTCCACATTTGTGTCTATGGAGCAGGTAGATTGTAAAGCTGGCTTCAGCCTCTGTCCTCAACTTCACTCTATTGCTTGATTTTGTAAATTTGTTGTCATTTAACCAAATCCTCCTGTGTAACTTCATTAATTGGGTATTTACAGGGCTGTACAAAAGTCTTAAGCTGAAAAAGAGAATTGCTTAAATTATGTTTATGTTGGTGCAAATCTGTTAATTTGTATCTGCCAATATGTGTAAGTTTAGATATACTGGTGTAAATTTTGCAAATACAGATACCATTCGATTTATCAAAGTATTTGTTCAACTAGTAGACCTTAGTTCTTATGTTATCTCAGTTTGTATTGTAACTACAAATTTATTTGTACCATTAACATTAGGCAATTAATAAAACCATAGTCACTGAGAGCTAAGTTGGTTATATATTGCTTGTGCTAAGACATCGAAATACGCTGTTCCTCAAGACTGAAAAGTGACACGCTAATGAACGCTTATTAACCATACAAGGAAAGTATAATGTGGAAAACACAGTAACTATGTGGCAACCATGTGATCTGAATAGCATGAAATGGGCACTTGATCATCAGTTATACTAATTCATCCCTAGTAATGAATGATTAATCGGTAAATGGTCTGCCTGAATACACAGGGTGAATACAGCAATGAACTCAGGGAAACCAAGGCAAGAACCACAACGGGGGACTCAGGCACAAACAGGCAAGGCAGGGGAACAAACTAACTGAGAACAGGAACACTACAAGAACAAGGGACAAAACAAGATCACAACTGGCAGTAACACTAAAAAACACACAGAAAAAAAACAAGAAGAGAGATGGGAACTTAAATAACAACAGACACAGGTGGAACACATGAAGACAGTCAGGGTAAGGGCAATTGTCAAAAACGAGACGACACGATGACCAAACACAAAACCCGTCAGTACGGCAGTGACTTGGAATCCTGGGGTGCTGAGGCATTTCCACATTATTGTGTCATTTTAGAGAATCACCATTGAAGACGTAGTTATTAATTTTCATTTAAATATACATACATTAGATAAGAAAAAATATCTCTCATTCATGGTCTTTAATTAGAATATTTTTATTGTAAAAAAGATATTATAAACATAAAATGGTCAAATCAAAACTTCAGGCATCATGTCAGTGGAAACCAAATGTAATGTCCAGTCCTGTACCTGCGCTGCCTTGCCTAAATTTTGCGATCACCTGTTCTATACCTAGAATACACACAGAAACACACACACACAGACACAGTTTAATATTTTGTGAGGTTTGAGGCGGTTGTTTCTATTATTGAGCCTTCTCTGGTTTTGCTTGTCTGCTTGTTTGCTGCCATGTTCCTGTTTACTGAATCTAACTTTAGATTTAGTTTAGAACTTTGTTCTGCCTGCCTGTTTTCTGACCTGTTTCTATTAGCTCTGCATTTGGATTTCCATTCTGTCTTTGCTGGTTTTCCTGGTTTTGACCCCTTCTCCCTGAATATTGAAATGGGTCACTAAAGGCATGATGCTCTGAAATCTGATCCAGTCTCCTCCTCATTATACCAGGTAAATGGAGAGTTTATGAAACAAAAATTCATAAAACATACATTCTTGCTTCTGTTGCATTCATACTAGGAGTGTTAAGACAGTATAAGAAATATATTTTTTGAAATACAAAATTCCATCCCATAATATTGTACCCCGGTGACTGAGTGATTAGCACATCTGCCTCACAGGGAGAAGGTTCCGGGTTCGGTCCTCACAGCCGACAGGGGCCTTTCCGTTTGCATGTTCTCCCCATGCCTGTGTGGGTTTCCTCTGGGTACTCTAGTTTCCTCCCACATTCCAAAGACATGCAGGGTATGTCAATTGGCTACTCTAAATTGCCCATAAGTGTGAGTGTGTATGGTTGTTTGTCTCTGTGTTGGCCCTGCAGTGGATTAGCAACCCGCCCAGGGTGTACCCTGCCTTTCACCCAAAGTCAGCTGGGATCGGCTCCAGCTTCCCCGCAACCCTGGCGGATAAGCGGTTTAGAAGATGGATGGAATATTGCACCCAGATACAATCACACAGGTGTCTAAGCAAGTGGCTCTCATTTCTTCATTCTATCCTATTATATGAACATAAGGGTGTACCTTTTAACTTAATGGGCAGTCAAAGGTACTCCAAAGCTTTAAAAAAGTACAAATAACATTTATTACCAAAGCCTTCCTGCAATGAGCTTAGGTTACTGTTAAATTGGTTTAAGACGGAGATAGCTTCCTTAAGCTGTGTTACAATATAGTTGCCATATGCTATCAAATCTTTGTTTTCTTTGAAAAATAATTTTTAGTAAACAAGACACTAACTGTGTAAAGTTTCATCCTGTTCAGTCCTGATGATAGTATTACTGTCACAGCATATGGTCCTGATGGCACAAGCTGAGCTTATGGCATTTATAGGACACTGAGGTCATGGCAAGACTTTGACTTCTGTCTGAAAGCCATTTTCTTATTCTTCCTGGCCACCATCTGGCTGATGAAGCGTTTGGCTTTCTTGCTTATGCTCTCCTGCCTCTTGCAGCTGGCCTGACGCCGGGCATTCTGCTCCTTAGTGTCCTTGCGCAAGCGGATCTGCCGCACGATGCCCTCAAACAGCTCCTGGACATTGTGGTTCAGGGAGGCTGATGTCTCTATGAATTTGCAGTCAAAGACCATGGCACAAGTTCTGCCCTCTGTTGGAAGACAGGGACAGGTGAGAAGAAGACTCTACACCGTTGAGCCATGATCTCTTTGGTCTCTGGGATTTTCTCAGATCCTTCCCAGATATTAACATAATGGTTGATCAACTCAGGAATGAATAAAATATCAATGACCTTGGAAATTCTTCCGATTTTTAGCATCAATCTTGAATGAATAAGTGAAAAATGCAAATATTAAAATTAGACATTGTTTCAAAGGTTCATAACAGTAAAATGCATAGCCATGTCTTACCATCCACAGAAACCTCTCTGGAACGAACCAGGTCGCTTTTGTTACCCACCAAGATAATGGGAATATTTTCAGACTGTCTAGTGCTGCGTAGCTGTATGCGCAGTTCAGATGCCTTCTCAAAGCTGCCCTTGTCCGTGACTGAATATACGATTATGTAGGCATCTCCCATACGCAGGCACTGCTCCTTCATCCGCTGGCTGTTCTCCTGCAGGTTCACAGAGATGGCACACACTGCCACTTGGTCGTGCTACATGTTCCTTACACGTCAAACGGCATGATTTCTTATTTTTGCACTGTAATATCTTGTGTTTTAATAAACATCAGCGAAGTACGTAAATGAGACCTTTACTAGACTTTCATTACTCCCCTTTCAACATTTACTAACCATCACCTTCAGATGTCACCACCTCCTCATGGTTACCCATCCGATACATGCTTAACTTTAATATACTGTACATTACATGTGCAGCGTTTAGACAAACAACTACCAATACCTCATTAGTACTTTATCGTTATAGAACATATAAAAAGTCATATTAAATGCTTGTAGCTGCACACTTACCAGCTCTGATGTGTCATATAATAAAATAGTAGCTTCTTCCTCATCCACAACAATGCAGCGGTTATATGTGTTTCCTGTATAACAAAATGCTTTTTTGTAAGTTGGGTAGTTGGCTGAGGTGCGAATTTCAGTAACATATTTGTGATGTATTAGAATTAGTAGAGAACGGGAGTATGACGGCTATACGTGATTGAATCGGTACCCGTTTTCATTCAGTAAGGAACGTTTTGTCGCTATTTTACCTGTTATCGAGTTTAAGATTAGAAAAAAAAAAACACATACCAATTGACGATATACTGTATACAATCATGACATTAACTACAAATATAAATTTCGACCAAGGTGCGTGTCTTTGTTAATCTGATAGTGCGTCAACATGCGGAAATGAATGTTCGTTAACGAATTTTTGCTATTAAAAAATCACTCTGTCGTCTTCAATTTCATTGTTCAAGAATTATTATTAATATTAATTGTCGCGATTATTATAATCGATGTTTATCATTATTGATTTTGCATGAAACATGGCTAGTAAATGATCAACAATATACCTGTTTGGTCGCAGTCGCGCCAGTCGTCAACCTGACCAAAGATGTGTGCCAGACAGGACTTGCCCACCCCATGTTCACCCAGGAGGACGACCTTATGCACCTGTCCCTCCCGCTGCAGGGCACGGCTAGGCGGCACGGCGTTCTGTCTTCTGGAGCTCTTGCACCCGAGCCGGCTCAGCGCTCCCGTTTCCCACACGGAAAGCGTGGAGTTTACGGCGCTCCACTCGTGGCCACTTCGGTGGAATGCCGAAAAGGGAACGGGGGGTCTCTTTTTCTCCGTGTGCCCGAGTTTATTGCCTTTATTAAGAGTCACGATTCCTGGTATCTGCGAATTACAGACGCACGTTAATAATCACAGGTAAAATACATCGTTTTGATGTTAATACTAAATTCAAGACTACATTACTCAGACTTACAGCAAATTTTGTCGGTGTCTTCCAAGAAATACAATTAAAAATATGCATGGCTATATTTTTTATGGCTGTTTTTAAAGTTATGCAAAATTATGCAAATTTCCAATAAATGTATGAAGAAATGACGATAATTCGAATCAAGTAAGTATTTTCCTGAGCAAAGGAAAATTTCTGTTAGTTCAGGTTTTTTTCTTATTGTAAATTGGTTCTTCAGCCGAACGATAACGATAACAACGATAAATAATGTTTCATTCCAGAAGGAAAAATATCATATGCTAAACCCCGGCACGCCACTCTTTCTCCTGTACCGTTCAATACCGACAACAAGTCGAATTTCTCTATTTATGTGCCAGAAAACTGACGCAAGCCACAGGGAAATGATGGCTCTCTCTATACTAGCAGTGACATCACACCGTGATGAAGGGCGACCAGCTCGGAATCGCCAGTCTGCCTCATTGAGACGTGATTACCCGGTGGAAAGAGAAAGGGAGGGTGGCAGGGATTCTCCAGCTGTCGCCAAGCCGACAGAATGATGTAA
Organism: Gymnarchus niloticus; assembly: GCA_009936485.2. NCBI lineage: Eukaryota > Metazoa > Chordata > Actinopteri > Osteoglossiformes > Gymnarchidae > Gymnarchus > Gymnarchus niloticus. The sequence goes on along the minus strand of JAACJT020000016.1, from coordinate 2,046,256 downwards.
TACAGCTGTTTTTACCGGAGTGTGCGTCAAGGACAGTCAGCCGTGTGCCTGCGTACACAATTAAAGGCGGTGACTGCCGCCGGAAATTGGGAGTGAGCTGTCTGTCCTATACTTACACGCAGCTGATGTGTTTTTATCTAAAGTGTAATTTCAGGTAGATTAGTGTGTTTTTGACTGCTAGACTTTCACATTCGTTTTAAAGAAATACGCATAATATTTTAAAGAAAAGCAACAAAAACAATGGTTACAAAAACAATGATATATGTGCTGTGTGTGACCAACTGGGGTACTGTCACTAAATTAACACACACACACACACACACACACACACACACAGAGGAATATGTCCCTACCGACTTTCACACGCTCCTGCACTGAAGTCTTCACATGGCTTGACACATGCTTCAGTTTGCACAGCAAACAAATTAAAACATTAATTTGTGCATATCTATATATGGCGATTGAAGGAAAAATGCTTTTAAATAAAAACTGATATATTTAGGTTCACCCTGAACAACATTGATTTTGATTCTTTTGAGTTTATTCAACTAAACTAATTGTTCATTGATTTGTCTGCTTTTAACATATATGCATCATTTCAATAGTGGATGGCAAAAGCGGGATGTGGTACTGATTGTGTTCGTGATCCAGCTGAACATTTCAGGACACACTGAACAGCCTGAAGGATGACTCACTTATGGATCAAACTGAAGGAGTCAGGGTAGTGGCCAAGTAGTTTTGTTCTCTTGAAGGATTCGTTCATAAAGAATGAATCGTTCACGAACAATGCAAGTCTGGTTGAACACAAAGTATACGTTTTAATATAGTATAAAGTCAGCTTGTGTCGATACTAATTCTTACCATGTTCAGAAAAAATTAGAAACTCAGAGGAACCTTAGATTTGGAATGAATATGCCAGGACCCAAGTGCAGCTTGCGGGTTTTATTTTCCGGGAGCACCGGTAATCGATCAGGTCGGGAGAAACCCGGGTGGAACCAAGCGTTACAACCAGGGGCCATCGAGGAGACGGGCACAGAAGTCAGGAACCAGGGAATCAGGCGAATCCAAAATGGCAGGCAAGACAGGTCAGAAATTCAGAATACAAAAACACTTTGATAGTCATACACGTGCTGTTCAGTAATCGGAAGGAATGCTCGGTAGGGAGTCAGATACGTGCAATCCCTTGCAACATTTTGAGCTAGTGTAAGGCTTACAACAGTGTCTTGAGTGGAAACAGGTATTAAGACTCCGGCGATGATGACCTCGATGACAGCGGTCGGGATCGGTCCGGTGGGGGATGTGACAAGAATAGATAGTACGAAAGATTTCATTCCTTTTCAGTTTGAACCTATTAAACCGGTGTGCGCGAACAATTTTGTTTTAGGTGCTTACTAATGGACCAGACTGCAGACCAACTGGTTTTCCCACGTTATTTAAAATATTTTTTGATATCATATAAATGTCACGTGTAATGAAAGAAGTGCTCTGAGCTGGGCACGTCTTCGTGACCAAACGCCAGCTGGGCTATTCAAAAACAGTCTGTTGTGTAGGACAGAGCAAAATAACAGCAGAGCAAGAAAATGACTCACAATTAAGGTGGTGTGGTTCAGTGTTTATTAAGGAAACTGCTACAGTGACAGAATAAAGTTTGTAATAAACCTGAAATAGTATAATAACTGCCAAATGCACATGACCATAATCACAAGTTATTCTAAAATGCATAAGTCTAAGATCCCCAAAATGGGAACCACAGCCAGTAAATGGTAAATATCTCTGCGCCTGTGTGTCTGTCAGAAGGTAACTGTGTACCATGGTCCATTGCCATCTAAGGAGGCTTTGATGTGTAGTTCCAACAGCACCAGGTGGGTGGATGGTGGCAGTGGCAGTGAAGTGCCAGGGGTTCAGAGGGGAGCGCTGGCATGGGTGCATCAGCAGGCTCCTACATAGCCTGAAAATGGACAGGTCTTCACCGTCAGGTGACCCACAACGTTGCCCCTGGATGAATGGATGTTTTTCTTTGTTTCCACTTGGCTACTTCTCCTTGATCTTCCAGGTTTTTGCAAAATATTTACTTGCCTTTTTATGTAGCAATTCTTAATGACATGATTGAATCATATGGAAATATTTATTAGATTATTTTTGCATGTGAATGTGACCTGGAATGTTAGGTGGAGGCAGCTTTGGCTTGTGAACATTTACAGTATATATAGTGCCCCCTGCTGGTGAGTAATCTTGGGATTATTCATCAAGATCAAAAGTAGAAACAGAAAAGAATACACCACCAAAATATCAGAGAAGAGAGAGTGGGGGGGGGGACTCTTTACAACACTGTCCTGTCAAGGATTTTCACTCAACAAATTATGCCTCAGAAATACTACAAAATAGATTTATCTGAAGCAATGAAAGAAATCCTACAAAAAATAAACTGAACAAAGAATTTATCTTTTAACAGCCTTTGTTAGCCCAGATTTTGACCACTCTCCGAATACTTATTGCATCTAACACAATGAACAGTACTAACACCACCAATAACAGTTTATCCATACATCCTCATCAGAGTCGCAAGGGCTATTAAAATATGATGATTCTAATCCAAAGACACTGGCTTGTCTTTTTAAAACAGCTTAATAGATTATATATGCAATTGTTTTATAGTTTTAATGAACTTTAATACTTTAAATTTGTCGCTTTTTGACATCATCAAGATCACCACTTTCTTTTTAATGCTTTGGAGATGCTGGGGAATGTCTAAGATTAAACTACAGCAAATAGAAATAGCATCTTTGAAAGGATCCCTCCGTTCATTACATCAAAACTTTACTAAAAAAACAATATATTTAATTCAAGCCTATGAACCTTTTAGCACAGTAATAGATGCAGAGCCATCACTTATACATTTATAAAGGCTTGGAAGATGCTGAAATGTCCAAGACCTAGAAATGATCAAATGTTCCTCAAAATAGTATTATGAAATTGTTTAAATAAAGTGGCATATTTTGGGATTTGTTGGTCAATCAGCATCCCTTAATAGTAAGTGGAAGTCTGTAAAGATTTTTTTGGGCAAGCCATTTGGCCAAGGCCTTGCTGTCCTGGCAACTGATGCCAGCCACATCCTAATTTTAATTACAAATTGAAAACTACAGAAAAAATACTCTGCAAAATGCTCAAGCACAGTACATGGATCAGCAACATACATGACTTGCAGGAGTGAACACCTGGTCACACATGCATGACAATGCAGTGAGTCTTCATCAGTCATCCGTTTTGACCAGCAGTATTAATAAAGACCTGTTCTGTTCATATTACCTGTATAGCCACAGTGCTCTGCCAATAAGCATTTAGAAAAAGCAGCATGTTTATCTAACCTTAAATGAAGGACCAGTAAAATAAAAAATATCATGACCTTACCTGACTTACCAAAAATGATGCTGTAATAAACTGACATTTATATTGAGTATAGAGATACACATAAACCTCTCCTCCCACATGATTAAAGAAACAAATTAACACACAACTTTGAAGCTCTGTAAATCGAATTACACATGCAGAAAGCCTTAATGGATTCATTCACGCCTGTCATTTCATGCTATAAGTGCAGCAATTTAAACTGTTTTTTTCTTTTATAAAATATATATATATGCTTCATAAAAAAATACTATTGTAGCAATTTAATCAGGTAACAGCAGTATGAAGAATAAATGTATTTCTAATCTGTTTAAGTTTAAAATAATACAATAATTTAATTTTGTAGAAAATGTGAACCTTTGAAAGTATTCAAGAACCCCAATAAAAAAGGTAGCTTGTACTAGGGATGGTCATTCCATTATCATGGTGTTTGTGGTAAGTATGTTGCCTCTCTGTGCTAAATTTGTACTGTATCATTCATCTCAATACAGAAAACAAACACAGACACACACAACTCCATTTGTACTGCAGTTAAAACACAGCAATTTGGTCCCAGAGGCAAAAACAAAGTGACCAAACATGAAGTGCATTATGCAGTTTCCAAAAAGCATACTGAAACTTAAAGGGCATCATTATCTGAATCCCAATCCTGCATCTTCATGTGTTGCAGCATTTTTGATTCAGACCCGTTTCTGCATTGGACAGCTGTAATCTGCTCCCCCTAGAGGACAGAAAGAGAAATGGTGCTGCAGCTGTGCTGAGCAGATCAGAGTGTGGATTAAGTGGAATTAGAAGCATCAAGGTAGAGGAGGTTCAGTTCTCTGAAATGGAGAGAGCAAGGGCAGCTTGCAGTGCCTCCTCCTCATCAATGCTGTAATCCTGCAAAGGGGAAGAGACACAGCTAGTTTGATGTCTATCAAGAGCAATCGAGGTGAATCAAAGTAAAATTTTGCAGATAAGGTGACTGGATTTATATCCAACTAAAACATGGTGACAACAGACCATTAGTACATAATAAAGTTATGATCATAAAGTTATGATTCAATACATAGCTGCAGAGTCTCCTTTCACTAAGAGCACATTGTGACATGGTCATTAAAGGAAGGTTTGCAGGCTTTGTCCCAGAGACCTAGGGGTGAATTTAAATTGCATTGCTTTAGGACATTCTATAAACAGACCCAGTTCATAGCACTGAAGGTTGTTATATAATTCGCTGAAAATTTGAAAAGGAGTTAACCCCCTCCTCACCACAAACGTGTCGTAGGAGAACTTGTGCCGGTGGAGGAGATGCTGCAAGAAGTTGGAGCTCTTGTAGCTGGGGTCACCCCAAGGCATGGCAGAACACACTGGGCAAACCTGTGACGGAGCACCACTAAACATCTGCTCATGTAAAAAGCGTGATTTTTTTTCCCTCTTCTTCAAACTCTCACAGGTGGAGCTTCATCAAAGAAGTTCAGTGCCATTTTAATCCCACACAGCTGGCTGGAAGACTCACCACTTTGTTGGAGTCATTGCGGTGGTTCTCCATGCAATGTTTCACCAGCTCCTGCTGGTCCAAGTTGCGAGCTCCACAGTACGGGCACACAAAAGTGGAACGGTTTGGAATATTGCTAAGGGACAGATGCATAGCGTGAGCCATGAGGCTGCATTTCCGACACATTAAGCATGGACACTGCCAGCCTCGTGGCGTCATAAGATTATGCTTCCAGCCTAAACATGCTGTTGCTTAAAAGAGCAACCAGATGGGCCACTGCTGCTTTACTGTGTCACAGGCTCACACCTCGCACTGATCTCTCTATCATGAGCAAAGAACCAGCCACGAGACAGCATAGATAGAAACGGCTCTGCTGCAAAGGGGCCTCTGGGCTGTAAATTAGTGTGGGAATCAGCATCAAAGTGGGCTTCTTTTATCAGAAAGTGAGTCCTTAGACCCTAAGAATGACATGCCACCTGAACAATCTATCCAGGAAAGCCGAGTAAATCCCACAGCATGGCCCCATACACCCAGTCTATGCCTCTAAATTCCCCAGCCAATCCAACTCTTCCTCAAAACAGAGCATCTAACCCTTTTTCCTTTCAAACAGACTTCCTCCAGCTCTTAGTGCCACTCCATATAAATCACATGCATTTGGATACTGGTGGCAGTCTTGCCTGTATATGCCTTTAACAGATGCAGCAGCTCTTGTCCAGTATCTGCCATACTAAAACTGTCACAATTAATATATAGCACTCTATATACTGTATATATGTCTATAGCATATATACACACATAAAGACCTTACACTCAAACTGTGAGAGAATTAGTAGTACAACTGAGCTCTACTATGGAGTTAAAAAAACCACAAGAGCGATATGGCAGTCACAGTTGTCACGTCAAGTTTTATTTCCTTTCTGTGTGCGCTCGGTGAAAAACACACGTACCTGGGAATGGGCTGGGAGGTCGGCACGACGGGAACAAACTTCGGGCAGTTCGCCATCTGTTCTTGAACTTTAGCGCAAGATGAAGTGTGGGAGCGCATTTTTACCAGGGTGACCTGCAACCCAGAGCAGAACCAGAAGATGGCCAAGAAATGAGAGCACATGTCCGACAGAGTGTCAGACAGTGGGCATCACAAAGATGGTGACAGAGGGACCATGCAGAGATGGCGGCACAGATCAATTGTGGATATACACTGACAAATCTGTAGGAAGCTGCAAAAAATAACCTAAATGTACTATGAAAACACTATCTCAATGACAGAGGAAAAAAGCTGAATACAATTTCACATGTGAAGACTTAACTCTTTGCAGCATAACTCTTAAAGTTTTAGCCAGTTCTTTAGACAAAGAGGAAATGAAGAATGGCTTTAGTGTTAAAACAGTAGCAACCATGGCCAGAATAAGCAGCTAGACGTTGGATGGATGGATGGATGGCTGAAAAGGCAGTCTGAGTGACTGGTATATAGGCACAAACAGTGCTGAAACTGATGACCTTGCATGCCAGTGAACATCACATGACAGACAGGTGACATTTCCTTCTGCATGGCAACAGCCTCTGTGGCCAGGCTACCCCTTCAACCCACTCCCTAGGTCCTGACCTTTTTATTGCAGCCGCGGCATGGCGCTTTATAAGAGGACAGCTGTTTCTCCACACTGGAGGACCTGTCCACCTTCTTTGGGTCAAAGGGCATCCGACACAGAGGGCAGAGAGGTGAGACAACTTGCAAGCATGGCTGTAGACATTCCCCACAGAAGCTGGAGGAATATAGAAGACCACAGATCACAATCAACAGAACAAGAATTCACACTCCCTGCTCATCAGCTATGAAACAGAGGTATCCACACTGTTTGATCATACACTTCAATGTAAGACTTGTTGAACAGAGGATGAAGATGACTTAGAATATTAAACTACTGGGGTGTCTAATAAGCATCCAGGTTTACAAGTGAAAATCCCTGAAAACAGCAGCTGGGAGACTTCATGGGAACGAGGAAAGCCTGTTTAACACACGAAAGATAATACTGTCATCAGCAGCTGATTGGTTCAGTGACTGCAGTTTTATGGTCACATAGGAGGTCCGTGGAGTGAAACGGATGTTAACTTGTATTAGGAGAATCAGGGTTTACCAGTCCATCTACATCCCGATCCTTCCCTATGGTCATGAGCTTTGTGTAATGACCAATAGAACAAGATTGTTAGTACAAATGGTCAAAATTGTGTTTCTCCAAATGGTCACTGGACTCATTTTCCGTCACAGGGTGAAGGGTTCGGAGATCCAGAAGGACCTCAAAAGAGGGCCTTTGCCACTTTGGATTGAGAGGAGCCAGTTAAGGTGGTTGGGGCTTCTTAAAATATGCCACCTGGATGGCTCCCATGAGAGTTGTTCCAGTCATGCCCCATTGGGTGGAGGCCCTCAGGATACCCTGATAAAGTCTGGGGATCCCCCGAAACAAACTAGAGTCTGTGGTTATTGAAAAAGAATTCCAGTCTGTCCTGCTCAGCATGCTGCCACCATAATGCTCATTTGGAGAAACGGTGGGAAGATAAATGAATGAATGAATAGATGAGCATGCTAAACAAAATTTTTAGTCATCTTTGAAAAAGAGGCAGCAGGAGAAGAGTGAAGAACTAAGAAAATCAACTCAAGATGAAAGTAAAATTTTATGTATTTGTTCTAAAAGAAAAATTAACAGAGCAAAAATCCAGTGGAGAAGAGGAGGCACACTACAGAAATCAGTCTAATTAGTAGTATTTAGTCTAGTTTACAGGGACTTTAGGTAGTTACTCACTCCCCAGCTAGGCTATAGTCTGAAGTGTAGAGCTGGGTGGGGATCAGGGCCATTGACTTTGAATGAACTATTTTGTCAGAGCTGTCACTCCTGCTTCACACGTTGCTGTGTTGTTGGAGTGCCGGCGTTCAGGGATTCCTCATGCTTGTGTCCCCATTGATCTCTCCCTCATAGTTATGCTGCCATATATAGTTATGCTGGGGCTCTTGCTGTTTTATTGCAATTATTCTGCCACCTTAATTAAATTGCTGCTCTGCTCATGCAAGTTCTCTTTTCCCCATGCCCCCCTTTCTATGGTGTTCCTTTTGAAGGTCCAGATTCAAGAGATCCCCCTATTTGTCTGCTGGTCTACCATACCATCCCTGCCCATCACCTGTCCATCCTGACTGGTTTGCTGTCGTCTGAATCACTGAACCTGTTCTTTACCTTGTTCACCTGACTGCCTCCTCCAAGATACTGCTGTCCATCTGACTGCTAATGAACTTGTCCTGCCCCCTGCCGACCAGAGGAAAATGGATCTCCCCTTTGAGTCTGGTTCTTCCCAAGGTTTCTTCCTCTCGAGGGCATTTTCCTTGCCACTGTTGCCATTGGCTTACTCTCTGGGAACCTTGGGCCTGAGACTATGTAAAGCACTTTGTCACAATGCTCCTTGTTAAAGGCACTATATATAAATAAATCTGAATTGAAAGAAGGGGTAAATGTGCATCAACTGATAGCCAAAAAGAAAAACTGCTCCATAATAAACAACATAGACACACTTAGAATTTGTGAAAACCAAGCTGCTTGACTGCAGTTTGGGGTTAAGACTGATGGGCTTAATAAACGAAACCATGTAAATGACTAATGATACTTGTATCACTCTCTTGTGTTCTGTTTCTGTTCACTAAGTCCAAAAATCTATAAATAAACCATTTCAAAAATCCTGTATAGATGTAAGCTAGGTCATGGCTTTGTAGAACTACTTGTATTAAGGAAACCACTACAATAGACCAATGTCACACAAACCAATTAAAGGGACTGCCCTACTAGTCGTACCATCACAGAAAACCCCTCAAAGTCAAGAAATAGACAGTGTAGGTAGTAAATGGTCTAGGGCTGTACCTAATGACTATTTTTATTGGTTAATCTAGCAATTTTTTTTTTTGATAACCCAAACTAAAATTTTTGATTACTTCATTAAGATCTAACAATCAAATTACCATTAAGATTACCCCAAATAGTTCAAAATTCGTGTTCAGGAATAAAGGGTTAATCACTTTAACAATTTGGTTTTTAAGTGGAAATCGTGCATATATAACTAAGTAATAACAAAAATAGTGCATTTTGCACCAATTTCAATATGAACAGTCTGTGCAAAAACAAGTTCAAGTAATATTTGAATCTGATCTCATACTTTATGTATAGAGATATAAATCTGATTGTGGAAATACACAAATCAATATCCAGCCAAAAGTATTAAAGCCAGCTAACATTAACTAACTTTAATCTTAGAAACAGACATAATTTATAGAACATTTAGTTTTGCATCAGTGGAGGCAGAGAAATTTCCTAGCTGACTACAGACGGTTTAGTTTTAACATGGGCGTGATGAAAGTGCTACTATAATCAACTTTCACGGGTACTGTGAATGCAAAAGATGCTATATGCAGACAGTGCATTTGTTATGCAATGTGGTGGCTAACAAGCTACCTAATACTCATCATGGACAGTGACAAAAATTAAACTATACTGTTAAAGTGTGCTCTTTGTGGCAATGCACAATTCGCTATATACACATAGCTGAACTGAACTGGCAGCATCCCTTCCAGAGAACTCTGGAATGTTTCCATCATAGATGCTCCAGCATAGAAGTTATGCTGCTATGACACCCCATTTCACAGTTACTAAAAGTACAAAGCACTGTATTATTAGGCTTCAGCTTAATTAAAGTATTCTCATACTTTAGATATCCGAGGCCTTTTACTTGGAGCTCCCATCTTGCCACTTTCAAAGATGGCAGTACTTTAGACACCCGAGGTCTTTCACTTGGAGCTCCCATTTCAAAGCCACTTTCAAAGATGGCAATAACAAGACGCGTCGACGCCCGGCCCACAAATCGACGTATTTTTCGTCATCGGATTCGTGGGCCTTCGCAACGTAACACAAAGCATTTTGAAATTCAGAATTTTATTCTGATATATATATATATATACAGACAACGTCAAGCAGGACACTTTGAAGTAAGCCAGTGAATAACTCAATTATTTTATGGCGAAAAATCATAAAATATCAAGCGTACGAATGAAAATATCATTATTCTCCCGCTTAAATTGTCACATTATTTCCACAGAATTTAACTGCGCTGGTTAACCAGATTACATATTACTAGTTATTGTATCAGCTAAGTACGAGTATCATAGTTCAAACACATAGGAATCATCCTGTTTGCCCAGTGTTCACTCTCCTATCAGCTGACGTCTTAGACCTGACCAAAAGAGATGAACAATAAGAGTTCATCTTCACTATTACTGATCCAAATAACAAACTCAACCTCGGGCCATGTACCTGGATGATGGACAATCCCTTTAATTCGATGTGTTGCCGACACACTTACACCGAGCACTTAAAGGGAGGTGTTTCGCTGAAAACCGACCCCCCTGCTCACTTTGGACAGTACCGTGCAATCCGAAGACACAAAGCCGCCAAGTGTGCCAGCTTTCTGATAGACATTCCTTATACAACATCCTCCCTACGAAGGGCGTACAGGGAAGCGGGGCTCGCATGTCGTCGCCCCGTCCCCTCTGCAGCTCAGTTTCCCGTTAGTTTGCTAGGCTGTCCCGACCCGCTCAGTGTGTCTCCCGTCCATGGCCGACACCCTCCAACTTCGATGTGCTCCTTGCAGATGAAGCACGTCCATTCGATGTTAATGCTTATCTTTCAGAGCTCGCCTGTTTGTCATGATAGCAGGACGATAGAGGGATGTGGAGTTCAGACACTCGTTAAGACTATAAGGAGCAGGCTGGTAACTTTTCACTTATTCATATGCATCTCCCACGAATGAGGAAATAATGCGGATATGTCTTATCTTTACTTACAGTGCAGTGTAAGACACGGAATTGTGACATGTTGGTAACAACAATCGCTGCTGAAGATTAAAAACTATTACTATAAAAACATTGTATTGTATTCCAAACAGCATGGCTATAAGATAATGTTGCTGTCTAATAATTAATTACATATTGTCGGTCTGGTGTGAAGCAGACTCGACCCAATGGAAAAGGTCTGGTTCCGAACCAATACTCACATGTGAGTACAGTTTGCGATGCTGACAGGTTTGTGATACACCTCCAGGCAGATGGGGCAGGAGAACTGCGCTTCCATACTCTCAGCAGAGCCGCTCTGCTCTGCACCCTGCTGCTCAGGTTGCCTGAGCTGCGCAGCCGAGACAAAACTGCGGAACATCGCCATCGTGGATGCGGATCCCCCTGTGCAATTCGGATGGAGGCGAGGTTCGGTGTAGGGGTTCGTGTCCCTGACGTAAAGCCTCTAGCATCAGTATGATGAAGTGCCCATGCAGTATTTTCTGCACGGTATCAATCAAACGGCGCTGATGCTTTCCTATGGTGAAGGTGATATACCGTGCACGAAGGAAGTAAACGTTACAAGACAGCAAAAACAAAACCCTTTAAAGTTCCCTTTATCCAGATGCTTTTCTGGGTACTGAAGTTCACTTGTGCGTCGCTAGTGCAGAGTAAGCACGTAAGGGAACTGCAATCCCGAAAAGCAGCGCTCTGGTGTGTATGGCGATCACTATCTGGCGCTGTATCTGCAAAATAAGCCAGCTAGGGAAGCATCATGAAGGCGTGTTAACTGCGCAGAACTGGGCCTCGACCTGATGCTCTTCTGGTGATCACGACTAATACTGTGCAGTTTTAATTTGGATACCTGGTTCTGCTGAAACCATATCGGACTTTTACGGATAACTGTTTTGTAAAATGAGATATAGATTAATTAAAGTCTAAACGAGACTATGTGTATTCAGATAATTAGTATTACGTTTTGACTATAAAAATACGAAATATACAGTACAATGCTATTTTTCACCATTACCGAAATATATAATAGATATAGAAATAGACAATAAATAACCATTTAACTGGTATACAGAAAAATCATTCAATATTTCTTGTTTAAACCTTATTTTCTGTAGCACTGCTCTCCTTCAGAAATTAAAATACATAGTTGTTTTTGCTGTTAAAATGCTGTTTTATTAACTGAACCATTATAAAAGCCAGTGCTTGTTTGATGATGTAGGAGATGTCGGGTAAACAAATTCTCTGTACTGTAGTTCATAATGTTTCACCAGCGCCTTATGTTGTGTTGGATCGGTCAATGAAACGCCAAAGTTCCATTTACAGTGAGTTACATCTTTTGACTTGTTCAGAATAGACTTATTTGATTTAGATCTTTCCACAATATAGCAATGGGATAAATAATGTTTAAATAATGACAGTCGCCAGTAACTATCGACTTTCCAAACCCTACCACTCAATACCAAAACTGAATTTACCTATGTCCTGAGTAACTGAAATATTCCAATCATAACACTTGGGGGCACTGTTGTTACACTGATCATCAGCACAACCGCCCAAACTGCTAACCAGAAAGCTGAGTACAAGTGGTTTTCCAGTGATGGCTATCAGACAAATAGCTCCGATTCCTCTGCCTGTAATGGGATATTCTTTAACAATAGAAAGATATAAAAATATTTTAGTAAACAAAACTAATATCCTGGATCAATTAGGTCCCTCAAAGATAGTACAGGTACCAGGTCTAGCAAATGTATTACTTGCAAAATTAAATAATATAAAAGAGATTAATTGTTTGTTACATGATCTTTTATGATTGGTACTTGTTATTCAGTTTCCACTTATGACACCTTGACAGACACTGAAAGGATATGGACACACACACACAGTCACACGCGCATACACAAACAAAAAGAAATCTGGTGGGAGGAGCTACGCTCAGCCGACCTGGAGATGAGACAGTAAGACAACGCAAACCGTGCTCAGCTGGGCTGGACATTGGACAGTAGGGCAACGCAAACCGTGCCTAGCTGGCCTGGAGATGGGGCAGCAGGACAATATGAGGCATGCTTTGCTGGGCTACAGACAAGACAGCAGGATAATCTGGACTTGCAGAAGCACAACCCCATGCTGGAAAGATACAGTGAGAACTTTCAGTCAAGCCAAGTGCAGAAGCTAACAACAGGAAGAGTTTGTAAAGTACGAGACACCTGTCTATATGTACGTAAACATATAGCTATTTGTAGATGATATTAAATAATACACAGACCACATCTTCATGTGAAAGAATATTTTTAAATCAATCATTTTATAATTAAAATTAAAAAACAGCACCAAGAAGACAGTACTGTATTGTCTGCATAAGAGCTTTTTTGAGGACATGTCTTTTCTCAGCTGAACAGAACTAAACCCTTCCTCTATTTAAGCTGTCAAAAGAATTGGATATAAAACCAACTCATCCAGTTGTAAAACACTCTTGTTGTAACATACAGCTTTTATACTGTGTTCTCGGTTGAGTGATTTTTTTTGTATGGTATGGATTGAACAAATGCTTTATTGCAGTGCTTCCATGGGAGGCAGATGTAGGTGTAGGTTTGCTCTTGCCTTAGGGACCTCCACTGTAAACCATTCTGCACATTTTCCCTTCATCAATCCCCCCAATTATTAGTTGAGACCACCTGTGAGCACCCCAGAGTTTTATTAATTTCAGAGTGTAAGACTGAAAGACTGAAGAGCCCAGCCCTCCGAAGAGAACCTGTAGGGTTAATGAGGGTGTGGAGCATGTTTTATGTGTGTGGGAATAGTTGGGGGGGGGGGGGCAGTAAACAGATAGAAATACCGCTTTGGGGCAATTACAGCCCATAATACAGGTGCACACAGCATCTGTGAAGCTTTCTTATCCCCTATTCTATGTCTGATTGGCCTCTGGAGACTGGTGTGTACACATGTACGTGTGTGTTGAGGAGCTGCTGAAATGTCAGGTGAAGTAATCAAGTCAGGAAGAGTCCAGCCAACAATTTAGCTGCACCCACTAGTGTTGAGCTCCACCGTGGAGAACAAAGAGACTCCTCCAGAACAAGAGCACAATGCCTCTTTGCACCCACCACTAACAGCCCATATTTACCACATGAGTTCCACGTTTTTGTTGCTTGTGCATACGTGTGTGTGTGTGTGTAGCAACCTACTGTGTGCAGTGAGTGTTGATTTCTTTGTGAATGTGAAAACCTTTTCCTAATCTTGCTGCTATATTTGTGGGAAAAATTCCCTACAAGGACAGCAAGTGATTGTAAAATATTATTTGGGAGGAACATCATCATGAGCCAAGAAAAATGAGTCAATTAGCTTTTTAAAAAACTGTTTTTATTCATTATCAAAACAGTTTGGTTGTTATTATCAAGGTTTTTCAGTCTTGGTCAGAAGGGCTAGGATTCGTAAATCGCATTAATATGACATCCCCACAATGAAATTCAAACGTCAAGAGCAATACCTGTGCGTATTACTCTGTGAGTGTGTTTGTTTGTGTGTATGAGAGAGAGGCAGATCATATACATAAGGCTAGATTTACTGTGATTTATGTAGGTCTTCTGTTTGAATTTCTAAACCTGTGCATGTGGTTACCTTGGTTCATGTCTGCAGAATTAATTAAAGATAGCATTTAACCTGTTGGGCCAAAGAGCAAGAGGAAAATCAGCAACAGCCTGGCTTTATTTTTAACCTTGTTTGAGCACAGTTTCACTTGCATTTTAGCACCTGTTTCACAATTTGAGGCCATAAGAGCTAGAAGCAGACCTTTAGTTTCATTTTCTTAAGAGGGCTCTTTGGGTTTGATCTTTGACCCCTAGTCTACTGGCCCATGTGGCAACTATACCCTTTGAAAATGCCACAGTACACATTATGTGCAAACAGTAAATTCAGAAATGTTATTCTCTTCACTGACTGTGCTCAAGCAAAAAATAATAATGCAATATAATTAGTCTGAATAAAACCCCCAAGCAGTAATGTGCATTTCTCATATTTTTTTCCTTTTCTAAGAAGCAAAAGAAATCCACATTCAATATTCACTCATGGTGACACATTACAGCTGACCTTCCAAACAGCCATGCACACAGTAACAATAAGAAGAACAACAAATGCAAATGGAGAACTTGATTTATGATGTAAAAGAGTCCTGGGCAAACAGGACATTACATATGTGTGTGGCTGCACTGAGTATGCATTCATGGCCCTCAGTGGTGTTCCACAAAGCACGTGTGCCATTACACGCAGAAAGAAGGGGTCATAATGAGAGTCACATTGAATATCAGACTCACACATTGCTATGTGAAAATGGTGCCAGCTTGTCGGCCTCTACTGTGGATGCTGGGCTATTCAGCAGACTATTGATTGGTGTCTAAAATGCTTGTTGGGAGCAGATGAGGCAGGAACATGATGGGCTGGTGGGTGCATTTGCCAGAAGCTAGCTGGGCTTTAACTGCTCCCTGTGGGGTGACAGAGGAACTGGGTGAAAGGGGGCAGACCTACCTCTTTTCCTCCTGTCATATTCTATTCCAGGCTCAGGGTGGCTAAGCAGCCCAAAAAAGCACAAACAAGAATACGGAAGGTAAATGGCATGAGTACAATAGAATTTTACATTTAGGATTGCTTTTAAGATCATGGTTAACCTTTCCTTAGAATCATATTTGTAAATATGTTTGTCTGTGACATTGCGCATGCTACTGCAAATGGAAACTGTAGCTGGGTAATGCCCTTTCTAACCAGATATTTCCTAGCCCTTACCCAGCCCCTGTGTATGTTGCCTTGCGCCACGCAACAAATAACGTACTGTCCGTGTGAACAAGCAATTAACTATGCTAGAGCAACAAATAAAAATAAAAGGTTCTTGTTCATCTTTTTTATACTATTCTATTTCATAAAACAAAACTGGTAGCATACAATGGAATTGTGACCTCTTTAAAAGCACTCTAGAAGTTTCTTCTGTAGGCAGTTACCAACAGACGTATCTTGGTGGTCTGGGGAGAAACAAACAATCACCGTCCGTTTTATTGCAGGGGCCAATCAATCTGCATAATACCGCTAATGTACCACAGTGCAGAATATAGTGTTTGTGGTCAATGTGTGCTCCAGTAGCGGCATGCTGTCATACTGAAGATATGCACAGTGACAGCCCCTGAATCATCTGAAGTGCCTGTTTCAGATGATCACTAGCCTGTCCCATCTGCCAGAAATCAGCAGGTTCATAAGTTCCTCAGCCAGCAGTGGGAAATCCCAATGCACTTTATGGTTTAAAATGTTTTTTTGGGAAATTCAGTAAGTGAGATTAATGAACAGTGATCAGTATGAGATTGTAAACAATCCATTGACAAAAATGACAATATATAAAAATTGTATGTGAGGTATTGTGGCAAACTAAGACAGAATACATGTGTGTGAATGAGAGGGAGGACAGTGGAATGGTGAGAATGCAGGGAGTAGAATTGGCGAAGGTGGATGAGTTTAAATACTTCAAAATTTCAGAGTAACGGGGAGTGTGGAAAACAGGTGAAGAAGAGAGTGCAGGCAGGGTGGAGTGGGTGGAGAAGAGTGTCAGGAGTGATTTCTGACAGACAGGTACCAGTAAGAGTGAAAGGGAAGGTCTACAAAACGGTAGTGAGACCAGCTATGTTATATGGGCTGGAGACGGTGGCACTGATGAAAAGACAGGAGGCAGAGCTGGAGGTGCCAGACTTAAAGATGTTAAGATTTGCACTGGGTGTGACGAGGATGGGCAGGATTAGGAATGAGTATATTAGAGGGTCAGCTCAGGTTTGACGATTTGGAGACAAAGCCAGAGAGGCGAGATTACATTGGTTTGGACATGTGCAGAGGAGAGATGCTGCCAGGCAAGAGGAAAAGAGGAAGGCCGAAGATGAGGTTGTTTATGGATGTGAAAAGAGAGGACATGCAGGTGGTTGGTGTGACAGCGGGATGTGGAGGACAGGAGGAGATGGAGACTGTTGGTCCGCTGTGGCATCCCCTGATGGGAGCAGCCGAAAAAAAAGTAGTATTGTGGCAAACAAAATAACAAAACATTAGTTTGCAAATTGATAGAAAAAAACAAAATTAATGCTAGACTCCTGTTTGATTCTGTGTTTAAACTAACTAGGAATCAATCTGAGGTATACCCACAGGTTCCAACCTCTCTCAAAAGCAATGACTTTTTGGCATTCTTCAGTGATAAAATAACTAACATCAGGGAGATAATTCAAAGTAGTACCACTGCCACAGATTGTGGCCAGAATCCGCTCAGTCCTTCTGTAGTGGACAGAAGTAATGCAGTAACGGTGGATTCTTTTACCTCTATAGGAGAATTTGAACTTTTTAACCTAATATCCTCCTCTAAAACAGCTAGCTGCATGTTGGATCCGATTCCTGTGAGACTTGTAAAAGAGATTGCTCCATCTATTAGTAATAACTTACTAAACTTGATTAACTTATCACTCAGTCTTGGTTATGTACCAAAATCACAAAAATTAGCTGTTGTCAAACTTGCTCTTAAGAAACCTAAGCTTGATCCTAGCGACTTAGCAAATTATAGGCTTATCTCCAACCTTCCTTTCTTCTCTAAAATCTTGGACAAAATAGAAGCAAAACAATCGTACTTGTTCCCACAGAGAAATGGCATAAATTAAGTACATTAATCTGGGTTCAGACAACATCACAGTACTGAAACTGCATTAATGAAAGTAACAAATGACCTACTCATGTCCTCTGATTGTGGTTGTCTTTCTTTGCTGGTGCTCTTAGATCTTACTGCAGCATTTAATACTACTGACCATGACATTCTCTTAGACTGACTAGAATCGCTAGTTGGTATTACAGGGCAGCCTCTGTCTTAGCTACGGTCCTATCTCATTGACTGCTACCAGTTTGTTCATGTCAACAATGAATCCTCTGATTATACTAGAGTTACATATGGTGTTCCTCAAGCATCTGTGTTGGGTCCGCTGCTGTTCCCCCTGTATATGCTGCCACTTGGTGACATAATTAGAAAATATGGTATTGACTTCCACTCCTATGCTGATGACACACAACTATATATCAGTTGGACCTGCTGAATTGCATCATCTGTCAAAGATTGAGGATCATCTATTAGATATTAGGAGCTGGATGGCCTGAAATGTTTTACTCCTAAATCAATATAAAACAGAAGTAATGCTGTTTGGTCCTAGAGTGCTTCAATAACAGATTATTGATGTAAAAGTTAATGTATGCTCACTTAAACCAAGCACGTTAGTCAGAAATCTTGGTGTCTTAGTTGAGCCAGACCTGTCCTTTGATGCTCACCTTAGGAATATCACTAGAACAGCTTTTTTCCATCTGAGGAATATAGCCAAAGTTCAGAAAGTGTCCTTCCATGATGCTGAGAAGCTAACTGATGTTTTCATAAGCTCCAGATTGGATTATTATAATGCTCTGTTTTCTGTATGTAACTCTGCATTGTTACACAGACTCCAGCGGGTGCAAAATGCTGCAGCAAGAGTGCTAACTGGAACGCAGAAGTTTGATCATATTAGTCCTGTATTGTCATCTCTACACTTACTTCCTGTTAAGGCTCACACCAACTTTAAAATACTATTACTAACTTAGAAGGCCATGCATGGTTTGGCTCCAGAATACTTGTCTGATTTTTTGGTTCCTTACTCCCCCCCCATTTGCTTCGCTCTCAGGGGGTAGGTTATTTATTAGTTCCAAGAGTGATAAAAGGGACGTTGGGCTGCAGTGCATTCTCCTACAGAGCTCCGCAGCTGTGGAATGGTCTTTCAGCAGCAGTGCAAGACTCTGGCTCACTCTCAATCTTTAAGTCTAAGCTTAAAACGCACCTCTTTAGTCTAGCTTACAGAGACCTTAGGTAGCTACTCACTCCCCAGCTAGGCTATAGACTGAGGTGTAGAGCTGGGTGGGGCCAGGGCCATTGACTTTGGATGAACTGTTCTGCCAGTGATGTCACTCCTGCTTTGCATGTTCTGTGTGTTGTTGGAGTGCTGGCATTCAAGCATTCCTCATGCTCCCTCATAGTTGTGCTGCCATATATAGTTATGCTGGGGCTCTTGCTATTTTATTTTCAATTATTCTGCTGCCTTAAATTGCTGCTCTGCTCATACACATTCTCTTTCCCCCATGCTCCCCTATTTGGGGTGCTTCTTTTGGAGATTTGGATTCAAGATATTTCCATATCGTCTACTGGCCTACCATGCCCTCCATCCACTTCAGCTGTCCGCACTGACCACCTTGCTGCCTTCTGAGCCACCAAACCTGCTCTGATCAATGGACTGCATCCTCCAATACCCTGTTGTCCTCCTGACTGTTACAACATTGTTGTTCTTATTTGTATGAGTGGATTTGTCCTGCCCAGTTCTGGCCAGAAGAGGATGGGCTTCCCCCTTGAGTATAGTTCCTCCCAAGGTTTCTTCATCCTGAGGAAGTTTTTCCTTGCCACTGTCGCCATTGGCTTACTGTCTGGGGACCTTGGGCCCAGAACTATCTGGAGTGCTTTGTGATAGTGCTTCTTTTAGAAGGTGCTATATAAATAAAAATAAATTAAAAAAATAAAAAAATTCTGCTTTCTGTGACAATAATTTAAAAGTGAATTACCCCCCACACCCAACTATAAAAATATCATGGTACTGGTTCACAAAAAAATGTATCAATTTGTGCTTCCTCCTTCCTTTCTGCAGCCTCAGCTCATTTTGCAATTTCAGCTCAAGGTAGTGGATGTGAAACGAGATAGCAAGCTTCAAAGTCACAATGGGAACCATTTAATCAGGCTGCAACAATCGATCCTGGCACAGTCCACCTCTATGTAAGAACTGGATCAGTATTGATCCCATTGATTCTACTTTCAACATTTCACAGTAACTTCTTTTCCTTTCCTTTGTCTTCACTGCTGTGCAAACCTACCAGGAGTCACAGAAACCTGGCCGAACTTCAGCAAAATTGAGTGATTTTCCAAAGTAACCCATGATTCTAGGTCTGTACATCTAATCAGATAAAGGATAAGAACCTTAATGAGTAAACCTCAGACAACTTACTCCTTGTGAAGATAATCCATCTAATGGTGTTGGAGCTTCAGGGTTATTTTATGATTGACTAATATATAAGAGTTAACACCACCTGCCACAGAACACTTGGTGGTGGCAGTCAACGCCAGCGGAAAAGACTAAACCTTTCTTGGAAACTTAAGGACAATACACGAAAGGTGTTATGTGACATCGTTTCATGGCAGCCATGGAAATTAACTGTTGCGGTGATTGTGGGTGGAACTGGTCCACTTTCTTCACATGTTCGAGAGCTGAAGAGTCAATGGCCAATTTTGCAGTCTGCATCTGCTGATATAACCTGTGAGCTTTGCTATTCTATTATGTCATACGTGACTTCCACTGCTACACATTGGATTTTTGTGATCCACACGTCTAGAACTGCAGGCCTCAGACAATCAAAGAAATGAAATTGTTATTTGGTAAGAATGCCTTTTACACAATACATCAGATTGCATTTTTCATACATCCCATCTTGCTTTTCATGACAAACACATAGATGTGAGAACAAGCTTTGGGTCAGAGTACAAGTTCACTCATTTATCTGGCACCCCTGGAGCAGTTTTGGGGTTAAGAGCCTTGCTCAAGAGCCCAACAGTGATTTTGCTTGCTGTAGGATTTGAATCAGCACCCATCTGATCACAAGCACAAACACCTATCCTGCAGAGCCACACCACCCCCAGTTTCCACAGCTTCGAAACTCATTCAAGAAAATGTTTCGTGCTGATTATATCTTTTTTCAGTTAGTTTTTTACTTGTTCTGAGTGCATTTAGGAATATGGTGGCTATCTTTCTTCTGTTCCCTGCCACTATTCACCAGTAGACATTGCTTTTGTGTGACTGGGGAGAGTATAAAGGTCACTGGTGAACTCTGAGCTCTGAAAACATGACACTCTTCACATGAAAAATGTCCTTCCTGCTGTACTCAGGACCCAGCTGGCTCCCAGCAGTCTGCCTGAGCCCAGCACGAACTGCCAGTTGATAGGCAGCTCATAAGCGATCCAAACCATTTGTGAGAGCTTCACTCCAGTTCACACACTCTGATAAAGAAGGCTGCTATTGATTTAGAAGTCCTACAGGAGAGAGCAATTCAAGCAGCCCACAGGACCTCAAACAGTTTGCCTTTCAGCAAAGTACAGTCACTGTTCTGAAGAGGACATTATGTACTGTCCAAGACACCTCACATTAGCCCATAATAAAACACATCTGCCCAATCTGTAAGACAAAAACTGAACACTTCCAGAGCTTGCAATATACGGCCAGTGTTTATCTCATTATTCTTAATTTCCTGCTTGGCCACCTAATTATGTGTTTTTGTTCTACATTAAAATACATAAAAGTTTAATTAGACTCAGGCACTAAAAAGCCAAACTGAACCACGCCTGGCTGGTTGAGGCCCCAAGCTGCTGGAATTGTAAACTCTCTCTAACTCTCAGGGCTCTATTTTCACGATCTAATGCAAAGTGTAAAGCGCAAGGTGCAAGTAACATTTATGGGCGTGTCCAAATCCATTTCGCTATTTTAACGGCGTGAAAAACAGACTTCGCCCAAGGCGCAAAAAGGTTGTCCTAACTCTCTTAATTATTCAGAGGTGTGTTTTGGGCGTAACATGCAATAAATCAATCAGAATGGCACGTCACCTCACCTTTGAAAGGCAGGGGCGCATGAGCTATGGCGGATTGCTATTATAATGGCGAGTTTACCTGGCAAACCAGATCGATTTTCGGCCGAGGAAACGGACGTGCTTGTGCTCGTGCGCGAAGTGAAAAGGGGCGAGCAAATCATTTACGGGAGCACCAGTGGTCCACCTAAGCCTATCGAGGTGAAGCAGGAGTGGGAATATGGAGAGAAATTTGTCTCAAAATAAATCATTTTGAGACAAATTTCTCTCTATAAGTTGTAATCTATAATAAAACATATATGAATGAAATAAACTAAAATAACAAAATACTATTAGTGCACTTCGAGCGTGTGTGTCCGTAACGAGCGTTGTGCACCCGCACGTTTCTAAAATATCGCTAACAATACGCCACTGACTTTAGACGTGGTTTTTGTTGGTCAAAAGTGCAATATCATTTCACTGCCTTAAAATAGCAACGTGCCGACAACGTGCCAGTGTTTGTTGCTGGAGATTACATGGCGGTGTGTTTAATTATACACCTGTCTCAGCAATGAGTATGGCTTAATTACCTAAGTCCAAAAGTATGTGCACCCCCCCCTTCATTAACTGTTGTCGTAATACTTCTGTCAATATGGTATATATAAGTTCCTTCCTGCAGCACCATCACAAGGAAAAATGTGCTTAGTAAATTAAAGTGATTCTCATTCTGATTGTGTGATGCTAGCTTCAGTTTCTGGAAATAACAGCAACAGAAAGAAACTCAGACCAGCTATCTTCAGCTGACACTTTCATTTCTGATTGGTTAGTCAGTTATTACTTGAGTAGATTTGATTCACTGCTGGTCTTTTGAAGAGGCACCAGTGATTTATTAGTTCATTCTCCTCTTGACCACTGGGATTTGAAAAAAACAAATTAATTCCAGAGAAGGTGCCTGCTGTGTCTTTCTGTCCGGTTAGTGTAGGAAAGTATAACTCAGAAAGCTAAACTGGCTTCATGTAGTTTAGTAATTTTTTGAATTCCCTTTTGTTTATGAACTGTCTCTATAGAAATCAGAGAGAATCTTGGGAAGTTCATAATTTGAAATGGTTTGATTGTTAGTTACTGTAGAGGTTTGTTGCATGAGGCGTAACAGTTTTGTTTTAGAAAGCCACTCTCTAGGAATAGAGTCTAGGTGAGGATGAAGTATAATTCTAACATTATTGCTGTCATGCCATTGCCATGGTAACTTAGGCTGGTTCTGCTAGGTAGAAAATGGGTTTTCTAACTGCTGGCATGCTTAGATAAGAAGGTTTTAGCTTCTCTCCCTGCTAAGAGTCAGGGCTGACTGTGCTTCATCGTATTACATGATCAGTGGAATGCCTCATCCATAGGCCTGCCTTCTCTCGGAGGTCTTCCTCCTGGCACTTCCAGGGAATCCCTAACCGCTTCTTATGCTTGCACACAGCATCGTAAGCTACACTGAGATTCAGGTAACTACACTTCTTTCAGAGATGTTATCTGGGAAATCACAGCACTTGCACCAGGGATTCTTCTTGTTGTGATTTGTATTTCCAAAATGTGTGTTTTCCCTACCTACCAAGAAGAACAAAAAGTCAGACAGTTCGCTTACAAATGGACGAGCCACTAAGCATTCAGCTCAGCAATGGTGAAGGTCTGCTAGAGGACTTTGACCAGTTCAACATGTTTCATTGCTGGCAGTTAGATACCACAGCATTTTACTTAATGGAACCATTTCTTTGAAGCTAAACTTTAAATTCAACATTTTGTTTCATTGCAGTTTTTAAATTGTGGCAGCAGAAATTTGCTGAATATAAAATGTCACAAAATTAGGAGTCTTTGATTACGTTTCCATCTCCAAAAACAAGTCTTAAACGGAGGCTTATCATTGAAGTATAGGGTCAAGGCAGCTTTGAGTGTATGTAGACTCAGGTGTGTTTCAGAGCAGACACACCAACATATCCCTCTCCAAGCATGAAACTCAACATGACAGCCTAATGTCACATCTTATGACAGAGCTATGAGAGCATCTTTTTTGTTGAGGGTGTCCTGTGGGCGGGCATTGTACCATGATAACATATTTCATTGGTCCCTCCCCTGTAATCTACATTCATTGGTTTATTATAAACCTCACAAGTGTCTTTGTAAAGTTAAAAAAAATGTCTTATAAGCACCGAGACCAAGCTGCATGTGTGGGGGGTGTTTATCTGTTTCTCCCAGCTCTCCAAAATGCTTCATTTTATTTATAAACTTTGAACCGTTTTCAGATAAGCTGCCATTTTTTCTGCTGTCATCCTTGATCTCTCCCTCCATTCTCTCCTGAGCATCTCTTTCAGGCAGCACAGTCTCTCGCCATCAGATACCCTATCGCCAGCCAGCCAACCACTAACCCCTACAGAAAACAAATCCCCTTTCTTCACGCCCCCCAGAAAGGGACTCTGCAACACATTCCACTATCTGTACAAAAAATGGAGGGAAAGCAAAGGAAGGAATTAAATGACACCATTAATAATAACGTGGATGTCCAGCAGCTGGCACAGCCCATTGTCCTTTAGCAGAGTGAGGCATTTACATTTTCAAAGTGAGGCCGCCAGGTTCTGTGTTGTTTTCCATTCCAGTATTCCTGTCCTTAGACTTTTTGTCTGTGTTTTGCCTCTTTTCCCCGGGGTCCTCTCTGTCTCGAGTAAATCCTCACAGTCATTTATCCAAGGGAGTGGTTTTATTTATCCAGGATGGTCAAAAGGATTTTAAGAGCAGTATAGTCATCTTCCCATGTCTCCACTCAGAGATACAACCCTTTTAACCCAAGGTAACCTTTCCCTCATGTTAAGACACCTTACACATTGTCATGCAAAATCCTACGCATAGTTGTCTTGATATGATGAGCAGGATGTTATCATACAGTTAGTCACTTGTTGAGTCAGTCAGCTGTAAATGCCTGAGATAACCAGAAGAGTTTAGAAAAAATAATGATAATATGGCAAACTCTAACCATGGAGATTCACAATTACTGGATTCAATTATTCTTTTTTTAACTGTTTTCTCAGTTTATACAATGATAGCAAAACATTTATATACAATATGTTATTTGTTGTTAATTATGACATATTTCAACCATCTGTCCATCTTCTGCTGATCTTGTTCAGGGTATTGTCAAGCTTTCCTCAGAGAGTAAAGGGTACAATGACAGCCTGAATTGTATGCCAGCATATCACAGGACACTCACAAATATACAAAATAACATAGAATGGCTAATTCCAATTCAGTAATTCACCAAACTGGACTATACCCTCATGAATATATAAACTCCTCACACAGAACCAGGGGTTGGGAATCAAACTTTCAAGCTTCTGTGGCCAAATAAATCAGATCTAGTTTTATCTAATAAAATAATGTATAGAACAGTAAAATTCTAAACTAGGAAATGGCAATAACACAACATGAAACAATCAGATGGATGTTAAACGGGTTAAATAAGGAGTGACCTGACACTTTTATGATCGTTTCCACCCTTTTGGAAATTGCTGGACAGTGAAGAAAGAAGGTGGAATGAGAATGCAAAAAAGGGCATAGATGGACAGAGGTACAGATCATTAGGAACTTGGCTTACAACTTTGGCTGGGACTGAACTACATGCAGGAAAAATAGGACAGCTGGTCTGACATTTTCCCAGTGAATTGAAGGTTTGGCATTGTGAAAAGGGGCTGCTGAGTATGTGTTACTGTAACAACGGCAGACTCAGGAGCACCATGACCCATCAGATGGTGAAGAACCAGAGGAAAGGAGGGTTATCATGAAATCCTTTTCCCCGAATAAAATTAGTCATTGCAACCCAAAGATGAGACAGAGTACTTTAAGTGCAATTTCTTGAATTTACTTAAACTGTTATTTCTGAAAATCTTTCACACTTGATGGTCTAAAAATTGCTTTTCAGTGGGTTGTGTAGAAATCTTACTGTATCTTGTAGCATGAGATGGCTGGACTTTAACCTTTTTTCATTCTGATACATGAATATAATTTATGATTGTTGTTAATTTCTCAAATAGTAGTTTTAGGAGAGGTAATTCAGGAACAATATATCTTTTACAGGTAGAACTTAAACATTCAATGTCTAGAATTTGACTGCACTACATTCCTGTGGAAAGCCTTTTTCAGTATGGCAGTGTGAAGTGCAGTTAACTGTACTATCAATATTCGTAATTTCCAAACTTGAATCTGCTGCAGAAGATGTAATCTGATACACAGAAGGATTACAAGAAGTTACGATTATTTATTTCTTCTCTTCTATAAATCACCTGTTCATGAAGTCAAGGGCCCTGAAGTCAACAGATGAAATAGGGCAATTTGGAAGTTTGGGTTACAAAAGGGGACTTGTTTCTCTTGCTATTGTGGCAGATGGTGTCCTGCTTACACTTTGGTGTCCTGTCGCAGCCCACCACCATTTTCACCTTCCTCACTCTTATATTCCACTGTCCCTAGCCCCTTGCATATGGAATAGCCCAGTAGTGGGGCCTCATTATGGTTCAGTCCAGCCTCAGTGAGTGTGCAAACAGATTAGCCGAGTAAGACTCTCCCAGACTGCTCTACTGCTATCAGCACTCAGCACACCCCTCTGATATAAGCTGGGCACATGGCTTATTTCACTCTGAATCATTCCACTGCTCGCTTCCCCAGAATGTGCCTGTAGCCTCACTGTGTGTCACGGCTGCAGCTAATACAATTAAACATCATTTGCAGAAGGCATTGGCTTACTTCCTCACGGCCTAACAAGAGGGACCGTGTGACTACAGAAGCAAAGCCACAGCCTTGTTCACGTCCGTATGATTAGTTTTCTTCATGCCTTGGTTGCTCAAGCTATTGGAGTCCAACTGGTACCACCCCAGTTTTAAATGCAGCCATTAGTACATGAAAAGAGCGACTATTGAAGATATGAAAAAGGTTAGTTAAAGGAAAACAAAGGGCATCCCTCTCTGGTCCAGGCAATTTGTGCGGCACACAAGCAGACCGAAAAATCACAGCTCCTCATCCTCTCCATACACATTAACCTGGACCACAGAAACATTTTAGGCCTAACTGATGCCAGTCACACAGCAGAAATGCCTTAGAAAATGTCATTCATTCATCACCAATTAAAAATTGATATAACTGTTATATCATAGTTGTATAATAATATAAGGATTATTGAAGTCAAAATACCTGAAACTACTGAAGGGATGAAGGAATTTCACCATAAACATTATAGATCTGTGCAATCAAGGAGGGAATGTACCCTCTGTTTGAACAAGAAATTAATTATAATGGAGCAACAAAAAAATTAAGAAGTTCCCATTCTTTTTTTTTTATACAATTTTATTTCAGAAAACAAAACTGGTAGCATACAATGGAACTGTGACCTCTTCAGAAGCACTCCAGAAGTTTCTAATGAGTTGAAGTGGCCTGACTGAGCATCGAAACCCCCTCAAACCCTAACATCGTCTTATCACAGCGCTGTGCCGCTGCACACTGGGAAGAACGGCGTGGTTAATGGTTCTGATCCAGGCAGAAGAGGAATCCACTCACGCTTGAGCAGATCCAGGTGTCTTTGCACTGCAAACTGCACCCCCCCCCCCCCCCCCCCCCCCCTTGGTTTGTCAATGTTAATTGCCCGCTGTGTAGAGAGTGAGTGGTGGACTGTCTCACTACCACAAATTGTTGTGTTTGAATTGTGCTGTTTGGCTTATTCTCCCAGTCACCAGGCAGACGGTGTGTGTGCATGCAAGCTTGCCTATGTTCCACTTAGGGATTAACTGGCGCAGTATCCTCACCCCCCACCCCTCCCCAGGACTCTCAACGTGTTTGAAATGCTTCTTCACACTGTTGACTTGTCTCCCTTGTACCCAGACCACAAAATCTTACACATAAGCTATTCCTGGCACAATACTACAGCTGAAGGTTAAAGCAGCATTAGAACACAGTCTGACAGCTATGAAAAGGCTTCTGGATTAAATATGGAATAACCTTCTTTTTAATCCAGTATGAAGAGCTTACATGTTTGTAAAATGAATAACCAGACGGATTTTCTTATCGCTATGTTTAGAGCCACCAAGAAAGGAGTCTGGTAGACTGTTTGGTTTTTACAAGGTTTGCCCATAATGTAACATTGACATTTTTGTGATGTTTGTGTTTCTGTTTTTTTGTGGTGGGTGTACCCTGGCAGCTTGCCCATAACAATATCTGTGCAGTATCTTATCTGAATGTCCTAAACACCACTTTGTCGGTGCCGTTCTCTGCTTTGTTTAGTCTGTCAGATGAATCTAAGTTAGTTGGAATCAGTGTTTTTGTTTGTTTCAAGTTCTTTTCGGGTGTTGCTTCATCTGTCATCAGTATAACACCACGTTGTGTCCTTTGTAAACAGACACTGTCTGAAATCGTAATAAACCATTCTCTTTCAATCTTCCTGCTGTGCCCCATTTCTGCAGAGGTGACGGACCCCGACGTGTTTGCCTTCTACCATGAGGGGGAGCACGCCTGCCTGGGTGTGCAGGATGGTGTACTGCGCATGTCGTCTGCATGCGGCGAGCCCACACAGCAGTGGAAGTGGGTGTCACGTGGACGAGTCTACAACCTGGGTGGCACGGCATGTTTGGGCCAGGCCACGGGTGAGGGCACGGTGGCATCACTGGGCATGTACACGTGTGACCGCGAGCCCCCGCGCGTGCGCCTCAGTTGGCACTGCAAGCTGGTGTTGGAAAGCCTCGGCCTGTACACGCCCTTGGGCCGGGACGCCGCCAACGGGTCGCGGGATGCGGTGGCACGGGAATCGACTGAGGGGCAGCGATGGAAACTCTACAACGATGACCGTGACCTGTGCTCCAAGACATACCGCGGTAAGACCAGGATGCCGGAGAGACACTGCTTCACATGAACCATCCCCAGGTGTCTGCAGATGGTGGACATCGTATAGAGAACATGCTTTGATAAAACACGTTTAATGTTTGCCAGTGTGGGCCAGAGAAAGCAAGCAGCCAATCAGAATCACTGTAACATCCTGTTGTCTTAAAATTTTTTTAAATGCCATTGATAACAGGTATTCCAGTAATCATGCTAGACCTTTAAATCTGGTTTCTGTGTGTGTGTGTGTGTGTGTGTGTGTGTGTGTGTGTGTATTATATATATTTATATATTTGGGGGTCGTGTGTGATTCAGTTTCTGGCTAAACCAGGCCACAGTCCTGCTGCCGCATGTGCAATGGATGAAAACCCCAAATTTATAAGCCCAATAAATGTTTGCATGTCCCAGCACTGCCCCACATCACATCCTGGTTTCTTCTGGCATTTCGAATTTCTCGATGAGCTGGAAGGCAAAGTGACGACGTTGCCGGAGGTGGCAGAAACACAGAAAAACACACTTATTGTTGAGTTTTATTTTTGTTAACTGCACATCAATTAGAACCAGACAGGCAAAGAATGAGAAGTGGCTCTTGCTCTACCCTTCCCAACACTTCATTTTCCCTTTTTGTGCTGATCTCAGAACCACATCTGTTTTTCTGAACACCAGCATCTAGCTTTTCACCCTAGTGTTACACTGCTCCATTGTGGCTCCCCGGCACGGCCGTGGCAAGCACCCGCTAGCTCCATAGGGTCTGCCGTGGAAACGGAGCCCCAAGTCTGCTCCCCTGTGTGACTCTCTCGTAATCCTTTGGCCTACTTTTAATGACTTAGCAGTGGAGGAGCTGTGGGAAGCTTTGGGTCGCTTTTGGAGTTACATCACCTCCGCATCATTTGATGATCTCGGCACTCTGCAGTCAGATGCGTGATACTGGTTTCCTGGCTGGTAGCCCTCCTTGGCCTGTTCATAGCTTTTCGGCTTTTGTCGACCATCCCTGGCAATGCCCTGGACGGGTTTGTTGCTCATTGGAGACTACATGGTTACAAAAAGAAAGTTGCACAACACACGAGAATGAGCGCTTTGTTTCCTGAAAAAGGTCATCCACTGACATCACCGTGAGATGTTTGTGTGGTAAATCTGCCAGAGGGTAAAGGTGATACCTGTTTGTCACATGTGATTCTTTTCCCCAAAGTGCTTCAAATGGTGAAGATGAGGTCACACTGGTTTCATTCTAACATCTGTCTATGAAGACTAATTCTGCTTATTCATAAAGCGAAAGCAGCCACTGGCTAATACTGTCACGTGATGCTATTGTTAATGATTAGTTGATGTAATGTGTTACGTGACTTAAATTTTTAAAGGGTCTGGGAATTTTTAAAGGCAACTGAAGCTCTACAGAACATTCATCCATCTTCCAGTAGAGGGTCATGTGAGGCCTGGAGCCTATCTCAGGAATCACGGTGCACAAGGCTTGAAAACATTCTAGGTCGGATGCCAGTCAGTCACAGGCTCCACACACATACGTTCTCACACTACGGGCAATTTAGAGACGCCAGTTCGCCTAGCCGCATGTTGTCCGACTGGGGAGGAAACCCACACACAACAAGAAAATTGCGAAAAATCCCCACATACAGAGCAGAGGCCCTGCGGTGTGAAGCGACAGTGCTGTTCTCTCAGGCATCCTAATGTTACCTTAATTTCCAAAATATCCACCATTGTGAAAACCTCATTGTACTGGACAGTGAACAGACCTGTAGGACAGGGTGACTGGAGAGTGGAACGGGATGAGATGCGTCATGAAGGCTGACCAAGCAGCTGAGAAAACATTTATGTTTATTTATTTAGCAGATCCTTTTGTCCAAAGCAACGTTCAGCCATGCAGATACATCACAGCATAGCTAAGGTATAAGTGCAGGTACGTCGAGCATCCAACAAGGGACCAGCACAAATGTAGGCCAGCATTGAAGACAGAGCTATAAAACACCTTACATAACAACATAAAAACCTACTAGAGGAGGTTTTCCAATAAAAAAACCTCATGACTAATGTCGTAGTAGATGGGTACAAAAATCAGAATCTACAACAAGGGGGAAAACAAGGAGTAGTCAATTACGAGGATGGTCAGTGGTTAGAGTGAGTCGGACAGGAAACGAGCTAGATTCAGAAAGCTAGTGATGGGATAAATGAGGCTTCAAAGCTACCAGTCAATGTTGATGCTAAATGAAGCCTGAACCTTATTTGTGCCATCACGACAGAAGGCCATAAGAAACAGCCAATGGCTTCCAGTCTCTGTGCCTTTCTGACACCACTGTAAACTTGATTTCTACCATTAATAAATTACTGGTGAGTATAGGGTCTCGTCCCCAGACCTCCTCCCTCCTGAGACATCCACGCCCTGTCTATGGTTCCCACCCACTTCTGCTCATGGTGTATATGGTATATTCCTATGTTAGTAGTTGCCATGCACATTCACATTTTGAGGCAAGTAGCTCATGCCCTGCTGTTGGCTTGGTTTTGTACGCTCGGTCGGCGTCATGTGACAGACAAAGCAGGACTCCAGGCGGGAGAGGTTTCCCTTGGTATCAACGAAGGGCCCTTGATTGGGTCATACCAAATGCCGAGTCCAACTCCAGGAGATTTTGGCAAGAAGCAGACTAATTACAAATGCTGGCTGGAAACCTTTGACCTTGTGGCAGGTGTCTTCAACAGCTTTATAGTCCCAGTTATAAATGTGCAAAAGATCTGGTGTGGTGGACAGAGATGAAAGCAATGGCTTTTCCTTTGGGTCGCTCAACATTTCCGAGTAAGCTCATGAAGTACCATCCATCCTTATTACTTTCAGGTTTGCTTTATACACACCATCCATTGTGATGACCAAGGATAAAACGGAACATTTTGAATTGGCTGCTGCCAGGGGCATCGCTTGAGATTCATGGTTGGAGAGGCTAAGCTTTAACTATTGGGGGGTGGTCGCAAAAACACAATTGATGACGTACGTATAATGAGCACTTGTTTGGGGGGCTGTGCAATATATAATATCCATTATTAACTTTTTGTTTTTTATGTCATGTCACTGCTTATTTTTTCTCAGTGTCACTATTAATTTTTAAAATGTGAGAAACTTAATAAAACCATACCCAAATGTTGGAAGTGACTGTTAAATCACCTTTACCCATACTGGTGAGGTCATATTATTTTTGGCCAGTAGTGGATCTGCATGGCTTTATTGCTTAGATCCTACAGGCTGTACAGGGGCCTGGTGTTTCCTACTTGTTGAAGAATAGTTTTCTGTTAGTTGGTATACTACATCCATTATTTCCTTTCACAATCTTAAATTTTACTTTGTTTTCAACAAAATGGTTTCATTTCTGAGGAATTTCCCTTCAAGCACACGAATGTTCTGAACGTTGGTTTCCTTTGCAAGTTGCATTTTTGAATTTTGTGGAGATGAAAGGATGAAGCTCACCACATCATACGTACATACATACGAACGTTCATTCATATTCAAGATTAACGAGGTGAGTTTTTAAGGCTTCATTCTTTAACCGGAACTCTTGGATTCTGAAAATATCCAAAAAAGTATGCTAATTATTTCTGAGGAGAGAGATGTTATGGTAAATTTAAATGATATGTTTTTCATTTTGTTTTGAATATTTAAATTAGCTGATCATGTATTAAATATTTGAGTGTGCATATTCTCTTTGTGTTTAATATGGGTGCTTTGGTTTCCTCCACAGTCCAAAAACATGTGGCTAGGTACAGTGCTGTTAGAGTGCCCTTAGTGTGTGTGTGTGCGGTCCTCCTATGACCCTGTCCAGGAAAAGTAGTTGGAGGATGGATGGATGGATGGATGGATGGATGGATGGATAAAATCTTTCCAGTTCCAGATTTTTCCCAAAACATGAGAGAAATGAAAGCATCATACAACGCTGTTCTCGCCCGAATCAGCACAACAAATCAACAACTTCAAAGATTGCTCTGCTCCACCGCATTGTTACCAAACAACGTTGACCTTGACATGTAATTTCATGTTTGTATCAAATGAGCGTGCATACAGCATAGCATGCCGCTTATGCTGAAACATATGCCCTTCTCTCCTTTCCAGAAATATACACCATTCAGGGCAACTCCCACGGGCGTCCCTGCAACCTGCCCTTCCTGTATGATGGCCAGTGGTTCCATAGCTGCACCAGCGTCGGTCGAGAGGACGGCCACCTGTGGTGCGCCACCACTTATGATTACTCCAAGGATGAGCGCTGGGGCTTCTGTCCAGTCAAGAGTACGTCAGCTACTCTGCTCCCCTCTGGTGCTTTGCGGTACTGCAGGTTCATTTGGATTTATCACACAGCCTGGTAACTGGTTTCTGTAACCTACCTCTTCATGCACAATCAAATACAGATAATCTGCACGTCAGACCACATCCCCCTCCCAAAAAAAAAAATTTGCTCCTGCTGCTTAATGGATTAGTTTCTGATTTTTTGTTTGAAGATATACACAGTATAGCATAGTTTTTCAGTACAGCAGTACATCAAATATTGGCTTTAGCTGTTCTTTGGACTCACAGCCATCTCCAGTGATCTTAGGCCATCATCATCTGTCCATTCTAAGCACAGGAGTGTAGTAAGGCAGTGCTTAACTTTGAACTGAAGAAGTTGAACTCAGATAGGGTATTCGCATGTATGTTTGATCATCTAAAGTATCTCATTAACTGAACCAACCTTGGTTTGGACTATCCTGGATAATCGGCTATCTGCTATATCTTGAAAATGGTGCTGGTGTGATAAGATTAGCGACAGCTAGTCTGCTCCTTAGTCATAGTTTGTTCTCCTTTCGTCTCCGTATAACCTCCTGCCCTCTTCTCAGGTGAAGGTTGTGAGACGTTCTGGGACATTGACCCGGTGACCAACAACTGCTACCAGTTTAACTTCCAGTCGGTGCTGTCCTGGAACGAGGCCCGAGCCAGCTGCAGGCAGCAGGAGGCCGATCTGCTGAGTATCACGGAGGTTCACGAGCAGACCTACGTCAGTGGTGAGAGGAGACATCCCTCAAGCTTCTCAGATCACTCCAGCAACCTAAAAATAAGTCCCTTGTGCCCGTATCTGTCTGTCGAAGAGTAACATTCCCCTTTAACTCATTATTAAAGGGGATGGCACAGCAGCTCAGAGGCTAGCACTGTTGCCTTGGCCCTGCTCTGTGCCTGTGGAGTTTCACATGTTCTCCCAGTGTTTGTGTGGGTTTTGTGCCAAAGCCTTGCTTAGGTGGCCTGGCATCCCTAATTTGCCTATAGTGTGTGATTGCATCCCATCCAGGGTGTCCCCTACCCTGTACCCAATGCTGCCTATGGTAAACTCCTGGCTCACTGTAATCCTGTGCTGGATACGTGGGTATGGAAGACGGCTAGATGGATAATCAGTTATAATTAGGGGTGTAACGGTATTCCGTATATTATCGAACTGTTCAGTATGCCCCCGAAGGTTCAATACGCAGACGTGTATCGTGGTATTATGGTATCACTTTGTCATTTTCCTATACGGATTGGCACAAATGTAAGACACTGTTTTTTTCCCAAAAAATACATCTAAAAAAACTTGGGTTGTCTTATTTTTGAGGGCTAGATTTTAAATGTCATTATACAACAGCAGATGCGGTAAATTATCTGCCTCCTGGCTATCAGTGCTTTGTATGCAGATACGAGCTAGAGAAGTGAGGCTAAACTAAACCAAATATTCTCCTCGCTCCAACGTGACAATGGCGAGTTCTAGTAGGGAGGCAGAGAGAAGCTAATCTGAAGAGGTCTCGCCGTCTTTCAAATCCACGGTGTGGGAACATTGGATTCAGCGTGCAGTACGATGACGAGGGAAAAATAAGACAGTAAACAAACTCACTAGGGTAAAATCTCATTAGGGTACCTAATGAGGGTACTTAACTTTGCACTTCCTTATTTTTACATTTAATATTGCCTATACAAGTATGTAGCCTGTTTAAATAAAATAGAGAATGCAAATTAGGCTTCCAGGTTGTCAAAGCTTAGGCAGAACACAGAATGCTTAGACAAGTAGTTCACTTGATGTTAAACTTCATTTAATTATTAAAGTGTAAAATAGACAGTTAAAATTAAGTTCATTGTTTAATTAAAGGGTGATGTCTTTTTATTTTCTTCTTAATTATAAAGATACCGAAACTGTACCGTTACCGCGGTCCAACCACCATGACACATACTGAACCGTGGAAAAACTGTACCGTGACACTCCTAGTTATCATAATTTATTGATTAATAATATCTGCAGTTAATTGGTTGCTAAAATAATGAGAAAAGAAAGTGTTTAGGCTGGTTCCTACCTTGTGTCATCAGGTTTGCTGACAAGCTACAGCGCCTCCCTGTGGATTGGCCTGAATGATCTGGACATCAACGGTGGCTGGCAGTGGGCAGATTCTGGGCCATTCAAGTACCTTAACTGGGAGCCTGGTGAGAGAGAGCTGGTTTCCCCTGGTTGTCCTGTCGAAGCTAGTGGGACTAACATGATGTCCTGCTTGCACAGGAAGCAGGAGGCATTGTGGGAAGCCGGGGGCGGGGGGATGAGGTCCTAATGCTTCATCTGTCCCATCCACCGGCACATGGCAGACCAGCCCAGCCACGCCGAAGAGGAGAACTGTGTGGTGATCCGGACGGAGACGCAGGGCCGTTGGCAGACGCGCGACTGCTCGGTGGCCCTGCCCTACATCTGCAAGAAGAAGCCCAACACGGGCTACGATGACACCTGGCAGTACGACTGGGTGCACAGCCTGAAGCAGGGCTGTTCCTTTGGCTGGACCGAGTTCCGGGACTCTTGCTACAAGCTGAATCCGCGCCGACTGACCTGGGGGGAGGCGCTGAAGACCTGCCACAGAATCGGTGCAAAGCTAGTCAGCATACACAGCTCAGGCGAGCTGGACTTCATCGTGCGCAACCTGAAGAAAGGTGGGACATTCGGGGGGGGTGGGGCTCAAACCCACAGCCAAGCCCCTTATTATAGCCGAGTGCGATTTAGTGTTATAATGTTTCCTCTATATTTTAAGACACGGGAAATGTCCCACACAATTGTGCCCCTTGTCGTTTTCACCTGAAATCTGTTGAAAGCCTGTGTGTTCTACTTGGA
>JAACJT020000016.1:1968359-1997769 GCA_009936485.2 Gymnarchus niloticus | reverse complement strand
ATGGTGCACCATGGCAGATGTCAGTATCCAATAATCCTATAGGGACAGCATGGTGCACCATGGCAGATGTCAGTATCCAGCAGTCCTATAGGGATAGCATTAAAAGCGCACGGCTGAAGCACATGGGATATCCTTTCCTCACTTCAGTCCGGTTTCCAACCTGCATCCTCATCATCTCACCGCCTCCCACATTACAGTATGGAAGCCCAGCTCTGGGACCTGTTCTTTTTCCAGTGTGCCGGCAAGTTAATCTGCTCAGTGGAAAAGAATGCTGGCAGGAATCCATACAGGCATCAAACAGACATGATTACACTTCAGAACTCTTCACCATGGAAGCTGCAGAGAGAGGGCAGGCTGGCTGACTTGCCCCTGTAACTGCAGATGGGGCTTCTCCATCTGGCTGATCACACCGGTGTCCAGATAACCGAAAGTGTACTCATTTTGCTCGGGAGGAGTAGTAGAGGTTTCCCTCCCCACCAGTAATTCCCCACCTTCCAGCCTGGATCAGCTCAAGCAGGGGTTCAGCAAAGCACCATCTGGACAAATCCCAGACATATGGGCAACTTCAGGGAAACTCAGGGAGGGAAAGAGATTATATGCATCTTAAATTACAAAGAGTTTTGTTTTTTTCTCCTCAATGCAGCATGTTTGGAAGCTATAGGAGGCACACAGTGAGAGACTGAGAGTTTGGATATGCCAGAATAGATGGTCCCAGAATGGGCATTTAAGCATGGTGCTTGTATGACATGCAGAGCATCTGCCCTGTCCTCCGTTCTGCTTGGCGGAGACCGGCAGGTGACGTGTACTCAGCATGGGACAGCCTGCATCTCTGCATCAAGATCTGCCTGCGCTCACATTTCCACTGAAGTAACAGAATGGCTAAGCAGCCAAGGAACAGTCTGAGGGACGGGAGGTCCCAACAGGCGTCACTCACCTGTCGGGTGTCCTTCTCTTGCCATGCTCGTTGATCTCCAGCAGGATCTCGGAGGAATCCAGGGGTGAGCTGGCATTGGCATCCAGGAGCAGCAACTCGTGCTGGGCGAGGTACTGGGCAGGTGTCTGCTTGGCCATGCGGGCACAGTGTAACAGCTCCCTCTGTAGGAGGGGCAGGTTGGCCTGGGTGGAGAGATGAGGAAGAAGGGTGAGATGAGCTCTGAACCTCTGCTCCAGTTGGAGTCACCATCATGAACAATGATGCTTTATTTGCTTAAGGTTCTATAAAAGCCACTCCACAGCTTTGATCTTGTCTATTGTACCTGTTGCATGTGATTTTTTTTATACGTTCTAAAATCACAATGGATCCATGCTAGCTCCACAGAACGTCTGAAAGCATGTGGAAGCTTTATGTCTTTCGCAGCCTTGCTCATTATCCCATCTCTGATTGGAGTGACAACAATACCACACAGAACCTTGCACAGGCAGCCTCTTCTTGCTGAGACCATCAGCAGAGGATTCAAATGCACAAACACCTTAATAACCCACCCTATACACACAACAGTGTGTATCAGCCATCATCCACCTTTCAATGTGTTTTCTGTCTAACTAATACTTTTACAGCAGTGTGTACAGTAAAATGCCAGGAGAAACAGTCACATTTAGGACAAACAATGAGCTAGAGGGGGCCCTGCACAGCCGCCTTAGGTGAGGTGAACAGAAAAATGGGCTAAGTACCATCAGCACGCTGATCCAGGGATGCTTGCTGTCATAGTAGGCAGGCGATCATCCTGCGACATCAGCGCAGTAGAAAAGCCTGTCAACGTCTGTCAGAAAATCTTCTTTCCCCACTTGGCGCCGATCCCCCAAAGATGGTGTGCCGACAGGTTTGGTGTAAACACCCACATGCCAGATTTAATTAATTCAGAATGATTGCCATATGGGCATTCTTGGGACGCCAAGCAGGCTGAGCAGAAATGCAGGTCTGCTTCTTTATCTGCCACGCTCTGCTGACATCCCTACCCCAGGAAGGATGTTCCAGACTGAGGCAGTGCAAAGCGGTACAGCAGCACTGAATCCAGACCAAGATACGCTGCACATGCCTTCGCTTATTTCATCTGGCACCCAGACACAGGTAAGCTGTTCTGACAACCAACTCCATAGGGCCCAGGCAATTGAGATGCCCTTACCTTCAGAAAAGGAATGACAAAGGGACGTAGGGGGAAGTTGGTGGCCTCCTGGAGTTTGGAATGAAACTCCTCTATGGTCAGGGTTGAATTCTGCAGACAGAGACGAGGAAGCCAGTCGCAAATGAAAGGTGAGAGTGCTAGAAGATGACTTCTAAGAAGGCTGATGAAGACATGGAGATGATGCCATCACACACTGCAGGAGCAGAGCAGCTCCAGCTCTTCTGGGGTACCAGTCCTGCAGGTTTCCAAAGTGACTCATTTTCACCCAAAACAACATGGGAGGGTAACATCTGCCATACCACTGAGCACCCAAGGTAGCATAAAGGCTTGTCCATTTACACAGGAGGATATTTTCATTCCGAATAGATATCAATCCCCTTCCCAGCCTCCTGAGATTGAGCCAGCATCCATTGTGTTAGGAGGCCATGTCTGTAATTGCCCCTACTAGCGTGCCCTAAGCTACTCACCACCAGGCCCAGCACCAGGCTGCGCACGCGCTCCCCGATCTCCGGCGAAATGTCACTGCCAAACTGCTGCAGTGTGGTGAGGAAGCGCTTGAGCTTGCAGAGCTGCCGGGCGCCACATGCTGGGGGCAGCTGCTGGGTGGACAGTGAGGCTGTGGATGACATGGCCGGCCCATTGCTGAAGCCATTTGGAGTGGAGGGTGCCCCGTTGAGTGCCGTGGGTGAGTGGCCGCTTCCGTTCAGCACTGCAGAAACACAGGGGACGGTGTCATTGGAGCCCATGCATGCCACACGCTGCCTCCACAGCCCTCATCAGCTCCTTTCTGCAGGGGCTGCAGGGCGGCTGAAGGGCATGTGTGAGAACAGAAAGGATACGTGCATGCCAACTCGCTTTAGCCACAGAAGAACGATGACCTTTGCTCATGACTGCAATGCTGTGGCAGCTGCTGCATCCAGAAGTGCTTATTCCACTTGTACTGGAGACTCTTCGCTTCTGCTGCTACTTCATAAGTAGAACCATCTGACTCTCTCCCAGCTCCTTGCCCTCTCTGGTCCAAGAGCCCAGCTTATTCACCAGAATGTGGCTATAAGGGGAACTGATTTAATCGGACCCAAAAATATCAATGCGGCCTGTTACGTCTATTCCAGTAGCAGGTGTGCTGCTAAATCAGTCTGTGCACATGGCCACCAGCTAAACACAGATTTTCAGCTTTCAGGTTCCAGCCCACATGCATTCCAAACCATGCATTACCAAGAAAAATTACTCTGGTCTAACTTATTCCCCCATGGCCCCGCGTACACTAACGGCCCCTTAAATGACCTAAAAAATCACCTAAAACAGCATCAGCGCTCACACATACGTTTGTTTACACAAAACAATGGATTAATTTTGCAGCTAGGAAAATGACACCATTAAAGATGATTTTGTTATGATGTGGCTTCTTTCACAGAGAAATTTGACTCTGTCCCAGTCCTCCTTGGTGTTTGTACCTGCTTGCTCCAGTAGCTCTGTATAATCTTTCCTAAGCCACAATCCTATAATATTTTCCTTGCCCTTGGAGACAACCAGAACGTGCTGGGTTATAGAGTGGAGGACAGGAATGGCAGGTGAAACAGCATGATTGGTGTTGCTATATAAGGAAAAAACTAGTCAGCTGCCTGCCACTAGACCACTGTCTGTAAGCAAAGCACACACACCAGTGCATAGCCTGGGGGCATGACCACTGCGGACCACCGACTGACACTCAGCCACAGTAACATGGGCACCTGTCACCTGGACCTGTACAGACATACCCACCAACTGTCACTGGGTACCCTCCAGCAGTGTTACACACTCAGAGTCATTTATGCAACCATCTGATTTGCATGCAGCCATGAGGAACAACACAGTAGCTTTTTCAACTAGAGGAAGGCAGGACAGGTGCACCTGTTAGGGCCCAAGGTATTACTGTAAATGTCACCACTATAGTGAGAGTGTAAGCTTCAGCTAGACCACAGTAACATACTCATATGTACACTACAACCACACTAACTATGCCCATACTCACACACCCCTACAGCCACACTTACTGTAGTTATACTCCCACACCCTTACAGCCACACTTACTGTAGTTATACTCCCACACCCTTACAGCCACACTTACTGTAGTTATACTCACACACCCCTACAGCCACACTTACTGTAGTTATACTCCCACACCCTTACAGCCACACTTACTGTAGTTATACTCACACACCCTTACAGCCACACTTACTGTACCCATAAAACCTTACAAATTGTGTAGAGAACTTTGGATGTCTTGCTGTTGTATGTAAGGTTCCAGGAGGTCAGTTTTATATTCTGTGTTGCATCTGTTTGCTATTCATTTTGGAATGTTGCAGATGAATTCCACCTAATGGTTTCCTTCCTTCAGCATACTTAATTATGAATTATAATAGTTAATGCTAAAGATGGAAGATACACTGAACATTCCCAGAATTGTCAGCCTTTTTCACATACTGAACAATCGACAAATGAGAGGTTTCCCAGGATAATGGGGACTCACTAGTGTTAGGTGTGAATGAGGCATTGCGATTAGTGGCCTGGTTCACTGCAGGGGGAGGGGGGGGCATGGTGGGCGGAGTTGATCGCGTCTGAGTCTTTACATCAGCAGGTGAATCTGGCATCGTTCCAACCTGCTTTTTGTCACCTGCAAAAAAAAAAAAAAAAAAGAAATAGAAGCAGGTGAGCTGGGAAGTCAATCACATAGTGCAGAAGAGGTCAGCCCTCACTAGAACCAAGATGCAGTGAGTGGACCATGTAAATATAAGATGAACATTTTCCAAGCCATATTCACTCACTATCATTGTCATTAAGTTTGTTTTTAGAATATAATGAATAGATTATTAAAGATTTTCCTTCATAAACTGTAAG
Organism: Gymnarchus niloticus; assembly: GCA_009936485.2. Taxonomy (NCBI): domain Eukaryota; kingdom Metazoa; phylum Chordata; class Actinopteri; order Osteoglossiformes; family Gymnarchidae; genus Gymnarchus; species Gymnarchus niloticus. The sequence continues at coordinate 1,992,769 of JAACJT020000016.1, read as the reverse complement.
AGTACAGATTCGTTCATGTGGAGCACTGTAACACTTCATTGACTGCATCGTGACACCTTTGTCCAGGTCTACAGCCATCCTGGGGGGAGGGAAGCTCAGGTGAGGGCGAGCAGACTAAATACAATCCCTGTACTCCTGGAATCGTCCAGGAACATCTGCTGTCCTGCCCAGCAGCTGTTCTGTCTGCCCCCCCAACAGTCCTGCCCACCCTTCCCATAACCCCCCAATGTAGTTGCCACGTTAGCCCAAACAAGGTAGGATCTGGCTGGGCCACCGGAAGGTGGTTTTGTCATTCCTGCTGAACACAGGATGGGACTTGCAGGGACACTTTTGAACACCCTCCCTGGATGGGGACACACATTTTCAGAAATAAACGCTCAATCAAATATTGATAACAGTCTTTTCAAATCAGTTGTATAATTAGATGATTATACCAAATTCTACTGTAATTGTTACTGGAATTTACCAATTTCTATTTCTAAAATTACCATATAAATTTGTGTATAATGCAACATGTAATCCCAATAAACTTGCAGTGTCAACTTTGACCAATATGTCATATCTGTATATCGATCCAATACCACCCATGAAAAGCATTAACAGGGAAATTTACAGATTTAAACCATGTGATTTCTTCCTCTAGAGTGGGGGGCTCCTGTTTTAGTCAACAGAACAAATCACTCCTTTGTTTCTTAGCAGAAAAACTTCAGCCCAGGTAAAATGCAGCACCAGACAATGCAGTTCCTGATGGTGCTTCAGCAGTTTATTGAATATTTCACTTTGCTCTCACTGGGGAGCTTCAAAAGAAACACAACCATTGCTGATCTTCAAAGGAGGATAACACCCTTCAATGTGGCACCACCAAACTTTCTCCCAGCCCACTGTATCTTAGAACATCCCATCAGCTCTTTATCTGTCACCTCCGCTGCTGCCACAGTCAAGTACAGGACAAAAATAACGAAGACCACGGAGCAGCTGGTAAAGCCCAAACCTCAAGCTTGAAGGGGGCAGCTGCAGGAGGCTGTTGGCAGTAAAGGGTTGAAGCAGGATTGGCCTGAAGCCAACAGAGAGGTGAGGGAAGGTCGGCTGATTTAAAGAGAAACAAAGGCTCCTCTCTGAGGTCATTGGAGTGTGACGAGCAGTCAGAGCTCCTCTCTGAGCTCATGGAGTGTGAGGAGCAGTCAGAGCTCCTCTCTGAGGTCATGACATTGTGAGGAGTAGTCAGAGCTCCTCTCTGAGGTCATGACATTGTGAGGAGTAGTCAGAGCTCCTCTCTGAGGTCATGACAGTGTGAGGAGTAGTCAGAGCTCCTCTCTGAGGTCATGACAGTGTGAGGAGTAGTCAGAGCTCTTTTCTGAGGTCATGGAGTGTGAGGAGCAGTCAGAGCTCCTCTCTGAGGTCACCAGAGTGTGAGGAGCAGTGAGGACTCCACTCTGATGTTGCTAGAGTCTGAGGAGCACTAAGGATTCCTATCTTAATCTTCCTATCTAAGTCACACTGACCATCCATCCATTCTTCTAAGCATTTATACTGGTCATGTGATACACTGAACATGCTCTGCTGAAATTCTCCAATGGCTTCCAGAACATCCAACTCTCATTACCTTATTCTCTCAGGCCATTGGGTGCCCAATTTTTCACTTTGGTAGAAGCTTTGCACACGTAAAGACTGACAATGACCTTCTAGAAAGAACCTTATTAAGTAATCATACACACAGGCCTGAACTCACTGAGACTTCCACCAAATAAGAGATTTTTCTTTTACATATTTCTTCAAAGTGGTTTACAGCACATCCATTAAGGGAATCTGCCTCAAAAACAACCTCCCCATTATATATTTCATATTTCCAAGGAAAGTGCATTGACTGCAGATTTTTAAAAATAACAGGGAGGGCCAATTGCCTGACTAGCACCTCGGACTTAATGGAGACATGATGGAGGTCGCTGTACATGCAGTAAAGGTGGGGGCTTTGACAGGAAGAGCTGGGAAAGGCTGGGAGCATTCTGAGTGACAGCCACCTGCGGGGGATTACGGGTGGCTTTCTAATCAAGCCCGGCGGAAGGACAGGCTAGGACATGGCTCTGTGCTTTTTCACTCTAATACATTACAATGTTCACAGCATCGACACACCATCTGGAACCATCTGTGCTCCCATTGTCCTGAAGGACAGGAAACCCCGCACCGAGAGGGAGAGCGCTTGGCCCAGGAGGCAGTAAGGCCAGCTGAGCCTCTTTCCCAGGGCCCACCAGAGAACCAGAGTCTGAAGAAAACCATCCAGGATGTGTCCATGTGTGTCCTGCAGGATGGGACCACCCATAGTCTAATTAGGAAGTTCCCACTTCCCACATGGGAGCGATGCCACAGTGCTCACAAATAACTTCTTAAAGAGATTTACAGGAAAAAGCATTCAATGTCTTAAAAGATTTACGTAATAGCTTACATTTTCAGTAAAAAAAGGGTACCAAATGCAACAAGTGTTTGGTTTTGTTTCAACAGATCTGCATAAAGACAGCCTTCCACTTTGACTGATGGACGTTTCCTGTACGTATGCTACAGCCGGGACCCCACTGGGATCTCAGGGTCCTATGAAATCCTGATGTACTGGGCCTCTTCCCTCACGTCTCTCTCAAACCCTACCATCTCAGTGTGCTTGGAATCGCCAAAACCTCCTTATGGCAGCCCTGGCTGAGCATCCCCACTTTGTCGGCAGGCCACAGCTACCAAAGACGGTTAGATATACAGCGCACCAAGGCCACAGGACAGGGATGCTAGCTTGTTCCACTCTGCCATCCTTTTCAGGCTCTCCTTCTGTCCAGATGGGCTCTTTGCTCTGCCTGCTTCCCCCCCCTGCTTTTCATGCACTCTCTCTCTCACTCTCAGTCTCCCTCTAATTCCCCCAGTCTCCAAGAATGCTGTTGTTTTTAATTTGGCCCAGCTGTTCTGGCTCACCGCCCGTCAGCCTGCCTGCCCACATCTGCTTCCCATCAGCCTGCTGAGAAGTCCACACAAATAGGGGCCTCACATCAAAACATGGGGATTAGTTCTCCCCGCCTTCGCTAGGTGACCTTCAGGCCTACACGCCTACTCCTCACAATGTCCTGTGGCTGTCCACCTCCTGACCCCGCTGACCACCATCCAGATCAGACAGCGCTGGACAGACGGCAACCTCTCACCTTTGACCCAGTGATTGCAGTCAAGGTGTTAGCAGACAAACTTGACAGCTCTGATGGACCCCAGAAGTCAGACTGCCCATTGAAAATCATGAACGGACAGAACTCATTAAATCTTGCTAAAACTTCTGCTGTCTGTCCAACTGACTTGAGCCTTAAACCAGACTTTGGGTCATACTCTACTGTCCAAACAGAGAATTTCATTAACTAATGTCATAATAATAATATGCTCAGGATAGAAGCAAGGTGGCATACAGACACAGAAGTCTGACCCTGCCCTTCTTTTTAACTGCTTAAGCATCACATAAATTACAGCTGAATTATAGTTGTTATTATCCACTCTCTGAGACCCAACTGATATGATTCCAAAAGGACTGAGAATAATGTAGCACCAAAATGAAGAATCACACAAAAACTTAAACCTGGATTTCACATTTACTTGCTGTTTCAGGTGTTGATGTAACATATCCCCTTCAGATCATTTTCACACAGATGTTATTGTTACTATCATATGCTAAGGTCTGGAGGATCAGCAGAACATTTACATCTGACTCCAGGAAGTCATCCCCTCACATGAGGACCACGGTAATAGGTAGCATCCCATTTAATGAGTACATCAGGGCAGATTAGGTGATGATGAGAAAACGGGCCAATAGTGATGGGGATAAGTACAGCGGGGGCCTATGGTAGCATGCTGTGCAGCAGCTGCAGTAGTGATATGCATTCTTCCCCCACACACGACAACAAGTCTGACTCTGTGCTTTCTCATGATTTTGATTTTCTGCCTGCACTTTTGGAGCAGAAAATGAAAAGCACCAAATGATACAGAGTCATGCAAGAGCCTGGCACAACCCTGAAAAGTCATACTCTCCAGGACATGCCGCAGAGTGCTACGTGGAGCCCTGGGTCTTTGTGTCTTTAACACTAAAAACGATCACCGTTTAAAGACATTTTTTGGGAGGCGAACATGTAAATTCCACAGAGAGAGAGAGAGGTGGTGGATTCAATTCCCTAACACTGAGGCAATGGTGCTGTTTTTCAACTCATTACATTCTAAATTATAAATGTGTTTCCTTTATAAAATTATGCTGTGTAACAGTGTGCATTTCCCAATAGCATATAGCTGTGTCGCAAACTATGGTGGGCAGCTGGCACGGACACACGTAACGGCCGATGCGTCTGAGTGAGTCTGCGTTAACGGGAGAGCTCTCAGGTGCAAACACTTAATGAGACTTTAAAAAAGTGTGTACTCAGCTGTGCTAAAAGTAGGCACTGTGCTTTCAGCTGCACAGCTACCCCCACAGTATTGTTTTTCAGATGAGACTGGGCAAGGCTGTGTTGTTACTCTAAGACATCTTGTCTATCATTTCTTCCCATTCATATTTTTGAGTTTATCAAAAAGACATAAAATTACAGCCGCAGTCCCAGTTATTCAATCTGAAATGCTCAACCCACACATTTGTGGAAAAAGTTTACCCTTTATACAGCTGGAACAATTCAAGGATCTTTCTAAATGGTGTAATAGCAGACTCTCCTTAGGAGCTAAACACAGCCTCCAGCTTACAGGTCCTCCAAAGTCCACACCTTCCTTGCTCACACTTTTGATAACTTGCCATGCCTTTGTAAAATGCAGCTCTCTCTGAGAAGAAGGTGCAGTCTTCTCTTGCACAGAGCATCCAGCCATACACCTGAAGATCAGTGACTGTCACCTGCACCACCTGCGGCCGCGTGTCCCTTTAGCACAGGCCTGTCAGTACTACATCTGCCACCACCTCAAGGGACAGTGGGACCGCTGCATTGCTCCCCCCTTCTGGGATTCCCTGAAGGAGCTGCCATCTGAGAGGTTCACCTCAGGGTGCCATCAAATAAGAGTGAAGTTTTAATACATCTTGGTTTTTGGATTACATTTATATATGACTGAAAAACAAGATGTTGCATTTTCATTGTAGCTTGCATATTAGTTCTGTTAAAATACACCGGGAAGCTTATTGTAAACAACCCTTACATGTAGTTTGCTGAGAAAGACAGTCAAAAATGACCCTTGATGAAATCTGTTTATAGTCTGTGCGATTACACAAATAAGCTCCCCTTTCAAAACAACTGCAACTCCACCATACCCCAATTAGATCGTCAGGCTTTTAATTACTCTGTTAATTGCAAACAGGCAGAGTGAGTGGCATTTTGGGAATTAAAAGTGGTGACTCTCCAGAGGTCCTACAACAGCATAACTGACAAACAAATAGGAGAACACGCCAGCGTCAACAGTGCTCAAACGGCTGAAGAAGGCGAGGCTGACCGCATCACCGCACACCATCTGCCAGAGCGCCTTGCAGCATCGCTTCCTGTCAGACGGCACCATTAGGCACCCCTCGGAGCAACAGCGGCGGGGAGGAAACGTGCCGGGAGCCTCAGTCCATCTGGATCACGCGCCACTATTTCAAGATGCTGGTGGGGCGGCAGCACGAGCATGCATGGATGTTGCGCCCCACAAAGGGCCATTACTGGAAGCCCCATGCAACACATCTGACCACAAAAAATTTCCTCACATGCTGTATCCAATCCATGAGCATTCGTGCATCTGGAGTGTCTTCAGAGAGCCACCCGTTTTCACTCTGCATAGTTCGGTTTGTCTCCCACAGTCCTTGCCTCTCATTCCCCACCTCACTGATGTTCCCATCTCCATTTCTACAGGAAAAGCCGCTGTGTTTGGATGAGGAGGCGTCTCCAGGAAACGGCCGCCGGGCCCAGCTTCCTGTGTGACAGGTGCACTTTGGCTGCCTGACAGCTGACCATGGCCACCTGCAGCCCAGCACTCCACCTCTTTGTGCTCAGCCCTGACATCATTCATGTGTAAAAGGCCAGGTATAACTTGCAGCTCTTCCTTCGGTGCATCCAAACTCCCTGGCAGAACATGGGACTCCACCCACCACTGTGTCTGAACTTCCCGTCTGAACATGGGACTCCACCCACTAGTGTGTCTGAACTCCCTGCCTGAACACGGGACTCCACTCAACTCCTCTGATCATCTTTTGGGTCATATCCTTCAACAGCTCCTCTTAATAAAATCATAACATGAACATCTCCTGCTGTAAGTCTACGATTCCCAGCTCATCACTTTTGGTGATGCATTTTTTGTTAACTAACAATTTGAGTATTGCACAGCCAAAAACAGTTTAATTCATCCTCATAAATGTTGCCATTCAGTTTTAAATACTCCTTGCAAGTTCACTCAATCAACATTGCACCATGTGTTCCGATATCTGCAGAAGTGGCTCTCTGACTGGTCAGTCATGGGCTTGTCCCAAAATTTGAAGCCCCCCCCCCCCAACCCGCCTGCATACTCACCTCTGCCTGAAGTGATGTGACAAGTTAAACAGAAGCTTGACAGGTTTCCCCTACGGAGCATGCAATCCAAAGCTAAATAAATAAATGAATAAGAGACACCCCACAAGATTTCTAATGGCTGGAAGTCACTATCAGTATGAGTCGAGTTTTTTTTTTGTTTCAAAAGCCACAGAGGGAGCAGTCAAGTAGGTAGCTGTTTGATTGGCAGAATAATGGATTTTAATGATTAGTAATTGCAGATGGTAATTATGAATAAATTGAAAGTAAACAGTCATTAGAATGACCTAATGCTGTTTACACAGTGGGTTAATATGTAGATCAAACTGGAAATGACAGACCCCAGGGGACAGACAGTCCCCTTCTGTTTTAGTTCCTTCGGTTAACATTTTACAAAGATATCAAAATGATTTGCCTACATGAAAAAAAATTATTTCTTCAGAGTATTTTTTCAGTGCGGCATTTCAATTTCATGGATATTCTATAAAAATGAATATTAAATTACAAATGTTTCCATAGAACATAGTAACTTAGTGTGCTACAATATTCTTTATAAAACTTAGCTTAACACCAAAAACTGGGGCTAAGTGATGCCTGGGCTGGATACTGAAGTCCTCATAAGTTGTTAGGGGTAGCTGTTCTTGTGCTCTGCTTGGCCAAGAGCACTGAAAGTCTTCAGAAACTGCTCTGTTTCCAGAAGACAACAGCCTTTAATTTCCACAAATAGGCTGTGAAACCATCCCCTCTTCCAGCCTGTGGATCCCGGACTCTGCCCAGAACCTTTTAGATACCTTTAACCACATTGTGAGGAAGACGGCTCTGCCTTATAATTCAGGATTCATCTCACAGAGTCGACACTCCTCTCTGCGGTAAACAGCCTGCGGGAATCAGAGTGCAGAGAAAGCCGATTCCCGCAGCGGGTAAAGGCACACAAAAGTTCATTATATCAGGGTGAAAAATAATGATGGGAACTTTTCCCGCATTAAAAATCTGATAGCAGGGATTACTACACATACTTTAGATGCCCATGATTTTAAGACTGTCCACTATTTCAGAGGATACTGCTTTCCCATTGCATCTTATGCCTTCCCAGTGTACTGGTTTGTAAAATCCCCTTCTTACATTCTGTAATGTGATTACTGCTGGAGATGTTTACATCTTAGATGTGTTGTCACTTGCATAAACTTTGGCAGAAACATCTTTAATATACATTTCCGTTTTGCATTAAGACTCTTCTTGTCTTATTTTCTAATGAAGTTTTGTACATTATCAAAATTAAACGGTGCACCGTACTATGTAAAAAAAAAAAAAAACACTGAAATTGAAGCAAAAATTGTTAAATTAACCAATCAGGGTTAAATCTTCTTACAAATTTTGCATTAAATGGATAAAGATTACTAAAAATATGGATGTCACACCATAACAAATTCCAACAGTGAGATTTTTATTACGCACAATAGAAAACTATGGGACACCTGTGTGTAAAAGACTAAGATGAGATAAGATAAGATACTTGGGAGAGGCACATGACAAACAACTAGCTCATTCTGAAGGCATAAAGAGTGTGAATGTGGTTTCCCGACGATCACATTAAAGTGTGCGTGAACACCTAAGACCTGAAATGAAAAACTGAATCTTAAAATTTTTTAAGTGCTTTTTTAAACTTCTTTATTGGCATTAAAAAAAATAAAAAGGAAAATTTTTTGCTTCTTTAAAGGCTTTCATCTGTTTCAGAGTTTTGATGGTTTGGGTTTTTTTTTTACAGAAAAAGTCAATGAGTCGATGAAAAGTCCCTAAAAATATGACTGTGTGTGCAGTCACGTGTATGCGTGGACGTGGTACTCGCTCCCACAATAGTGTCTCCATGTGTTTCTCATCTGGCCATATGTTTGGGGCCTGCTTTCTCTGGCCTAATGACTGTGTCACGGTAATGTTAAACACGTGGTGGAAATTCGAGCCTGATGTTCACTGTAAGTGGGGGAGCCTTTCCCATTATTTGGGAGAAAAAACATATGGAAACCATAGTGATCTGTCCGCACTTGAACCCAGGACTTTGGGATTCTGCTGCTCTGAAACTAGCTTTGGATCCCAATTCATTTCCAGATGGTACCGTCTACCATTTTGAAAACAATATCGCACCATTTTGATGTGCCAAAGATTATCAGCACATCAAGAATAATGACCCAGATATGAGGTGGAAGTTGTCCCCACCTTTAAACAAAACAAAAGAAAACGGAATGGTCATGATGCAGGCTACTCATTGCATTTTCTGTGATCTTTTTCCAGGATTCAAAGCTTGCAATGTTTAACAGATTCAAGATGATCTCATTTTAGATAATTCCCTGAGACAACTGCTGCAACTGACCCGAACCAGAAGGTACAAAACAAGGTAGAAATGCAGAGCATGCAGTACTAGCAGGATCACTCACGTGGGCCAGCACATATCAATACAGTGATCACTCTGATGATGTGGCATAAATGATGGGCACAAGGATGGCGATGCGGAGAATGGCACAGTCAGCTGTGCATCCTGGAGTTGGCCTGCTACCCACCAGCTGACCTCATGGCCACAAGCCTGTGCACCCCCCATGCTTCGCCATCTGCTCTGTGCGTTGTTCGGATGGCAGCCAGCTTCATCCGTAAGCAGCTGCCCCTGCCATCTCATAATTCAATCATCTGTGCTTGGCTGCTGCTCTTCCCGTGGCAGGTCACACCGCTGGGAGCTCTAACTGGGCCCACTGAACTCTCCGGAGCAAACTCAATGCTGCTTACCTTGTGCGCAAGGTCTATACCAGACTTCCATTTGCATTGTGCCGTATTGCCCAATTCCCTGTTTTTTTCCGTCTTCGCATTTAAAAGGCTATTCTATCACACAATTTTTAATATTCCAAAACAAGCTTTTTCTTGAAGTATTGAAACCACGCATGACTTGTGACATACCAATAAAAGAGCATCACTAATCCCCATAATGTGTATCTGATGCTCCATAAGAGTGGCTTAGCATTACTCTGTGCTGTGGCTGACATGCCTGTAGTGTGTGAATGTGTCCTCCAGGTCCCATCAGGGAGTTTTATTAGGAGGGCTTCCTCACTATGTGACACACAATAGCACACCACACCACCACTGGCATCTACTGGCTCTGACTACACATCTCCTCATCAAGCCTGTGGTCTCCATCGGAGTGTTTAAACACTGCGCTAAAGTGGAGATGAAAGCACGCCGGACTGAATAAACACTCGTGTTGAATTATAGATGGGCTTCTTTCGACAGAAGTGCTTAAAGATAACATGGGCATCCTACTGTAGTCTATGGCACTTACACACTGTGCACATCATTTAGCTACATCTCACTTCTAGACCTTGTATCAATTTTGCTTTTTTATGATCTTTTTCATTATTTACCTCGTTTTTTCTGAGAGTCAATAAAATATACTGTATATGTCATGCCCATGCCAAGCCAAACAGGCCCAACTCCTGGCACAAGCCAGCCACACCCAGCATACTCCTGTTCCTTATCCCCAGAATATTGACCACAGCTGATTCCAATCTAGCCACTCCTTTTAAGTACCTCCAGGTCCCTTGGCTCACTGTGAGGTATCGAGTTTCCATGCCACTACTGAGTATTTGGTGATTGCCATCTGGTTTACCTGTGTATGGTTTCCTGCTAGTTCTCAGTCTCTCCTTTTGGACTTTGAACTGTTTGCCGTGCTGACTGACCTGTTTTGGATTTTGACAATTTTACCTGTGACCATGAACACATCTTTGGACATCCCTTTGGCTTTGGAAATCTTGTCTGTTCTGATTTTAACCCTGCCTGTTTTGACCACAATTAAAGAGCTCTGCTCTGCACTTGGGTCCTATCTGTGTATTCATTACAGTATAATTTATGTCTAATAGCTAAGATACTCGTGTTTTATATCTGATTTTGATTTACATCCTTATTCTTCAGCTGTGTTTAATGAAATGTGCTGTAAACAGTGACATAGATGGAGGCAGGCAAGTCTACTTTTTCTGCTTTTCTACAAAACAGCGAATTGTTTGCCAGCTTTAACCAGACCATCACTTGAATGTGTATTGTCCAGATTGAGTTTTCAGGCTATAAAGCTGAGGTGAGCTGTTTGTGATTTGGATTTCTGGCAGTTAACTCAATGAGGAGTTTGATAATAGAGGCACTGGAGGAAACAGGCCTGGAGAAGTTTACTGGCAGCTGATTCTCACCTGTCAACTGATGAGGTTCACTTGATTTTACCGTAATTGGAATCTGGAGACTGAATTCTCAGTATTATTGCTGTTGATGCACATGGCATTGCTTGCAGTTTCAGAAATAACACGTGCAATATGCTCTTAATTTGGCCTTATATTGTCAAATTTAACAAATAATATGAAACTGATTTATTTTTTCTTTTGGTGTACAAACAATTCAACTGCTTTCCTACTGAAAGATCCTGTACAGTAATCAGCTAATATGAAATTCGACTATTTGTTTGTTGAAGTTACAAAAATCGAAAGGATTGAGTGGATGGGATCTTATACCAACCACACCATTTAAATCCTCAATTCTTGACTTCCATTCTTTCTAATGTTGGAAACGTAAACGTGCAGTATAACCCAGTAATTTTAATTCAAAGTAGTCTACACAAAATTGCTTGTCAAAACAGCGTGAAAAAGAAAGACAGTGAACTCAAACAGCATGAGATGGTGGATATATGATTAAATATTACAGATCAGGCGTGAATATAGAGTTTTGGACCCTGCACAGTTAATGCCCGAGTGAATTTTACTCTATAAGTACGTCACGTTCTCAGAATTTACTCTATAAGTGTGCCACATTCAAGTCTCAGAATTGAATCAATGCCATGACCCTTTTTGATTGTCACCCCAAAGTCAAACTATAATGGCAAAAACAGTTACTCCATTGCTGTTGTTGCAGTTGCTTGTTTAAGCCAATCATATTATTATTTATCACAAAAAAGTCTAATCAGAAATTCGAGCATTTACACTGAATTGCTTGCTTACAACGATGATCAGTTCTGAAATAACACTATGTTTTTTTCCTTTCCATAATTGCATTTTGAATACACTTTAATTTAAGTTGACCAATAGACACCCAACCAGCTTCTGTGCGACTCGGATATGAACAACTCAGAGTCAGGTAACATTATCTTTGTGACAGCAGCAATAACCATGAATATCAGCTGATAAATAATATACAGACATGTATATAGAATGTTTATACAGTTTACATTATGGAATAATCCCTAAAGTTCCTGTCAAAGAAGCTGCAGAGTGACGGCCTGATGATGTTAGCTGAGCGGACCCACAAACAGCAGCCTTGTCTTTTCGATATTGCTGCGACAAACTGAAATCATCTCTGTTCATCTTTGCTTGTCTATCTAAGTGGTTGGTTTGTCTGTCAAGAAGAGCATTTTGAAACTTGTATTTTGTCATTAGTTGCAAGCTTTTGAATTAAATTTCTTTAAATGCATTGTTTCCACAGAAACACGTAATCAAAATATATCTGAAGACTACAAAACAACAGTTGTCTGCCTCAAATGAAATATGTTTCCAAGTGGTTTCAATATCTACATCATAACGTACGCTATATAGAAAACTGTAAGAAAACATTATCAGACTATTATTAGCCTATTATTATTACTCCTTGATTGTGACCAGTATAAGTGAGTAATACTAATACTAGTACTAATAATAATTAATACCCATGCATCATCATCATTTTGTTTAATGTCCAAAACGCCATAAATTAGTTTAGGCATTAAAAATTCATTATTAATCATTACATCAAATTAAGAAATAACTTTGAATACCATATGTAAACAGGAGAGTTATATTAGTTGAGCAAGATTAATAATTCTAGAATGCAGCTATTTAGTGACTGCAGTACGGTTGAATGGCTTACAATTAATAATTCTAGAATACAGCTATTTAGTGACTGCAGTACAGTTGAATGGCTCACCATGAATAATTCTAGAATACAGCTATTTAGTGACTGTAATACAGTTGAATGGTTCACGATGAATAATTCTAGAATACAGCTATTTAGTGACTGCAGTACAATTGAATGGCTCACCATGAATACTTAGAGAAAACAGCTATTTAGTGACTGCAGTACAGTTGAATGGCTTACCATGAATACTTCTAGAAAACAGCTATTTAGTGACTGTAATACAGTTGAATGGCCCACGATGAATAATTCTAGAATACAGCTATTTAGTGACTGCAGTACAGTTGAATGGCTTACCATGAATAATTCTAGAATACAGCTATTTAGTGACTGCAATACAGTTGAATGCTTACGGTACAGCAGCCAGCTAAGTAATACAGCTAGACTTGACACACAGATACCTGCTACTGAATTAAGGTACAATTGATACACTTACTCTGAAGGTGGAGGTCAGTCCGAGGTAACTGTAGTAAAGATATTCCACATATACTGAGGAAAAATAGTGCAGCCTGGCAAACTTCAATATTCTGAAAAATAGTACATTAATGGACGAAGTTCTAAATTACAAGACATCAAATCAGTATTACTATTTATCCGAGGAGAAAGTTATTGGATAAAAAAATCCCATTGATTTCGAATATTAAAAAATATTTTAAAATAAAAAAACAAAGATCTCTTTGGATGCAAGCGTTGATATTTTCTCAGTTTAATAAATGCTGAGGTAATAATTTCTCGAAGGATATGTCCTTTACAGGTAATGCACCTTTGGCTTTCCGTCCCTTTTTGATATAAATGATATATTTATATACATATATATATTAACGAGAGCCGACGGAGAGTTTCAACACCGCCAGTTTATTCTCTACTGATTCCTCGTCGGTTCACCGCGGCCTTTAATCTTCCTTTTCCTTGAACATCTGAAGACCTTAGCGGCGAAATGCGAAAGAGAAGCCGGCGATTCCTAGCAGAAATAATAAATGCTGTTGTATTTATGAGGAATAAAAGAGTAACACTCAGCAGTTCACCGCTGCAAAGTTGCAAATGCCCACGACAAGCCAGAAAAGTGAACCAGCTGTACTTCCAAGGTACAAAGACGCAGTTGTTGCTGGATGGATCCTCTGCGCCCCGGCGTATGATCCTCACTATTGTTGGTCAAGTCACTGATTTAAAACCCTCGCTGTGTGTACTGTACATCCATTACAAAGAGCTTTTCCGTCAAAACGTGATGTTAATGTTGTAACTCGAGTCTTCAGTCAGGTACATGTATGGCACATCCAAGCCAGCCTTTGCTGACCAACTGCTTCAACGGTCTTCGCTCCAAGAGCGGTTCTCTCCAACCTCAAAGTGTCCTTCTGGTACTGTAAGATCTTGAAAAAAGCCGTGTTTTCAACAGGCACCAGACCGAGCAGTCCCGCTTTGTGTGCCCTGTTATCATTTAGTGTTCGGCTAAATTCATTTTTAGTGTAGTCAGTCACGGCTGCGCCTCTGTCCCTCTGCTCTGTCTGCAGCCCTCCGTCTCCGTTTAAATGGCCATCTGGAGGCACAGGTCTCCTCCAGGCTCTTTCTCTCTCTTTGACAGCTAGTCAGACACACGACTTGACAGCCTGTCTTGCTGCTCGATTACGCTCTCCGGCTCCGCCTCCTAAAGACTTAGGAAAAATCTGCCCAGTCTGTCGTTCCCATTTGGTGCACTGTTGTTCTTTCTTTTTCGTAAAAAAGGATCATATCTTTAATAAGTTTTTGTTTCTCGTTAATAATCTGAAAATAATCAGGATGGATGGTAATCGATCAGACTAATAATACTGCACTGCACATCGATAGGAGATTGCTGTATATCGATATATGATGCAACGCCTTCACAGTATCCTCTTGTAGATTATTTTGGTCATTTTGCGAACTGTACGCTATTTTGGAGTCCACCTGAGACATTTGTTCTTTACACAGTGATTTCGTTGCCAAGGGTTAAGACGGAAGCACATAAATATAATCGTGCACTCAAATTCACCTCCCGGCTTTTGTGTTTCAGACCTTTTCGCGTTTTATCCTTTTGGGGGCGCTGTTTCCTCACCTCAATTGATCAATGTTGCGATCAACTTAGTCGCTGGAAAGTTTATCCTGCCAATACGTGCCACATTAACCACGTGACAACTAGTTTTCTTTTATGTGCCAAAAGACTTGGGAAAACGACATTATGGAAGCAGTGATCAAAAGAAGCATTGAATTAGAATCTCTTAAATCTGCTTTCTTAGAGTGAGGAAAGTACGCTTTCACGCAAATGGAATACATCCACACATGGACCTGTCTTCCTAACAAGCCTATACCAAGCAGCATTGTGCTCAAGGGGGGACAACAATGCGATAAAAAAGTAACAGGTTTTCATTTGTCGTGAGAACATTGTGTCCCTCCAGCATGATGAAAAATATGTCTACACAAACACACATACACGCGCACACACACACACAAAGCAGAAGAATGTCTTGATGTACTGAAGTAATGTCCTGATCAAATATCTAACAGGGTTTGTCTCTTCTCTCTTATTATGGATCCTGTAAATGTTTTAACTGTTAGATATTCTGGAATTTATGTAAAAATCTGAAAAAAAAAGCAATCAATAAAATAAAAACTTTTCTGAAAAGGGCACCTTGCATGTTTTCCATTCCACTTAAAGAAACATTAAACTAGTGATGCAAAATTTAACTATTTAATTTCAGAATGTTTAAATAACTTTACAAGCTCTGCTAGCATGAATTATTGCAGATTAAAACACACATCTAATCTTTTAATGAAGTACATATATTTTTAGAAATTGGCCATGTGAAATAAGGTAATGCTTTCCTGTTGTTGGTATGTACAGTACATATGAACCAAATAAGAGCAACTGATGGTTTAATTTTTCATCCACGATTTCATACATTTTTAAAATGATTATAATACAAAATTCAGCGAGGTTAACCTTTAATGGAGTCAACACACCACAGAGTAAAAATACTGTACAGTTAGGTTACTGCAGGCTTAACAAACTGTAGGATTTACAGACTATAGAGTTAACATATTCTCTTCATTTGTGAGTTTAATGTTTTAATGTGCTAATTTCTTTTTGTTAATGCTGTGGCTGTCATATATTATTTATACATAAGAAATAATGCTGATGGGGTCACAACTACAATAAAATATCAATACTGTGACCCCTTTTAGCCACATTAGCAGTCAGCCTCCTCTTCTCCAGTCTGAGTGCCCTTGTGAATGTAATAGCTTTAGTAAGTCTCCAAACATCACGGGCCACATACAAATATTAAAAGAGTAGCCAACTTTACTGAATTCAGTCCTAAAGGGAATTGCTGCCATTTCTGCATTCATTTTGCCTGTCAAGTAGTCGAGGTTAAGACTCGGTTGGTGATGCTCTGTATACCTTCACCTGGGGTCAAATTGCTCCACTTGTCCATCAATGCTATGTCATAGGAGGATGAAGGAACAGCCCTGGGTTTTGGCTATGGTACAGATTAATTACAGAGTGACCCTAAGCTTCATGGAGCACCGGTGTCCTCTAGCTGCAAAAATGGTCCTGGGGGTCATCTCATCCTTCAGGGTCCTCTCTTGTTCTTTTACATCTCACCATTGTCATGTTAAACATAAAATCATAACCCTGGACTTTTAGTATGCATCCTAAAATCAGTTGTTTTATTTTTATATTGTTTCATTATTTTTTTTCTAGTATTCCGCATGTTTTCCATAATAATATAATGTATAGGCATTATCATAGCTTTTCATACAGTGTAACTTGATTTGTAATTGGCACACCCACACCAAGCCAGCCACGCCCAGCTTACCCTCATTCTGCATCACCTGAAAATTGACACCAGCTGGGTACCATTGAGCTTTATCATTGATCTTTAAAGAACCTGAAGTTCCCTTGCCTAACTGAGGTATTGTGTGTTTCAGCCCCTATTGAGTGTGTATTGTCTCTGTGTAAGACTACCTACCCTTGACCTTGGCCACTTTTCTGAGTTTGCCTCTCATGTTCTGGACTTGTTTGCTTCTTCAGGATTTCAACCACTTTTGTCTGTGACCATGACTACGTCTTTGCATATCTCTTTGACTTCTGGAAATCACACAACACTGGGTGATATGGGGTGGAGAGAACACCTGGAAAAGGTGTTGTGAGGAAAGACAGAGACAAACCAGGAACAGCTCGGGGATCATGCTATACAGCGGTGCCCAGCGAGGGGAGCGTCGAGAACAACGCAACTTGAGAGAAGAACCTGGGCACATGCAAACACATGACATGAACAGGGAACAACAGAGTGGAATAGACACACATGACAGGCTGGAGAGACAGACCAGGACTCTGGGTAGGACACAGGAGGGACAGACCAGAACTCCAGGATGACTACAGGGAACCAGGAACCACACCTGATTCCACTTGTTTAATCAGTTGAGCTTGGCTTTCAATGAACTCAGATGTGGCTTCTGCTTGGTTGGAATGAAAACCTACACCCACAACAGCCCTTTGTCCTCTTTCCGGATAAGATTGGACACCTCTGATCTATGACAATGCTGCTTCATTCATGACTGAATGGATGCCTTTGTCATCTCACTGTATGTTTCACATAGGGACTGACAGATCAATAAGCATGCTTTCATGTTGGAAGAGTCTATATTTGCACATCACAGCATTCTTTTATACAATCTGCCTAATGAAGATGGGAGGCACTGAAGTTTAATACCATTTGGTTGTATTTACCATACTGAATAGGTTATGGAGATAGTTTATGATGTGCACAGCTAATGGTTTAACATGTTCTCAGAACATCAGTTATGTAAATCTTCCCTCCACCCCAGGAACCAGCTGACTCTCTGTGCAGATGCCTGTAGCATTTTCTCAGCTCATACATTGCAAATCCTTTCCTATTGCATGAATCACAAGCTTGTGTGTTCAAAAGAGATAAGACCTATGCTTTCTGAAAGAGTTGTCCCTGTTGTGCTTCGGTGCTTGGATGTGTATTCAATATTGCTTATTACTGAATAGCAATTAAAGACAGCAGCTGTGTGTAATTCTTTGGTGAAATTTAAATGGACTTTAATGAAAACACCTCTTAAACAGACGTAAAAATTTAAGCCAATTTAAACAGCCAAATTAAGCCATGGAGAAAAATTAAGTACGGGCCAAAACTGTGATTCCCCTTTCAGAAAACAGAGATATGGTAGCATTTCATGGAATGTTCAGGGGAAAATGTTGTTTATTTAAATAAATGCAAAAATATTATGCAACACTTACTGAGGGCATCAAACTCAGGACATCATTAAGTCTGCATTTACAAGCATGAGTTTTTAACATTGTCCAACAGCTAAATTCTTGCTCCCACACAATAATTGTAATGTATAAATATGAGGTGGCCCAATCCTCTGACCTCTCAAACACGTTTACAGGTTTTTTTTGCAGAATTTTGTATGAGCCGTGCAACACTGTTTTTGTCAGGAACTGTTTTTACATCTGTTGGGCTGTTTTTTTGCAATCTTGTGTAATGAATAAATTGCACACAGCTGGTGTCGATATTCAGGGAATGAGAAACGAGGGCAAGTTGAGTGTGGCTGGCTTGTGGTAGGAGTTGGGCATGGTTCAATTCAATTTTATTTATATAGCATCTTTAACAAGGAACACTGTCACAAAGTGCTTTACATAGTCCTGGGCCCCTGGTCCCCAGAGAGTAAGCCAAAGGTGACAGTGGCAAGAAAAAAATCACTCAGGAGGAAGAAACCAGACTCAAGAGGGAGGCCCATCCTGCTCTGACTGGCACCAGGCGAAACAAGTTCATTTATAGAATATGAACAACAATGAGGTAAGAGTCAGATGGACTGCAGCATATTGGAGGAGGCAGTCAGGTGATTGAGTTGAAGAGCAGGTTTAGTGGCCAGTCAGGACGGACAGGTGACAGGGAGAAAGGGCATGGCAGGCCAGCAGACAAATAGGGAGATCTCTTGAATCTGGACCTCAAAAAGGAACACCCCAGAAAGGAGGGCAGGGGAGAGAGAAAAGTGCATGAGCAGAGCAGCAATTTAAGATGGTAGAATAACTGCAATAAAACAGCAAGAGCTCTGGCATGACTATATATGGCAGCATAACTATGAGGGAGAGGCTAGTGGGGACACAGGCATGAGGAATCCCTGAATGCCGGCACTCTACCAATACAGCAACATGCAATGCAGGAGTGACAGCTCTGACAGAACAGTTCATCCAAACAGTTCATCCAAAATCAATGGCACTGATGCCCACCCAGCTCTACACTTCAGACTATAGCCTACCGGGGTACTGAGTAGCTTGTACTTAAGGTCTCTGTAAGCTAGAGTAAAGAGGTGTGTTTTAAGCTTAGACTTAAAGATAGAGAGTGAGCCAGAGTCTTGCACTGCTGCTGGAGGACCATTCCACAGCTGTGGAGCTCTGTAAAAGAATGCTCTGCAGCCCAACATCACTTTTATCTCACTCTTGGAACTAATACATTACCTGCCACCTGAGCGAGAAGCAAACAGGGGGAGTAGTATTAGTGGCTGGCTTGGCATAGGTATGACATCCTGCACTTAATGATGTGTTTACTGGTAAGTAGAATTTTTTTTTCAGGTGTCTTTGCGGGTGAGGTTTCTGTCCATTTTGTAATGTATACAAGAGTATACATTCACCAGCCACTCCATTAAGTACAGCTTGCTAGTACTATGTTGGACCAGAACTGCCTTAATTCTTCATGGCATAGATTCACCAAGGTGCTTGAAACATTCCTCAGAGATTTTGGTCCATATTAACATGACAGCATCATGAGGTTGCTGCAGATTTGTTGGCACCTTCATGATGCAAATCTCCCATTCCACCACATTTGGACGGTGCTCTGCTGGATTGAGATCTGGTGACCGTAGAGGTCATTTGAGTACAATGAACTCTTTGTCATGTTCAAGAAATCAGTCTGAGATTGTATGAACTTTGTGAGATGGCATGTTATCCCGTTGGAAGGAACCATTAGAAGATAGGTACACTGTGATCATAAAGAGATGGACATGATCAAAAACAATACTCAGGTAGGTAACATTTAAACAATGCTGAATTGGTACTAAGGGGCCCAAAGTGGGCCAAGAAAATATACCCCCCCCCCCCATTAGACCCCCTCCATGAGCCCGAATTGTTGAAATTGTTGATACAAGGCAGGATGGACCTGTGCTTTCATGTTGTTTATGCCAAATGTTGACCGAACCTTCTGAATATCACAGCAGAAATTGTGACTCATCAGACCAGGCAATGTTTTTCCAATCTTCCATTGTCCAATTTTGGTGAGCCCATGCCCACTGTAACTTCAGTTTCCTGTTCCTAGCTGACAGGAGTGGCACATAGTGTGGTCTTCTGCTGCTCTACATATTGTGTGTTCAGAGATGCTCTTCTGCAGATCAGCAGTTTCTCAAATACTCAAACCAGCCCGTTTGGCACCAACAACTATACCACGTTCAAAGTCACTTAAATCACCTTTCTTCCCCATTGTGATGCTTGTTTTGAACTTCAGCAGATCCTGTTGACTATGTCTACATGCCTAAATGCATCGAGTTTCTGACACATGATTGGCTGATTAGATATTCGCTTTAACAAGCAGTTGAACAGGTGTACCTAATGATTTGGCTAGTAAGTATATTTCTTCTCATAATAATAAATGTTATTTACTTGCCAATTCATAAATCAAATTTTATCTATCGTAGGAGAAACACACACCAATGTAAGTGCAAATGTGAGTATGCTTAGGGAGACATTTCCAGATAAGAAGCAGGTTTGTGTGGCAGCCTGAACGCCAGAGGTTGATATACACCTTTTTGTGCTGAGCTCACCTATTCAAAAAAGATATGTGTGAGAAAATGAAGTAGTCTGAATAGTGTTCCTAACTCCACTTCTCACTCACCTTCAGCACACAAACACACACACCATAACAATAGCTGCAGCAAACCTGCTTTTCATTGATTAAGTCCCCACTCTTGACAGTGAAGAGGGAGCAAATCAGGACCAACCGATTCTGGTTTGGAACCATTTCACGTTTCTGAATCATTCTAACAGGAAGCTTTTGCATTACACTTCCAAGGCAGAAGAACACAAGTTATTGGACAGTGGTAAGTTGTCTTCAAAGTGTGTTTCTGCTAAAGGGAACACATCACAGTTTTGCAAGCCGGGTTAAATAATCAAAACCCTTCTGATTCTTGGACTGGTTCCAGGCTTGCTTTCTCCTTGAGATTCCCAGCACGCTGGACTATTCAAGCCATTGCTGCTCTTTTCCACTATAGCATTCATATAGCAGCCACAGTTAAGGTCTGCTGAAATGGCTGAACGGAGGTGCTGTGTGTACAATACGTAGGGTGACAAGGCATGGGGAAAAAGCCTGGATGGTACTGTGGTTACTTTTCCATAGTTGTCATCTTCCACAGTCATGCATAAGCCCTCTGCCAGAACCAACCCATAAAGGAAGCTACTGTAATTTTGAATTGTTTCGAGGAAAACATTCTATTTGAAAGATAAGTTAACTGACGGCAAAACCCTAAACTACAGCGCTCACCCCACAAACAGGCAAATGGGCAACACAGACAAGTACTACAGTGATAGCAAAGAACCCTGATTGATAAACAAAGTCATCAGTAGAGTTATTCCTCTTTTATCAGAGAGTTGCAGAATGCTCTTATGGCTAAGCTCATTTTCTTTGAGCTTATCGCTACATTGTTCAAAGAGCTCATTACTTCCAAAAATATGGATCTCTAACAAGCAAAAGAGGACATTGATGCTGAAATACACCTAAATAGTCACTATTTTGTTGAAAGAATAGTTAGTGATAACTTTTGCAATTCATTATCTATTTCCTGAAGTCTACTGTTCTGTTTTTTTGTTTTTGTTTTTTTTTTTGTTTTTGTCACTGTATTATATATCGCTTCTTCATAGCCAGGGCTGAAAAGACTAATGAAAATATTTACAGCACTCTCTTGGGCTAAAATAAACATTAACTGCATAAAAATCACAGCACACACATGTGCTAGTAAGCACTGTCACCATTCTGACATTACCGTTCCTGAATCTGTGAAGATCGTATAAAATTACTACATGTTACTCATCCTTCCCTCAAACCGCATATGCTGCAGGTGTTTCAGGTGGATTCTTTCTGCAGATGGGCTGAAGCAGATTACAGGGTTTACATATTACAGGCTACTTGGTATTGAATAATTCAACATAAGCAACCAAATGCTAGTTTCTTAGGCATGGCTATAAGCTCAGTTCTTTTGAAAGGGTGGGCTAAGCAGGTGTTACTGACCTTCAGGCTTCTTCCATGACATCCAGGCTGCTGGGAGGTCCAGGATGGGGCCCCTTCTGTTTGAGGAAGACTTATCCAGCCTTCTCCTTTTCAAGGTGAATGTTGCTACTGGGAACTGTGGAGTACCCATACCAATTATGGGTGATGCCCAGTTCAAATCACATCTCTTCTACTTCTTCAAGGCAATCTCATTGTTTATTGTTTGTATTTAGTAGTCCTGTATTTTAGGCTTGGAAACATTCAAAAATCATGTTTGCGATTTTTCTAGGTGCCATCAGGGACAACAGACACAAGTTTCTCCCTTTACACATTTAGGTCAAAGGAAAGATGATGACAATCTCATGTGAAGTAGTCAGTATGTTCGCTGAAAAGACTGAAAGATGTGGAAAGTTGGGACTGAGGTGGTAGAATATACAGTCATTAAATGAGTGTAATGAGGCAAAACCAACAGTATTCCAGAAACAAATTTGTGTAAACCATTCTTGTCCTCACCTCTCAGCATTCACTGTTGGCTGTCTTCAGGCTCTTTTGATGTTTGCAGTAATAGGTTGGTCACCCTGGATTAGGTGCTCATCATCCACCAGCTCCACTTACACATCCTGTCTCCCATTCTCTGTCTGTGAAAGCCGTCTGATGGCCGTTATTTCATAAATCCGGCAGAATGAAAGCACACTGCCAATGTGTCCTTTCACCAGTGTAGCTCAGCAGGCACCAGAGGACCGTGCCTTACTGACCACCAGTGTCCGGAGCCTGTGCGAGCACAAACTTCGTTGGATGTATCAGAGTGTGTCATGCTGCGTGATGGTGCCTGTGACTATGTGCCAGCATGTCTGGTGGTGTATGCATGGTTCTGTCTCCAAGAAACCCTGCCCAGCCTGAGGGGAAGGTAAACAACACTGTGGCCTGGTGATAGTGCACAGAAAACTGTTCTCAGCTTCCAATCGGGCTTCCTCTGTCAGGAACCAGCTGTGGCCACAGGCAGCGCCGTCTTCCCGTTCCCTCCACACCCAAAGGGTGAGTTCCTTCCCACCCCCTTTGTCTCACCTACCTTGCTCAGGGCTCCCTGTCTGCTGAATGCCTGGCACGAGTAGCCTTTCTGAGAAGTGTGAGAGAAAGTGGTCCCGCAACAATTATGTATGCCGGGATGTTTACACGCATGAGAGAGATGAAAGTACACTGTGACTGCTGAGGGACCATTCTCAGTCAGTGATAAGCTGAATGCTAATACATGATATAATAGTATGGCAAGGATAGGTCCAGTTACACAAAGACATTGGCAGATAAATAACTGAATTATATAAGATTGTCCTCTTACTTTTATGCTCTTAAATTTCCAATGCATCTGTAAAACAAGATCTTGCCTTTCATTGATAATCAGACCTCATATAGACAAAATCCCTCACAATTATGAAGTCCTCTGTAATGTCTGTGACAGCGCCCCAGTGCTCCAGGTCCTCAGAGTACTGACTGGAGTTTCGTGCTTGCCCATTTTTATGTCCTTGTTTATGTCAACTGCCCTTGCCCTGATTGCCCTCATGTGTTCCACCTGTCTCGTGCTATTTAAGACTACATCTCTCCTCTTGCCTTTACCATGCGTTTGTTAACATTGCCTCCAGTCTTTTTGTGTAGCTTTCCAGTTCTCACCTTGGTTTCCCAGAGTTTATTGCTGTATTTGTACTGTGTATTCTGGGCAGAGCCTGGTGGTTATTTTTCTTAAGTTCATTCCTGTTATTAAAACCTATTGTACTTACACCTGTATCCTTCCCTCTCTCGTCTCTTGGCCCTGTGACTCTGAGTCTGCTGATGTCCATGACATACTCTTTACCGTTATCATCAACACCAGATTTATGTATAAACACCATGTGCTCCATGTGCTCAGCACATGGACGGTACCGTAATTACATGCCATCTTGCAATGGAAGGCCAGAAATCCCTTGTGGCCCTTAGAAGGTGTGGTTCTGTTGTATTTCTCAGCACCTGAGGTGTTGGGAGGTATTAAATGATTTAGCACGAAATGAGGTACTGATTCAAATATATCACCTTAGTCCAGTCCTGGTCTGCATGCCTTTCATGGAGATGCAATTCAGTCATGACTCAGATTAAGGATGTGGTGAGGATACTGCGAGGAGCAGCTAGTCTGGTCTTATCTGGCACCCTGGCTGCCATTCTGAACACAAACTTAGTCCTCATGCATGTCAGGATAGACTAGCTGTATCAGAGAGATTCCACTATCAGTGTCAACCAGAGCCTGACTGTCAAAGACACACAACAGGAAGACAGACAAGCTGTTAATAATCTCATAAAATCAAGGCCGAGAAAGAAAGGAAGCTGTAGCTTGTAATTAAAACCACAGAGAACCCATTCTAATGTTTAAAATGTCATTTCTCATTGGCCCATTCATCTGGTGGGGATGACCTGAATTTGGTGCATGACATTGCTTGTGACTCTCCACTCAGCATATATTAATATGCATTCATTACTGCATTCATTCATTATCGACATGCACTTATTCCACGAAATCTTAAATATAGTGCTGTGGTGTGTTCCTGTAGACTAAGCCATGTTTACAATGTCTACTGTGATGTGTTTCCATTTGTCCATCCATCCCTCCATCCCTCCATCC
>JAACJT020000016.1:1935869-1961615 GCA_009936485.2 Gymnarchus niloticus | reverse complement strand
CACATGCACCTGCTTTTCTGTCTTTGGCCTCGTCCAGTGCACTTATTCCATACTCCATACTCTGGAAAGGCCGTATTTTAATCCATAATCCCTGGTATAAAATAATACACAGACAGGCCTATTAATACACTGATGCATCTCTTGCTTCCTTTTCATTGTGGTCTATTTGCCTGGTTGCCCTGGCAGCAAAAACAATGGAGTATTTGATAAGTAAGCAAAATAGGCTGCATTCGCTTTGAAAAGGGAATTGTTTGGATTTCCTGACTTAATCCAAGTTCAGCAAAATGGCTTTGTCTGTTGTTGAAGAGTCTTTCTACTTCAAATATCTATGTTCTTACCTTACATGAATGTTTGGATATGAGGGATCTTTCTATAACCGTCCTAAAAGCAGCTGAGCCTTAAAGAACCTGGCTGCCCTTTTAAATATTTCCAGGATGGACAGTGGCCTCATCCAGATTAACAGGTAGTCAGTGGTGTGGAAGAGCAGGATCTGGCCACAGCAGCTACTCACAAGAGCCTGCCCACAGCTCTGCTTTCGGTCTGCTGTCCCACATGCGCGCTTGTTAGTGTTTGAGGTGTTGTGTTCAAACTTTGTATCCAAATGCACTCTTCTTTCTTACCATAGTGTCGCTGCAACATTTTCAGTAAAAATCAGGGTCAATACAATGTGTACTACGACCTTGCGACCCCATTCTAGGTGGAAAAGGACATATGGATGATGTGGTGGTCCCCTGTCCCCCTCAATGGACCCCACCATATGGTTTGAGAGACAGACACTGTACCACACGGTGAATGAGACTCTACTCCTCCAGGTTTTATGGGTAAGGTGGGGGCTATTAACTTACAAAACTTACCAAACATAAAACAAACAACATGACTGACATGAGCAGCAAGAAAGGATTTCTGAGATGAAAAGCAGGGGGGAAAAGAGTACATGTAACTATGCATTGAAGCCAAATGAGAGATTAATTTTTCAAATTGACGACCCCCTCCCCTCAGCTACTGGTGAAACAGTGGATGGTGAGTGATACCCCAGCCAGGGTGTAGGTCAGCTGAGGTGTCCTCAGTAAAGGGTAGATGGTGAGTGACACCCCAGCCAGGGTGTAGGTCTCCTGCAGAGCCATCCCCTATTCAAGTCAGCATGGCTGTCAGCTGGTGCGTAACACACCACCATTCATCTACAGTCACTGTGTCTCCAGTGGTCCTTGGCTCTTCCCATTCCAGGCGTATGCTGCAGAGTTGCCGTGGGCCGCGATCAGCAACCAAATGAAAATGCGGCTGTCCCCCCTTCCCCCCCAGGCTGGCAGTGGAGCTTGGATCTGGCAGTCAGTGGCATGTGTCCAGATGGGAGAGACAAGGCAGGCTCTGCAGCACCGCAGCAAGGAGGGGACACACTCTGCTTAATGAAGTCTTATGAATTATTCATGAGTACAAACATGCTCTCACAGGGCAGAAAAACAGAAGGCAGGGAGACTATACCCTGCTTTGTTATTTTTCTTTTCTTGGTTATGGAGTAACACTGAGGATGACCTCCATCCTCCCCTTTGCAAGTCTAGGTGATGGACTTCTCCAGAGCTGGTCAAAATGTTGAGACATCAGGGTGCTTTTAGACCAATAAATGGATCACCTTCCATTCAAAACCACAGATTTCTGATACAGATGCAATAACCTATGTCTTTTGTGCATAGAAAGCTGCACCCAGACCTTGTCCCTACTAAAGGCCCCCTTCCTGCTAGTAATAAGTTTAAATTTGTGTGCAGGAATGAGGACACCCTTCCAATGAGGTACAGCTTGAGCTCAGAGCCAGACTAGTGAGGGAACCATGGAGTGTGTCACTGTGGAAACGTGGGGATGAAAAGAGTGGCATGAGATAGTGGGTTAGGGGTGAGTGGACTAATGAAGGAATGGGGCTTGTTGGTGTTGTTCCCAAGGATGGAATGAGGCCATCCTGCACCAAGAAAGAGCCACTTCGTACTCCTGAAGGTTGCTGTCCTCTCTCTAAAAGCTAAATGGACACATGCCACATGTTCTGTAGTGAGTCCTCCTCCACCTGTAGCTGTGTCTGTCTAGTGTGACTTACTCTACTATGACAGTACAAAAAAAACTGAATTTTTATCATTAATTTTCCTGCAAATACTGAAACATACCACATCAATAATTACAAGGCCTTTGCAATATTTTAGCTAATTTTGCCATGTAGATTCCAAAATAATACAGCTGTTTCCATTCAAGTGACATATTAATTTAAGGACTGAAGTAATTAAGTGCTACTGAAGCGTTTATACAGTGTAGGAACAAAGACGAAGCCCAAAGACTTTAACTAATCATGGGGGAGTCTGTCCAAGCAGTATCACCTGAGCTTTACTGGTGTGAAACCACTGCAGTGTCAGGAAAGCAAAATCTTAACACGTCGATCCATAGATCTACCCGGTGATTAAATGTGGTCATGCCACAAGCAAGAAGAGTGCCAGGCTCATTCTAAACCCAGGGTTGCTTTTTAATTGGCCTCCCATTTTTGTTCTCCTGCACATCTTCTCTTTAGGTATTTTATGAAACTTGCCCTCAAACGAGGGGTCCAACCCACCCAGGGTTGCTTCCGGCCGGCTTCCTGATAAGATCAGATGAGACCAGCTTGTTTTTTTTGCAGAATTGTGGCTGTTGTTCTTTTGTTTAGTCAATTCTTTCATATGAATTGAGAGGGATTAATTACAGTGTGCTGAAGGCTGGCAGGAGCCCCTGCTGTGAAATGATATTTATTTAATATTCCCCCACTGACGTTTACCCCACTGACGATACAGCACTGACAGCCCCTGATCACTGACATACACCCCCATGCCACATTTTGTCCATGAAACCCCCCAAAAACAAACATCTCTCTGCTTCCCCATCATTCACAATGAGGAGCTGCTTGTTGTGAATGCCCTTCCTGCTGTTGTCTTTTTCAAACAGACACATGGATTCAGGGGCCACTGAGAATCCCTGTGTTTTAACAACTGTGAGGTATTTTCAAGTTTTATGCAACAAATGCGTGGGGAGGCTCCAAGATATGAGATTCATTGTGCCAACGCTCGTTCTGCATGCACACATTCCCAAACTTGCTGTTGATGCACAAGCCTCTGTTTAATGGTAGTCTGTATGCAGAGATAATGGCCATGACTGCTGTAGGGTCTGGATGGATGTGGAGTGCTGACCCCAGGGCTGGGTGACTCTCTGTGACTTTGATAAATGGCTAAATAAACAGGACAAATTGCCTGAATTTCATTATGGAAGTGGCTGACTGTGCTTTATAAAAGCTATTGTCCAGAGACTAATAGCACACAGACATAAACGCTCGCTTGGAGCAGAAGTGGTGTAAAAAGGCGACGGCCACAAAATTAACTGGGTCTCCATGAGGCAGCTAGTGCTCCCTTTCAGCTGAGAGCCAGGGGACATGTTGTCAGAAAAGGTGTTTATCGTGCGCACTCAAAATGCCATGGTTTGTGTGCTGTGGGATCAGGACACTTGGATTTTATCTGAAAACACACAAAATACTATAAATAATGCTTTTGTTACAATTGTTAGAATGCTATATGACAATTTTATATTTGAGTTTCCTCCAGAATGTAGGTACCAATTTTCTAGTTGTTTACTTCAAAAAATAAACCTTTCTTAATCCTTTCAGAAACTGCTTTTTTACCCGCAAAAGCAAAAAAAAAAAAAAAAAATCTTGTGCAGATTATTCTGCCAATAAATCTATCATGTTGGCTCTAGACTGGAGATGCTAAGTGATGCTAATAGGAGTCTTCACTATTCCAAAAAATCCATGTGTTTCTTAAAAAGGCTGCATAACTGCTTTCCCCAAAGTTAAGAGGAATTACAAAAGAGGGAAGTTATTAAAATTAATATGTGCAGCTTGAGTTTGCAGCAGATATTGTAATATTATTTTAAAAAAAGTTTAATTTCAGATTTAATATATATTACAGTGATTGGCCAAGTTCTTCTAATAACCCCTTATATAAAGCAAGATATTCACACAACACACATTTCATTAACTAAAAAAACAATCGTAATAGACACTAGAACTCAGAGAAATTCACAGAATTTTCTTATCAGCGCAGGACAGCACAGAGGTGACTGGAGCACAAATACCAGAAAAAAGGTACTAGACAACCACATTTGTGTACAATTAAATACAGAACCTGACCTGGATGGATGGATGGATGGATGGATGGACTGACTGAGTTGTATATAATTACTGAATTACTGCAACCAAACAACCAATAGGACTTTGTCATTTGTTTCCTCATTCCATCACATCATTTAGCCAAGTGCATCCTATAAAAATATGAATGTTGTTACATGGACACAATCATCAAATATACAGTATGACTTTATTTAGAATAAAATGAATGAAACGTATATGTATGCACTCGCATGCCTGTGTGCGTGGTTATGTGTGTACATGAAATTATCACGTTGTGACACAGTGATCCCTGGAGGAATGAAAACCTGTTATTTTTTACCTCATGGAGGGATTTGACCCTGCAGGGGATAATCAATTTTATAAAAATCTGTCAATGTAATCAAAACACCTAAATAGCTAAAATTTTTGTATCTTGTTGGCATGATTTTGGTTAAGGTTAGGAGTGTGTAAAAGTTAGTGTTGTCATAGTCAGGATTAAGGTTAGGTCAATAGAGATTAATGGAATATCCCCACAATGTAAGAGAGACACAACTCTGTGTGTGTGTGTGTGTGTGTGTGTGTGTGTGTGTGTGTGTGTGTGTGTGTGTGTGTGTGCGCGCGTGCTGATGAGAAGAGCTGGGGTCCTTTGATCTTCTCTGGTCTAGTGATGCTCAATTAGCTGTCCATCTTCTTCCCTGACCTCTGTGTCCTTCCCACAGCAATCCCAGCAGCGTTCCTTTAAGATCATTCAAGCAAAAGGAAGGCTAAGCGGAGAGTATAGGCGTGTCTCTCTGTCAGAACATGGGTGTGTGTGTTTGTCAAAGCGGAAAAGATTCAATGGTCATAGCGCAAGAAAGTAATTTTCTTTTTCCTTCTTTGAGTAACACTAAATCATCAAATTATTTTTAGAAGCTGAAGTCCTTTGTTGTACATGCTTTGAACAGTAAAAATCTGGGCTGAATGCCTTGTGGTAAATCATTAAATTACATGAAGGTGATAATAAAGCAGTAAATTCCAGGTTTGATTGCGTATTATAATTTGTCCCCAAGGGGGACAACCTTCTTAATGTTCAGTCTTTAGATGCGAAATTAATTAATAAACTGGTTAAAAATAAAGGGATGGTTACTGTCTCCTCCTGTCATGTGTTCCCATGCTCACCGCTGCTGTCAGTCCACAGTATGTCACAGGCTCTAGATCCAGAGAGGACTGGCCAGTACAGATATGACCTGAACTGTTTCTGTGCTACTCACCTAATTATAAAACACATAATTGCTGTCTGTGTGAATATCAGTCTGGATAGAAGTGAACTCCTCTCCAGGCTGGGAGCTGGGGACTGCTACAAAGCCAGGTCGGTGAGGAAGACCAAAGGAGGGAGGGAGGGAGGGAAAGATGGAGGAATGGGACACTGCTTTTTAATTTGGCAGCAATTTTAGCTCGTGACTCAAATGGGGTTTTCTGCTGTGTGAACAGATGTTTACACCCCATCCCCTCTATCAACGTTAGCTCATGGGGTTCCAGTGAGACTCTCAGGTAAGCCAGGTCTTCTCACAGAACTGCAACGTGCCCAGCCTGCTCAATGAGGTCATTTTGATGGAGAATGACAATGACCTTTACTTCACAAAAACACACTCACAGATCAGGGTCGTCTAATTGCACATGCTTGTGTGTCCCTTCAGGCATGAGTGTGGGTGGCTGTGGATGTGTGTCTGTGAGAGATATGAGACGAGCAGAGCTCTACACAAGCTCTGTGGGAAGTGTATGTGTGTGTGTGTTTCTCCGCTTCAGACACAGTTGGAAGCAGAGCCAGAGTGGCACTAACAGCCTGTTGTTGATGTCCATGGGCACTCTGCTCCAAATCACACAGAAGAGTGGGGCTACGATACAGCAAACTTTGCTCCAGGCTGGCCTTGCTTGTCTGTGCTGCCACCATCATAAGAGGGCCGCTGGTACCACAGGCTGCGAGGTGCTGTGTGTAGAGAGACAAGCACAATCCCAGTGAGCTGGGTGGCCCAGGACAGCTCGGGCCCTCACTCCGTTGGCCCAGCAGCACCCTTCCTGGAGTTAATTGGACGTGCTCAGCCTGGCAGCTCATTAAAGACCGCCCATTATCCTGTAATTTGCATGCATCACGTGCAAAACAAATTTACTTGTCAGAAATTAAAAGTTCATTTTAATTGAGCTCACACTGCAATATGCAAATGAGGAATACATAATGTACATCGATGCGGAGACAAACATAATGAAAGTAGGTTAACCCTTTTCTGACAAGGTCTTAGATTGCCAAGCAGGGTAGGAATAGTGCAGAGAATGACTAAAAATATATAGTTTTAGATTAATTTTTTAATTTCTATTTCGTTTTTATGTGAGGGAAAATGGCAATAATAGCATGAAATACCATGTTCAACCCTCAAGTGAAAATAACCTGCAGCCTTCCTGTCTAGGGCAGCATAAGTAAAAAGGCATCCAATACAAGAAGGAAGGTTACTGATCTTCAAAGCTGACAGAACTGACATCCTGAGATTCTTTGTAAAATTTCTCCATTGCTAGATATTCCTAACTCTGGACATTCAAAGGCTATGTATAGAATATAAAAATATTAGCATTTGTAACACAGTAGACAAAGAGGTCAACCACAAACACCCAATTGTCTAATCAAATACTTTGGTCAAGAAATTTTGTTTTTACACACTTTGCATCTATAAGTTGTTAGCAAATGTGTTTTTCTGGGTGTCTTGTCCTCGGTTGATTTATAGCATAAAGCTCAGCATAATATAGCTTGCAATCGATTTTTTGGGATTCGTAGTAGCTCATTATATGACAGAGATGCTCAATAATGCTGCATGCAAATTGAGCATGCATTTTCATTTCTAAGAAGTCTGAGGCTGCAAATCAAGGGTGCTGTTCTTGAGCTTGTGTCTGGCAAAGCGGTGGAACATCATTCCTTTTGAGCGTGAAGATCAATAAATGCTCCCCAAGCAGGAACCCAAGGAAGAAGCAAAAGAGGAGAGTGTAATTAAGACAGAGTGGGGCTTTGTTTCTCTCTTTGACGTTAATGAGGCCCAGAGGGCTTCTCCACATGGACTCCAAGCCCTCTGCGACCTCTCAGTATTCACTGAAACAAGGCAGGCAGCCAGGGGACATCGGACAAGGTCAGGCCACTTGGTGCAGATGACAGTAAGCGAGCAGGAGGATGTCACCTGTACTTTTAAACTTTACAGTTACATATGTTGGACATGAACCCATAATATTCCTTAATACATTATAAATACTAAAATTAATTATCATAAATAATAAAATACAAATCACAGCGAATTCATGTGTTTCTAAAGACTTGCATTGTACCTTTCAAACAACAAATTTATTCTTTGTACAATGCATTCCAAATGAATCCAAGTCTGCATGTGTAGTTAATAATCAACATTAAAAGATATTCAGAATTTTAAGTTAAATGGAGTCAGTTGGAAATATTTGGCAGGAATTACGAGGTTGAGTGTGAAGTATTGGTATTATACTCTGCACCCAAGACAGCAGCTTTGCTGGAACTGAAACCTCAGCAACCTTCATGATCAATTAGGCTGGAGCTCCAGGGAGGGAAGTGTTGGATCTCCTGCACTGTGCAAATGGCATGGCCCTGTGGAGGAGATGTGCCACCACCCTTTAAACGAGGGCAAATTTGGCCAGGTCCTAATACGATCAGATCTTCCTTTTAGCTCACTGCTAAAGTGTGCTTTGCTGGCTGCTAGCCAACACTGAGCACACTGATCTTCTGAGACAGACATCAAGATTTCCTCTGAGACAGCATCGTGTGGAGAAGCAAAGTGGTCCTTCAGTATTTCAGTGAAATAGTGTCATTGTACCTTTCCACATCGCTAGTTTTTGTGTGAAAAAAACTTTCCCAGCACTATATCATGCTAGCAGGTCCAAACGGGTTAGGTGGCCAGTTGACCTTGGACCCTGAGAGATTTTCTTTTTTTGGTTCCTCTCATCCATTGTCTTCTGTTTTTTTCTTCTCATAAATGTAGTAATGTAATTATCACACACCCCTGTTACGTGCCATGCAGCAACTGTGTTGTGAAAGGTGTTATATAAAAATCATTTGAATTGAATACAATTGATGTAACATCTGCACCACTGCTCCAGATCCCCAAGAACTGGCTGGGTTTTGCGTGTACTCATGTCCCACATTTTCCTTGGTTAGATCCTCCAGTCACCTTTGCCCTGATTACCCTCACGTGTCTTTCTTGGTTCCTATGAAAGTTAAGCCTAGGTTCCCCTCTTGTCTACGTCAAGTGTTTGTTGTGTTTGGTTCAGTTAGTTTCTTCTATTGTTTAGTTTCTGGTCATTCAGTTTGTTACGTTAGAATTGTTTGGAATGTCTGTGTTGTCTTTTGTAAGACACAATAAAAGTCTTGTTTTTAATTCCTAGCCTTTTTCCTGGTTCCTGGACTTGTAATGCCCTGGTCTTGTCTAGTCGTATGTTTGGTCCCTATGATTGTAGCCTTGTCCTGTGCAGTTTATCTTTGAGCTCATTCCCTTGTGCTCAGGGTGTAGTTTAGTGTTCCTTTGTTAGTCATTAAACCTCTTCTGCACTTGCACTTGTATCCTCACCATCCTTGGCTCATGGCTCCACATGAAAGACTGCGGCAGCCGGGTACAATGTGATTGAATTGAATATGAACGACTTACTGGAACAAACATTGACAGAACAACACCACAAATTCTTCTTGAATGTTTATTTTCCCCAATATTTTAAACTGATCTGAGAACAGCCAGCCACACTCTTCCGGCAATGCATGGAATATCCAATCAATACTCTATAAGCATAATTTATATGATCCTTCGTGGACAAAGAGAGTAAGGAAATAAATGAATCCCAAACAGCTCATTAAAAATACTGTGTCCCGTCAGCTACATTTTTATAGAAATGGGACGCTTCAAATCCATTTTCCCCCTCCGTGGTCCTTTTGTCTCAAAATTAGTGGAGCTGAGTGCTCAAACGACTCATTATGTATTCAAATGAAAGAGGCTTATTAATGTTGCACTGGGGATAACGGAGATGGTTGGGAGAGGGAGAGAAACTAAAATGCATCTTCAGTGAAGATGAAGGTACATGTGGAAGTAGTGGACCATGTCTTAACAGATGCAAAGGGTGGGAGTGTAGTCTGCTGGTACAAGTCAGTTTTCTGGTTAACAAGGGGCCTGAAATTCAAGGCATCTTTTCTATCCAAGACTGACAGAATACCACAGTCACTGCTACATCAAAAGCGAAAAGTATAAGGAAATCATTATATATATATATATAATGATATATATATAATATCCTTTTATATATATATATATATATATATATATATATCAGGGACCTGTATGTATTTCAGAATCTTCAGAATTACAATGTTATGAAACTAAAAACACTCTGACTATACTTTGTTGGAATGTCTATAGAACCAAACAATACACTTTTTGGTCTTGCATTAAAAGAGTTTTCCATATCTTACCAGGAGGAAATGACCTGAATTCCCTGCACAGAGATGCCACAAGATGTAACTGACATTCACCACATGGCATGGTGACACCTTGCTTGAACCCAGTACACCTCATAGTGAGACCTTGCTCTACCGACACAATGAGGGTTTGCTCACTTCTTCCAGCCTCTTATCTGACATCCTCCAGCTTCTATTCCTCCACATCTCCATTTCTCTGAAACTCCCACCCCCTCACCCCAGTGCCCATTCCTCTTCTCCTTTGACGGCTCCTTCCTCTCTTCTTCAGAGAGCGAGGCAATAAGATCACATGTTTCCATATGGGTGAATGACTGTCAGATTAGTGCTGACTTCACACATCCACACATACATGGAGAGCCGCCCACCGGACTCACACAGCTCCTCTTCCAGCTCTGTATATCTTTCATGCCATATTCACAAGGTATACATAGACAGCCTCATTCCTTCTGCACCCCTAACCTTCAGCACTGCAGACATCTTTAGAAGGGCTCTGTGAAGCCATTATTGATCTTCTAGCCCCCGCTAGCATGCCAAATGCTGGGTCCTGGGACACTCATCCTGAGAGCAATCTCAATATAACAATGACACACAGTAGAAAGAGGCCATGTACATGGAGTATAAGGAGAACAGGCTCACATAGTTGTAGTACACAACTATGGTGTTGTGATGCATGCAGCATCAGTCAAGGAACTGGAATCTACAATCTGCATTAAAGGAATGTCACCAAAGGGCAGCTTCTTCTGTTTGCGGGCTGTTTATATGAACCATAGAGGAACCCAGTGAATGCATCTGTCCCTGGACATACTAATGTGTTCCTGTATTTGTTGGGACTTCCCATTGACTTTAATAAAAAAATTCCTATCCTTGTGAAAGCTTAAAATCAAATGAAGATGGTTAAAAATCCAAGGTCGTAGCTCACTTTATTTATTTATTTTGTTATTTGCTGTTTTTCTGGGTTAATCCCGAAAAATGTTTCCACAGGAATTCCTCAAAAATATCCGCACAAGGTTAAGGATATGTGCACAGAACCCATCCCGCCTCACATACGGACAAAGTGACACATCCCACCTTACCCCCCCTCCCAGCAGCTCCCTAATTTGGCATGCAGGCATTAATTCCAGCACAGCTGCTGTGTGTTTAAGTCCCTCAAGCTTCCCTCCAGCCTGCAGCATCAGTAACATGCTGCAAATTAACACCATTTGTTCTGCAGAATCTTCCTCTTAACACCGCGTGCACATCTTATTACTTGATGCTTGTCTCAATGTGAAAAGAGGGAGAAAATACAGGACACTGAAATATGCTAATTGTTTTTTCTACTATTTGTCCACTTTCAGATGTGTAGTCTTTAGTAGGATTTCTGAATTGTTCTTTTACTGCTGGCTCGGTATTTTTCCATTGTGCTGCAAAAAAAAAAAGAAAAAACCTAACCTGAAACCTAAATTTGACATCCTCATTTCACCAGAACTTGAAATCAGAATGTGAAGAGCAAAAAAACGAGTCACACAGTCAGGTTACCAGGAGAAGCCAAGGTGACAATGTGAATCAATGTCACTTCTGGTTTTTTAAAAAGTTTAAAAAATGATGCACATTTGCACTGCATGAAAATTAAAAGCATGGTTGTTTGATATTTCTTTGCCAGTATACAGTAGCTGTATATCCAGTATAGGTTCAGTGTGATCTTGCAGCTTGCCTGTGGATGGAAGGAGCAAAATGCAGGCTACAGCCTGGATGAGATGTTAGATACACATATATGAGGTTGTGTACTGTGATATACTGGCATTCCAACCAGGGTGAATCCTGCCTTTAGCCTTGTGTTTCTTGAGATAATCATTATGCAGGAAGATGAATCCATGGATGTATAAAGGATGTGTTTATATAATATGCATCTCTGCCAGTGCACTTGGACCTGAGATACATTTTTCATACCTTTCTCTGTATATCTTCTGTGTGTACAGCATCCCCCAGCCATTTTACCACATATAATTCAGCTGAAACTGGGTTCTATTGGTTAGGGAAACAGAGAAAGAGTTATGGAAAAGGGAAGAGGAAAGAGCATGTGGTCTCAGGGGTCTGGAAGAGCTGCCTTTGTTTGCAGGCTCTAGACTGACTGGAATATTCAATTAAATTCAATTCAGTTTTATTTATATAGCACCTTTAACAAGGAGCACTGTCACAAAGTGTTTTACATAGTCCCGGACCCAAGGTCCCCAGAGAGTAAGTCAAAGGTGACAGTGGCAAGCTAAAATTCCCTCAGGAGGAAGAAACCTTGGGAGAAACCAGACACAAAGTGGAAGCCCATCCTCCTCTGGCCGACACCAGGCAGGACAAGTTCAGTAAGTTCATTAACACAATACGACGAACAATGAGGTAGAACCATCAGATTAACAACAATTTATTGGAGTATTAAGCAGGTAATCAAGTTGAAGAGCAGGTTTGGTGGCCAGTCAGGATGAAGAGGTGACCGGGAGAAAGGTCACAGCAGGCTAGCAGACAAATAGGGCAATCTCTTGAATCTGGAACCCTGATAGGAACACCCCAGAAAGGAGGTCGGGGAAAGAGAGAAAAGTGCATGAGCAGAGCAGCAATTTAAGATGGCAGAATAATTGCAATAAAACAGCAAGAGCTCTGGCATGACTATATATGGCAGTATAACTATGAGGGAGAGATCAATGGGGACACAAGCATGAGGAAGCCCTGAACACCGGCACTCTAACAACACGGCAACGTGTGAAGCAGGAGTGACAGCTCTGACAGAACAGTTCATCAAAGGCAATGGCACTGATCCCCACCCGGCCCTACACTTCAGAATATAGCCTAGCTGGGGAGTGAGTAACTATCTAAAGTTTTTGCAAACTAGACTAAACAGGTGTCTTTTAAGCCTAGACTTAAAGATAAAGAGTGAGTAGCTGTGGAGCTCTATAGGAGAATGCTCTGCAGCTCAACATAGTTTTTTCTTATTTTTTTAAAAAAAGCAGTAGCATATCTGTTGGTCTGGTGCAGAAGAAAGAGGTTTGAGCAAGCTGCCTCTCAGATGAAAAGTCAACTGGGACCCAGCAGGGCCTGCACAAGCTGTGCCCCTCCAGACCCAGCAAACACCCCAGTCATACTGTCAGGTGCCAAATGGTCACGTAAGTGTTATTTCATTCTCTGCACACAAGTACTGTGGTGCACAAAAGACACAGGTCAGTCCTTTTGATGACTATAAGATAGCAGATAAGATAAGAGGATTTTTTTTAATCCCAGGGGAAAATTCTCACGCATACAGCTGTAATGTCAAATGCAGACAAATATGTAAAGCAAAACAAGACACATAGTGCAAACAAATAAACATAGTGCAAAGACAGCATATTAAATAATAAACATTAATGAAAATGAAAAATTAAGATTAAGTTAGTTGATGGATATGTACAGTGGATATATAAAATGTGCAATTTAAAGTCAGATAGAAAACCTAAACTGTTTAGATGGGATTTCCCTGATGTGTTATGACTTGGACTGGGCAGTGGCACTTTGGGAGGAGGCATTGTACTGCCTGATGGCGGCCAGCAGGAAGGATTCCCAGTAGTGCTTCGGAGAATGGTGGAATGAGCACGCAGCTAAAGGTGCTTCAAGAGATTGTCCCATGGAGGGGATAGGCAGAACTGTTCATAATGCTGTCCAATTTTGCCACAATCCTCTTCTCCACAACTGCATCTAAAGGGTCTACGGTCAGGCTTATATTGGAACTGGCCTTTCTGATGAGTTTATTGAAGCATTTGCCATTGTCTGAACTGATTCCACTTCCCCAGCAGGCCACAGCGTAAAAAAGCACACTGGCCACAACGGAATATAACAGCCTCAGAAGCTCCGTACACACTTTGAACTGACCTGAGCTTCCTCAGAAAGTCATCTGCTCTGGCCTTTCTTGAATATTGCTGCTCTGTTGTCCACCCAGTCCAGTTTGCCATTTAAGTTTACCCCCAGAGACTTATAGCACTGTACCATCTCCAATTCTTCCCCATGGATGGTGACTGATCTCAGGTGCTCCTTGAAATCCTGAAGCCCTGACTTTCACCACCAACTCCTTCGTCTTGCTGATGTTGAGTTGCAGGTTATTCTCCCTGCACCACAAGACAAAGTCCTCCACTAATTCTGTCCCTGTTCTCTGATTCATTTCCATTGTATCCTACAATGGAAGAGTCATCTGAGAATTTTTAGATGCCAAGAGCTGGTGTTCTACTGGAAGTCTTAAGTGTAGACGGTAAACAGGAAGGGAGACAGTACGGTTCCTTGAGGTGCCTCTGTGCTGCTCACCACCATCTCTGACTGCTGTCTTTTGGTCAGGTAGTCCATGATCCAGGAGACTGTGGAGGCATCAAGCTGCATTGCCTTGAGCTTGTTCCTCAGTCAGAAAGGCTAGATCATCTTAAAGGCATTGGAGAAGTCCTGGCTCAGTCATCAACATAAATCAGAGTGCATTGTGGGTCTTGATGACTCAGCTCTTTAAGATGGAATTCGGGAGATTTTCATCTGCACTCAGCATCATTTTGTCATTCAGAAGGATGAACCTGTAGGCAGGTACAAGTTGGAGGTGGGCCTGCTTTGAAGGGACATGCAGAATTTGGAATGCTGCTCTGCACCAGAGTTGCGACAGCCTGTGCAGAATCAGCTGCTCGCTTCACAGATTGACCTGTGTGACATGCCACATGGCTGGCTGGCACCAGGGCCCTGCTCACACCTGGACCAGCCCATTTGGACCCAACACAGCACAGTTTGCTGCAAAGCACTGCAGAAGGAGCACCATGATCTTTATTACCCAAAAGGGTGATGCATGCTATCAATATTTATGTGAACATACAGTCCCAAGCCATCATCACTGTGATTGTGTGTGCAAAAACAATTTATTCCAACACAACTCGAGCTTGGTGAGTTCGTTGTTTCTGTACACTTCATACCTTTGAAGAGTTGGACTGCAACTGTGAAGGTTGGTATTGATGATTTGTAGTTGAAAGCCAGTAAGTACAAAGGCTTTTAAGAAGAGGCCGACCCTAAGCATGCTAGACAACTGTGACCCCATGTAGTTCTTTGTTACTGTGGCTGACAAAATCAATACCTGTAGCAATTGCTCTGTTTATGGTAAATCTGTGCTGTTTTTTTCTGAAGTGAAAGGAGAATAATTCAACATAGAGTGAGGGCTCACAAGAAGACTAAGAAGTAGCAGCTGTGTCTCTCCATATTTTCTGCCATATCTCTCAGTTATAATAGAGCCAGATGCTGGAGACAGAGTCTGCAGTGAAATGCATCCTGTGTCAGCTTTATATTTGCCTCCCGACTCTGAAAAATTTTGGTCCTGAGATACTGGACCTTTCTATAATTCAACGCCCAGCCCCTGCAGAACTGCGCATTTTAACCACTGCAGGGACAAACTAGCAGGATGGAAAAAGATGCAGGAGGTTTAGAAACAACACTGAGGAGCTGAAGATGCTCCCAGCAGGTTGAATGTGGGGGTTCTGCCATGACAAATAATCGAGTGACTGCAGGACCCTGTTCCCTCACAGCGCCTACACACTTTCGCAGGTGAAGATGTTTTAATGTAGCCTATTCAGAGCCTGTAAGATTACTCCACAGCTGTGGGGTTCTGCAGGACAAATCTCTTGTTCCTGCATTACTCCAATATCCTCAAAAATGACCGATATATGCAATTATTACAGAAGGAGCACAAGTGAACTTCTCTTGCTATAAATAAATACAGCAATGCATTAGATGAAAACCTCAGTTAGCTTCTATATATTTACGTCATTTCACAAACATTCATTTGTTGACCGTTTTTGTCATCATATCAGAATTTGAGCCTGATGATGATAATTGTTTGTGGTGAAATAGATTCTCTCTGACTGATTAGTCACAGTCTTTCGAGACATTACTATCCTCACTGTTACCCACACATCTGTTTTTTTATTGATTCAAAGGAATTCTAGTCCTGTACAAGCTTTTTTAAAATCAATAATGCTTCCCTGCATTTCATATTTAACTACTCACTGTATCTATGGCAACAGAACAGACAATGGTTGCATAAATCAGTCCTTCATCTGTAAAGAAGCAAAAGAATTTTAAAGAGGCGGAACACTTACGATAACTGGTTTGGATTCCTTTTTTAGCGTCCAGCTGCAATTATTTCTGTGAAATATGCATTGTTTTGATGGAAAAAATTAGGTACTTACACACTGAAGGACACATACCCCTATTTACTTCAAGTTTTTACTGCGTAATGAAATGATTGAGTTTTCTTGAAATGGTAAGGGAGTCTAAAACAAATTTGCCTTTTTTCAGATGTCAAATGGCAAATTAGTATGATTTTCTCTCTGTACAGAGAAGCAGGTGATAGAAAAAATGAGACATGGGTTTGGTGCCAATAAACTCAGATAGCAGTATACCAAAACCACACTGCCTGTGTGTCAGAGGGGGACGCAGCCGTTACCCTTTAAAGATCAGCTGACAGTCAGAAAGGAGTTGATTTCTGCTGGATTGGAGTTAACCGTGGAGCTGCAGTACATGACAAAATAATGGGTGGAGTGCAGCCTTCAGAGCCTTTACCATCTTTAAAGACAGCCTCTGTCCAGTTAGTAGGGACAGGCTGACTGTACACTGCGGCAGCTGGTAGTCTGGACTATAAACATGAACCTCTACGTTTGTGTGAATTTCACAGAAATGCAACCAGCTGCCTGCAAGGTTTGCTGGGATTAACTGCATTTTGCAAAAGCCTCAGTGAAAGGGATTTTGGATAAACAAGTCACAGTGTGTTAAATGTAAAGAAGCAGAAAGGCAAGTCATTTAAAGAACATTAGTGCCTCATTTCTCATGGAAAACACTTAGAAGGTGTATTTCAAAAATGATGTGCTCCTATGTCATTTATTCTTCCATCTACACTCATTTCAGTATTTTTCCTGGGTGACTCAAAAGCGCTTGTTAATTCCACTATTTCACTCCTACATAATTCCTCCCAAAACAGCATCTACATCATTCACAGTATGGCCTCTAGTTACTCCATGACAGTCAATTTAGTGATGTAGCCCTTCTCTCTGGGGAATGATGGATGATTTTCTGTCACTGTGTGAGTATGAGAGATGAGGAACAATGCTGAGTTCTTCACTCTTAAGAACATCTTGGTTGGAATGCTCACAGGCACAACTCCAGCAGAAACAAGAAAGGTGAATGTTTTCTGGTGTCAAACAGGGCTGGCGGAATTTGTACTTCCCAAGATCCATAATGTCCATCAAACTGCACAGTGACAGCATTTCTCTCAATCCTTTAATAGGACTCTGCAGTCAGCGAACAGGCATGATAGCATGAGCTATACAGACCGTCAAAATTCTGCTTTGTTATTAGCTTCAGTTATTTCTGTGGCTCAAGGTTGGGCTTCAAAGTCAGCGGCTAACCTGAAATCCGTAAAAATCAGCTATTTCAAGGCTTTTGGTATTTATTAAATCCAGCTTGATTTTATGGGAAAAGACGTCAAATTTCTCTCCATCATTGACAGAATACAGATTTCATAAATTGCATTTGCAATTTAGGAGCCATGCCTCATAAATACTTTGTCTTATATCTATAGAGATGTGGCCATAAACTGTATATGCTTTATCTAGGAGGTATGTTCCATAAACTGTTCCTTTTTATGTGTAGAAGGCATGTCCTATAAATTACATGCAAATGTTAGCACATTTATTTATTTACCAGATAAACAACATAAGTGAGGAAAGGGTTAGCTACAGCCAGTTATGGTTAGGGGCTCTGCTTAAGGGGCCCAGTAGTGATATTATTACCATGAGGTTTGAACCCATAACCTACTGGGCACAAGCACAGACCCCTGAACTGCTGAGCTACATCATAAGAAACAAAAACAGCTTTTTGTCAGACACATTTAACATGATGTGGACCTCGCATTTGGTT
Organism: Gymnarchus niloticus; assembly: GCA_009936485.2. Classification (NCBI taxonomy): domain Eukaryota; kingdom Metazoa; phylum Chordata; class Actinopteri; order Osteoglossiformes; family Gymnarchidae; genus Gymnarchus; species Gymnarchus niloticus. The sequence continues at coordinate 1,944,024 of JAACJT020000016.1, read as the reverse complement.
ATAAACACTCGTCATCTGTACTCCTCTCTGCTATCCGGTGCTCTTTTTATCATGCCTGAGAACCTGAACTTTGGATCAGAAAATGAGCAATTCAATTTTGACATGATGAGCAAGGCACTTTATCCATTATCCTGCTCTTCAAAGCAAAGAAAAGTTATATGCCATCACTGTAGCTCTTCATGTCAGCAGAGCATGCAGAGTTCCCTCATTCTGTATTCATTTGTTCACACCTCTTTCTGAGCTCATTTACAGATGATGTTGTAACAGCATCGAGCGGCTAGTAGGTAGGGAGAAGTGCCTGCTGTGAATGCAGGCTGGAACCACACCAGGACTGCACCACAGTCTACAGGCCACATTGCCAGGCTTTAGAAGAAGGACCAGATTTTTAAGAATCATCTGATGCACTCACTGTGTAACATGGTTTTCTCATGAATGATATTCTGTTATCACCCAATAACACTCTATCTCTAATAGTAGTAAAAATGTGATTCCTTGGTTGCAAGTTTAATAATTTATTTTGGCATTCAGTAAAGCAATAAACAACAGGCTTTAAATTATTCCCCCAGATTGAGGTCAGCTGTTGTTTTTCCTTAATGTCTCCAGTTACTCATATCAACCCGATTGGTTTGGGATAGCTGGAGAGGAATATCCTTGTCCTTAATTATACTGTTCGAACCGATTAAGCGTAAGACTTTTGAGAATTAAATGTCTGTTACATGTCTCATAGTAGAGGATGCTTAAGTCAATAAATAAATCCATCACCTAAAGATATTGCATTCTTGGGCATTCAGTAGTGTGTTTTAAAGAAACATTGAACCCTATCTAAAGGTATGCTGTAACTTTGAGCAAAATAGAAGATTTCAGTTTCATGCCGGTATAGTTTGCTAATGTAATTTTGAATATAGTTAGACAAACAACCATGCAAAGCCCATGTCTGGGATCAACTGAGTATGAACTGCAAGGCCTGTGATGTTGACTCTACATGTATGCAGTGACACTGCAGGCATGCATGGAAAGAGAAGAGCAAGCCCATGACCTAAGAAAATTTCACCCTGTTCCTGACTGGTGTACATGTGGGGTAATCAGCTGGCATTGGAAAAAAACATCTCTCTCTCAGTATTTAGTGTTGTCACATCTCTCTCTCAGTAGTCAGTGTTGTCACATCTCTATCTCTCTCTCACTATTCAGTGTTCTCACATCCCTCTCTCAGGAGTCGGTGTAGTCACATCTCTCTCTCAGTATTCAGAGTTTTCACATCTCAATCTCTCAGTATTCGGTGTTGTCACAGCTCTCTCTTTCTCTCAGTAATCAGTTTTCACATCTCTCTCTCAGTATTTAGTGTTGTCACATCTCCCTCTAAGTAAGTCAGTGTTGTCACATCTCTCTCTCTCAGTACTCAGTGTTGTCACATCTCTATCTTTCTCAGTAATCAGTGTTGTCACATCTCTATCTTTCAGTATTCAGTGTTGTCACATCTCTTTTATGTTTGATGAGAACAATAGCTTGCTATTTTAACATTTAAAGTGAATTTTTTTAACTTGTAAAATAATTTAAACTTCATAACAAGAATTTTTAGATGGTAAAATAACTCTTTTAGCATCAAAAGAAAAGCAAAGCAGACAGATGCACTTTGGGTTCTGATTTTGAGAGTCCAAGCATATGAAACACAATACACAGCAAGAAACGGATGCGCTTTTCCTGCATTGATGATTGCGGCTTGTGCATTATCCATACAGTAGAGCTGCCTCCCTCCTCACAGGTGTGCTGTTGAATGCTATTGAACATGGCCTTGTCTCTGCTTTGTGGAGAAGTAGCCCTCTGTCAGCTGTGGTAACAGCCAGTCCAGAGAGTGATATTTGTTCCTCTTAATGGGTTTCAAGTACTGAAAGTGAGTCATCACCATCTCTGTGTCCTCTATCAAGTGTGCCAGAAATATATGGATTGATTCTAAGTATATATGGCAGAAAGTTTAGAGTCTTGACACACTTGGCATCACGGTATGTTCTAGACATGTTAATATGCTGGAAATATGTCAATAAAAAACATTGCATTGATTTTTATCTTGGTATGAGGGGGACACGATGATATGTTGACTGAAATAAATCCATCCATTCATTTTATAACTGGTCTGGGTCACAGAAGGACTTTTGCCTCTCCCAGGGAGAATAAAGCTGAGGTGCACCCTGGACTCTGAGCCATTGCTGGGCACATGCACTATGGGCAATTTAGAGATGCCAATCAGCCTACATCTCATGCTTTTGGACTGCAGGGGGATACCAGAGGAGCTGAAAGAAACCCATGAGAGACAGAGAAAACATACAAACTCCACACAAGTAGGGTAAAGGCTGGATTTGAACCCGAACTTTGGAGGTACCAGGCAATGGGGCTACGCACTGTTCCACCATAACCCCACATAGTAACTGGTGTAAAACTATTATAGCAATTTGTAATTTTATTATTTGATAAATGCTTAAGCAGTTCACAAGATTTGAGCTCCTCTGAGTCATTTAGGTATGTGAAGTGCATCTGGTTTAATGGGTAACCGTGAGTGACCCATTATGGGATTGAGCTTCAGCATTTTACTCTTTGTCTGCTTGATAAAATTAGTGTTGTTCAGTCCACTATTAACATGAATTCCCAGTTTGCAATTCTTATCAGACCCACACTTAGCTCTGACTAGAGAAATAGGGGAAAGGCTGTTGGATGCTTCAGATGATCAAAAGGGAACTAGAATGAAATGTATTGGTTCAGTTCAGGCATAGTGCAAAATAAACCTGTTTCTGCATTGACCGGACTGTTTTCTTTCGGCAAACAAAGATGATACACTGGAAAGGCAAATTGACACTTTCTCTTTCTCCTGCAGTTACACTGTGCAAGCTCTGTCTGAAAGCAAAGAAATGGATGGCCCATACCAGGAATACCTTCAGGCTGTTCCAGAGCTGCAGGCATATATCAAGTGATTTAACTGTACTTACAGCTAACTAATATTGTGCTATGACACCCAACTGTGCACTCTGTCAGTCCCAGTGATCACCTAGATTTCCATTAACAGCAGTTAGAAGATGAATCAATAAACTTTTATCAAAACAAGTGCTGTTTTTTTTCCACCTCTAGATAAAGTGATGGAGTCACTTGGTTTACCTGAATCTTGCCACATACCATGATAAATAGTTAGATACATAAAAATCTGTAAAGGCAGGAGACCAGAGAACTCTGACATGCTTCATCCAATGTGTCTGAAGCCAGAGTACAATTCAATTTTCCAACCACAAAATACAATGCAAAATAGTTTGATTTAAAGGCCTGAAATATATCTGCTGCTTGGCGTTTAATTCTCAGAAGCTACTTAGTAGCTCTCTTTCTCACCGTCCTTCTACACTTTCATTTCTCACTTGCATTCTACTTTCTGCTCTCCGGGGGCCAATGCTACTGTAGTTTTGTGAGCTCAGTATTGCTACACAGATGTAAATCAAGTAAAGTGGCTCTCTGGTCATCTCTTAATCACGTTCCCTGATCCATGCAAGCCCACCTTCTGTTGTTAAAAGCCAGAGGAAGGTAGTCGAACAGCTGCAAGCCTGGGTCACGCATCCACGGTTTACTACACCCTCTGGCTCCTCCCCCTGTAGGCTCAGCTCGGATGTCTTATTGAGCTTGCTGTATATGAAACTATCTTTCTCTCAACGTGATTATTAATCTGATTTGATTCCCTAATGTAGTTGTCTCCAATTCTACATACATATTGCACACAGCAGCCTCCTGTCTGCAGATAAAGGAGATTTGGGAAGTCCACTGGTTAACATCATTACCTCTGACTTCTAAAACCAATTTCTCAACTTCCATTGTAATGTGAGAACAAATTACAACAGAAGGTGTGAATCGAACCCCACCAAAAGTCCATAGGTAAATACACAGACATCCTCTGACTGTAACAAACTTGTGGAATAATACCAGATGATTACTTTTCCAGTATCAGTGAAATGTTGTCGATTTATACTGGATTTAGGGTTTTCAAATTACATGGGTTTTGCCCTCTCCAGATTGGGTATGGGTTGCTGCCTCGAGTGGAGGGGTTAAGAATGTTGGGGTCTTGTTCACCAGTGAGGGATCAGTGGAGCGGGAGATTGACAGGTGGATCGGGGCAGTGTCAGTAGTCATGCAGATACTGTATCCTCTGTTGTGGTGAAGAGAGAAGCGAGCTGAAAGGCGAAGCTTTCGTCTTACCCGTCAGTCTATGTTCCTACCCTTACTTTTGGTCATGAGCTTTGGGTAATGACCAAAAGAACAAGACTGGGAATGCCAGCAGTAGAAATGAGCTTCATCAGTGTGGGGGTCTGGGTTCAGCCTTAGAGATGGGGTGAGGAGCTCGAACTTTTGGGAGGGGCTCAGAGTTGAGCCACCTTTACATTGAAAGGAACCAGCTGAGGTGGTTTTGGGTATCTGTCTAGGATGCCTCCTATGGGAGGTGTTTGGGCATGTCCAACTGTGTGGAGATCCTGGATTATATTTCTCAGCTGTCCTAGGAGCACTTCAGTATCCCCCAGAGGAGCTGGAGGAAGTGGCCGGGAAGAGGGAGGTCTGGGCATCTCTATTTAGACGGCTGTCCTCATGAACCGGACACAAATAAAGCGGAGGAAGATGAATGAATGAATGAATGAATGAATGAATGAATATTTAATACATATACTGTCTAGGTTATTCTTTCACTGAACACAAGTGTCACATAAAAGTTGTGCTTTTGGCAAGTTAATCTTGTTAAATGACCTGATGGTGCATTATGTTGGTGTTTGTTGAGAAGCCACAGCATCAGCATGGAGCCTGTGATATGAAGAAGGGCTTCATGTTCTCATGAAGCTGCTCTCTTCTCCCCAGCTTGCCGTGTTTCTTGAAAATATGGAATACAAATAAGATTCTGTCATTATAATGTCTGTTGGTTTAACAAGCTTTCCAGTGCAGGAGCCTACTTTTTTCAGAAAAAAAGAGATTGCTTTCAAACACAAGCAATTAGTCTGATTTGGTGAAAACATTGATTTGAAATATTTCTCAGGTGTGGAATGTGTTTTAACTGGATGTGCGTGTGAGTGAGGTTGTGCTGTTTAACTGAGCAATACTGTCAGCTTAGAAAGTTTGCTAGAAAATGCACACAATCACATTTCTATATTCAGTTCAATTCAATTTTATTAATATGGCGCCTTTAACAAGAAGCACTGTCACAAAGCGCTTTACATAGTCCCGGGCCCAAGGTCCCCAGAGAGTAAGCCAATGGCAACAGTGGCAAGGAAAAACTCCCTCAGAAGGAAGAAACCTTGGGAGGAAGCCCATCCTCCTCTGGCCAGCACTGGGCTGGACAAATTAATTAATACAAATAAGAACAATGCTGTAACAGTCAGGAGAACAACAGGGTATTGGAGGTTGCAGTCCAGTGATCAGAGTTGGTTCGGTGGCTCAGAAGGCAGCAAGCCAGTCAGTGTGGACAGCTGAAGTGGAGGGAGGGCGTGGTAGGCCAGCAGACGATGCGGGGATCTCTTGATTCTGAACCTCCGAGGGTGGCACCCCAAAAAGGGGAGCGTGGGGGAAACATAATGTGTATGAGCAGAGCAGCAATTTAAGGCAGCAGAATAATTGGAAATAAAATAGCAAGAGCCCCAGCATAACTATATATGGCAGCATAACTATGAGGGAGAGACCAATGGGGACACAGGCATGAGGAATCCTTGAACTCCAGCACTCCAATAACACACAGAACATGCAAAGCAGGAGTGACAGCACTGACAGAACAGTTCATCCAAAGTCAATGGCACTGATCCCCACTCAGTTCTACACTTCAGCCTATAGCTCAGTTGGGGAGTGAGTAACTACCTAATGTCTCTGTAAGCTAGACCGAAGAGGTGCGTTTTAAGCTTAGACTTAAAGATTAAGAGTGAACCAGAGTCTCACACTACTGCTGGACGACCATTCCACAGCTGCAGAGCTCTGTAGAAGAATGCTCTGCAGCCCAACGTCACTTTTTTCTCACTCTTGGAACTAATAAATAACCTGCCCCCTGAGACTGAAGCAACCAAAAAAATCATACAAATATTCTGGAGCCAAACCATGCAAGGGCTTATAGGTAACTAATAGTACTTTAAAGTCAGTCCAAGCCTTAACAGGAAGCCAATGTAAAGATGACAATACAGGACTAATATGATTGAACTTCCGAGTTCCGGTTAGCACTCTTGCTGCAGCATTTTGCACTAGCTAGAGTCTATGTAACAACACTGAGTTACATCCCGAAAACAGAGCATTACAATATTTTAATCTGGAGCTGATAAAAACATGAGTTAGCTTCTCAGCATCACTGAAGGACATTTTCCAAACCTTGGCTATATTCTTCACATGAAAAAAAGCTGTTTTAGTGATATTGCTAATGTGAGCATTGAAGGACAGGTCTGGGTCAACTAAGACACCAGGATTTCTAACCAGTGTGCTTGGTTTAAGTGAGCATCCATTAAATTTTACATCAAACTGCTCTCAAAGCACTCTAGGACCAAGGAGCATTACTTCTGTTTTATCTTGATTTAGGAGCAAGACATTTCTGGCCATCCAGCTCCTAATATCTAATAGACAATCCTCAATCTTTGACAGATGAGGCAATTCACCAGGTTCAACTGATATGTACGCATATACTTGTGTGTCATCAGCATTGGAGTGGAAATCAATACCGTATTTTCTAGCTATGTCACCAAGTGGCAGCATATACAGGGGAAACAGCAGCGGACCCAACATAGATCCTTGTGGAACACCATATCTCTAGTATAATCAGAGGATTCATTGTTGACATGAACAAACTTGTAGCAGTCAGTGTGATAGAACCGTAGCCAGGACAGACCCTGCCCTGTAATACCAACTAGAGATTGTAGTTGGTCTAAGAGAATGCTGTGGTCAGTAAAATCAAATGCTGCACTAAGATCTAAGAACACCAGCAAAAAAAGACAACCATGATCAGAGGCCATGAGTTGGGCATTTGTTACTTTTACTAATGCAGTTTCAGTACTGTGATGTAGTCTAAACCCAGATTAATGTACTTCATTTATGCCATTTCTCTGTGGGAATGAGTACAATTGTTTTGCTACTATTTTCTCCAAGATTTTAGAGAAGAAGGGAAGGTTTGAGATAGGATTATAATTTGCTTAGTCGCTAGGATCAAACTTAGGTTTCTTAAGAGCAGGTTTGACAACTGCTAATTTTTGTGATTTTGGTACATAACTAAGACTTAATGATGAGTTAATCAAGTTTAGTAAGTTATTACTAATAGATGGAGCAATCTCTTTTACAAACCATGCAGGAATAGGATCCAACATGCAGCTAGCTGTTTTAGAGTAGGATATTATGTTCAAAAGTTCTGATTCTCCTATCGAGGTAAAAGAATCCAACGTTACTGCATTACTTCTATCCACTACATCAGGACAGAACAGATTCTGGCAGCAATCTTTGGCAGTGGTACTACTTTGGATTATCTTTCTGATGTTAGTTATTTTACCATTGATGAATGCCAAAAAGTCATTGCTATTGAGAGAGGTTGGAATCTGTGGGTATACCTCAGAATGATTCCTAGTTAGTTTAGACACAGAATCAAACAGGAACATAGCATTACTTGTTTAGTCACGCAGCTATGTCCGACTCTTCGCGACTCCATGGACCACAGCACGCCAGGCCACCCTGTCCTCCACCACCTCTCGGAGCTTGCCCAAACTCATGTTCATTGTCTCCACCACACTATCCATCCATCTCATCTTCTGCCGTCCCCCCCTCCTTTTGCCTTCAACCTTTCCCAACATTAGTGTCTTCTCCAGTGACTCCTGTCTTCTCATTGCGTAACCAAAATATTTGAGCTTCATCTTCATTATTTGTCCTTCTAATGAACAATCAGTATTGATTTCTTTTAATATAGATTGGTTTGATCTCTTTGCAATCCAAGGGACTCTCAAAAGTCTTCTCTAGCACCAAAGCTCAAAGGCATCGATTTTTCGGCGTTCAGCCTTCCTCATAGTCCAGCTATCACAGCCATACATTACTACTGGGAAAACCATAGCTTTAACAACACGGACCTTGGTTGTCAGGGTGATGTCTCTGCTTTTTAATATGCTGTCTAGATTTGTCATAGCTTTCCTTCCAAGGA